>OZ038398.1:26789308-27329308 GCA_964036045.1 Eutreptiella sp. 'Long Island Sound 2002' | reverse complement strand
GTTGATCAACGTGCTGCTCTGCCCTCCCGCCTCGCAATGACGGGTTGGCCACAAGCCTGCGTAGGCTCTCCTCTGGTCCCTATGGTTCCTTTTGGGAAGGGGACTCAGGGGGGGGGGGGGGTCCTGTCTGATGTTGCCCTCTTTCCCACGCAAAAAGTCATCTGCACATTCTCCTCACAGACGTTTTGCGAAAGGCGCCTAGGGCCGTTTCGGCTCTTGACAAGCTTTTTCTCTCCTTCTTGTGATCTGCATGTGCTGCCTGTTGTGCTGATTTCGTTTCAACCAACACACACGTGACAGCTCACACGTCACCATACGGGGGTCCTGATGTTTCTGCAATTCAGCCTGAGCCTGGCCTTGGGACGTTTACCACGTGATTTGTGGGGGTCACGAAGCGTCACAACTCTCCCAGCCCTCAATGCGACTGTGTAGCTCAGTGGTGGGCCGATGCCCCAGAGGAAGCGGGTGCTGTGCAACCCCTGCGCTGGCGGGTGGCGACCCCAAGACAAGGCGTGAGCGAGCGAGGGGGATGAGAGTCATGAGACTACGGCGCCGCCTGCCCGGGGCCAGTCCCATGCCAATCCCATTCCCCAGCCTCCACACTCCTCCGCAAGCCTCCCTCATCCCCAGACCTCTGCGAAGCCCCGAGCCTCCCTCCACAACCCCCAGTGCCGCATGTCCCGTCTGCCTACACCGCCTTGTGCGGTCCGCGCTGCAGGTGGAAGCACGAGGGGGAGGCCCTGCCGATCCAGGCCCGGAACGCCCCGCCCTGCAGCGCCATCGATGGGGCTGCGCCGACCCGGCCGCCCCACTGCCCCAGCTGCGGCGCCCCGCGGTGCTTTGAGATGCAGTTGCTGCCCACGGCCATCTACTACCTGCAGAATTACTGGCGGTCGTGGGAGGCCGCGGAGAAGGGCACGGCGTGCACCCCCGACGACTGTGGGTTGGCGTTTGGGGGCGTTTACGTGTACACGTGTACGAAACACTGCGGCACCGGGGGCCATCGGCAGGAGTACGTGCACGTGCAGGACGAAGTCTGAGACGTGTTGTGCGAGAGGCGGGGGGCTGAGGGGCGATGCGTGGGTCTGTGCGTGGGGCGCGGAGGGTGGCGGCCATGCGTAGGTCTGCGCGGGAGGAGGGCTTTGCGTTGGTTTGTGACGGAGCATTGCACGGAGGTGCTAATGAATTAGCCTGAGAACTACACAATTCTTGATTACGTTCGAAGTCTTTTTCCATGAAACTGTAGTGACCCTGTGCTGCTGAGGCCCATGGGGCAGCTCAGTTTTGCAGGTAAACCCCCCCCAAAAAGTACCGGGCCTTACAATGAAGCTTTTCATTCTCATCGTTATTTGTGTATGTTTCGCTTGGCTACAGTTGCCGCCAAAGGGCCAAAAAAAATGGCTATTTTCCAAAGCGATTGAGGCACAGCGCCAACACAGTCGCAGTGCAGCATGGGTCAGGGCTCCTGTAAACTGCGTGGGTCCTGTGCCGCAGCGGCTTTCGTGCCAGGATTGGTACTGTGTGCGCCCCAGTGCCCCGCAAGGGGAACTCCAACAATAAGAACCTGAGGTTTCACACGGAGTGTGCCAAAGATCAGAGCCGCCGTGGACCGCATGCAAAATATGGGGAACAGGCAATTGCCTGCATCTTTTGTACACCAGTTACTCACAGAAATGGGAAGTGATGGAGGCCTGGTGCTTTGCGACTGGCAGGTTGTCAACAGGATCAGCCTCAGGCACTGTTTCAGACCTTAAAGCCACCACTTGCTGAACAGGCTGCTCAACATCACATGTTGCAACCAGAGCCATCAAAAATACCCATTGTTTCTGGTGGCACAAGGAGAAAGCATTAATGGATACACATTTAAGAATCACCCCAAAAATAGGAACCCCCACCAAAGCAGCCGCGGTTGGACCACAGGTAAGAACTAGTCCTTATTCAGAAAAGGGGGGGGGATAGCGTGTACCCGAAAATTTCAAAGTGGGAAACTCTTGGATCCCAAACTCCAAAGAATCCAATGTGTATCACAAAATCCAAGTGTGTGTATCCCGTGTGCACGTGTGTTGCCGCAACGGGACTGAGGAGAGGGGGATAAGGGTCAGAGCTGGTTCCTAGCGAGTAGCCCTTCGACTGCGACTGGTTCCTGCTCAGTTGCCCAAAGGGTGGGGCTGGGTCCGCGTGAGCTGCCCAACAACTGGGGCTGGATCCTCCTGAAAATACCAGCCCAGGGGACCCCCCCCCTCTCTCAAGTAAGCAAAGAGTGACCTCAACCCATTGCCCTGCAACAGCACAAGTGACAGCGACACAAACTGAAGCGCAACGGCAATGGCAACGGCAACCCAGGAATGTGCGCAAAGCATCGACGTCAGGGCCACACGGAGGGTCATATGTGCCATGGTGTACATGTCTGTATCAGGTGGTACAGCTTTGCAGCTGGATATGGGTGGATAGCTGCTTTGATTACGACGTGGCTTGACTGAAGACTGGGCCATTCCAGTGTTCGACGCCATGCAGCAAGCGGGGGGAGGGGGGGGCTGCTGTTGTTTTCCCGGGCTGCCTTATCTGCTTCCAAATGCGCTTATTGAGGATTGTGGGGTTGGGGCCTCCTGATGGGTATGTACATTTTACTCTGCTGGCTGTGCCCAACGTGGGGCGCTATTTAGGGGGCTTATCTGGGGCGCTTTTACTGCCACCAGCGTCCGTTGAACTCCGATTGGTGTCGATTACTCACGATCCGCGCGCTGTCCGCGCACGTGCGTGCACCATCAACACAGCGGGCCACGGGGTTGGGCAGCCAGCACACATGCATCTCGTGATTTTAGCTTGTTTGATTGCTCTTCGCTCTACTGACCCCGATACGGCAGGGGTTAGTAGCCATTTTGATTTGGTGTCAATGCGGAAACGGGATTCGCATATGGGAGGACTGCTTTCTGGCAAGAATCCTCCATTTCTAACATCCAGTCAAGTGCACAGTGGAATCTTGGGTAAAGTCCCATACAATCCTATCCGACCATGCCCAAACCTGACCGCAAGATGGACGCTGATTGCCGTGACCCTGCCATAACAGACCATGCCTTTTTGACTGCAACTCACTTTCTGTTGATAATAAAACAGATGTGCACTGCACACGCTACCCTGTCTATCAATGGGTCGGGTTTGGACAAAGGTGGAGGGGGCGGCTGGGGTACGTTTATTCATACGTTTATTACTGCGTTTGAGTCCCGCCGATTGGCCTCAGAAAGCAGTAACATGCGTCGGGTATCGGCCAGCGCCTGCAAAGACAAAGATGCTGTCGTTAGCCCGCGCACTTCCGCCTGGGTCAAATGGGAAAGACCCGGTCTGCCACAGTCGTGGGCATGGCACACCACAAGTTCTGCAACAGTGTTTGTTTGTCGGTCCCAGCCGCCTCAAGGGTGTTGCCGCATCCAAGTAAGATTTTTGCATGGCACGCTGGCTGCTTCACGGGGGGCAGAGGCGGCCAAGTGGCCCACTGGCCAGTAGTTGAACCGTATGATTGTCATGGTATTTGCCTTTATCTCCTTGTATAAGGCTGGCAGTGTTGATGGAGCCCCTTCTCCAAGGGAAGGCGTTTCTAAGGAACTGACGTGTACCGACGGCAATACTGAGGGAAGGATGCTGCGGTGCCAAACGGTTGATGAATTGAGGAGGCAACACACGCTTATGCGCCACGAGCAGGCAGTCTGCCACAGGGGCAAGCTGTTCAGCTCTACTGTAGCGCCGGTGCCACCAATGCTTGCTTCAAGACTAAGTAAGCTGCTAATTGCCGGAACTTCCCCAGGGAGGGCTACGGGTCACTGGAAGTATCCGAGTCTCAAACTAATGTCTAGTTCGGATGTAGGGGAGTGGGCCCATGATGGCAATGATGGAGCTTACTTCTTAAGGGGTGCACTATCTTTGCATTTCTTGCAGATTGTACAGGGTTTCATGTATTTGTAGCTCTAGCGTCCTGAATGTGCTTCAAATGCCCGCACCACTGGCACTTGCTAGCAGCTTTTTTTTGGAGGGAGCTGGCGCATAATCGTCGCCGCACGGAGCACACGTCGAAGAGGGTCTGTAGTGAAACCTAGTAAAAAAAAATTTATTAAAATAAATTTATTTTTTTACTAGGTAACAGTTTACTAGGTTCACTAGTTTTTTACTAGGTATTGGGAACCTAGTAAAAAAAAAGTTTATTTTTTTACTAGGTTTCGGAACCTAGTAAAAAAAAAGTTTATTTTTTTACTAGGTATTGGGAACCTAGTAGAAAAAAAGTTTATTTTTTTACTAGGTTTCGGAACCTAGTAAAAAAAAAGTTTTTGTTTTTACTAGGTTTCAGAACCTAGTGAAAAAAACAGTCTTTTTTTTACTAGGTTCAGGGCCGTCCTTAAGGGACGAGATTTTTTTTTGGTTAAGGACAGCCCTTAAGGACAGCCCCTAGTGGCCTTTTTGCCCCGGCCGAACGTGGGCCATGTCTACCCCCCCGGCCCTCTTTTGGGCACCACTTCTGATTTTGCCCCCCGCTCTGCAGCGGTGGGGATCCCCGATACGGCAGGGGTGAGGTAGCCAATTTGCCCACTTGTGGGCCACTTCTGATTTTGCCCCCCGCTCTAAAGCGGTGGGGATCCCCGATACGGCAGGGGTGAGGTAGCCAATTTGCCCACTTGTGGGCCACTTCTGATTTTGCCCCCCGCTCTGCAGCGGTGGGGATCCCCGATACGGCAGGGGTGAGGTAGCCAATTTGCCCACTTGTGGGCCACTTCTGATTTTGCCCCCCGCTCTGCAGCGGAGGGGCTCCCCGATACGGCAGGGGTGAGGTAGCCACTTTGCCCACTTGTGGGCCACTTCTGATTTTGCCCCCCGCTCTGAAGCGGTGGGGCTCCCCGATACGGCAGGGGTGAGGTAGCCACTTTGCCCACTTGTGGGCCACTTCTGATTTTGCCCCCCGCTCTGAAGCGGTGGGGATCCCCGATACGGCAGGGGTGAGGTAGCCAATTTGCCCACTTGTGGGCCACTTCTGATTTTGCCCCCCGCTCTAAAGCGGTGGGGATCCCCGATACGGCAGGGGTGAGGTAGCCACTTTGCCCACTTGTGGGCCACTTCTGATTTTCCCCCCCGCTCTGAAGCGGTGGGGATCCCCGATACGGTAGGGGTGAGGTAGCCACTTTGCCCACTTGTGGGCCACTTCTGATTTTGCCCCCCGCTCTGAAGCGGAGGGGCTCCCCGATACGGCAGGGGTGAGGTAGCCACTTTGCCCACTTGTGGGCCACTTCTGATTTTGCCCCCCGCTCTGCAGCGGAGGGGATCCCCGATACGGCAGGGGTGAGGTAGCCAATTTGCCCACTTGTGGGCCACTTCTGATTTTGCCCCCCGCTCTGCAGCGGTGGGGATCCCCGATACGGCAGGGGTGAGGTAGCCAATTTGCCCACTTGTGGGCCACTTCTGATTTTCCCCCCCGCTCTGAAGCGGTGGGGATCCCCGATACGGTAGGGGTGAGGTAGCCACTTTGCCCACTTGTGGGCCACTTCTGATTTTGCCCCCCGCTCTGAAGCGGAGGGGCTCCCCGATACGGCAGGGGTGAGGTAGCCACTTTGCCCACTTGTGGGCCACTTCTGATTTTGCCCCCCGCTCTAAAGCGGTGGGGATCCCCGATACGGCAGGGGTGAGGTAGCCACTTTGCCCACTTGTGGGCCACTTCTGATTTTGCCCCCCGCTCTGAAGCGGTGGGGATCCCCGATACGGCAGGGGTGAGGTAGCCAATTTGCCCACTTGTGGGCCACTTCTGATTTTGCCCCCCGCTCTGCAGCGGTGGGGATCCCCGATACGGCAGGGGTGAGGTAGCCACTTTGCCCACTTGTGGGCCACTTCTGATTTTGCCCCCCGCTCTGAAGCGGTGGGGATCCCCGATACGGCAGGGGTGAGGTAGCCACTTTGCCCACTTGTGGGCCACTTCTGATTTTGCCCCCCGCTCTGAAGCGGAGGGGCTCCCCGATACGGCAGGGGTGAGGTAGCCACTTTGCCCACTTGTGGGCCACTTCTGATTTTGCCCCCCGCTCTGAAGCGGAGGGGATCCCCGATACGGCAGGGGTGAGGTAGCCACTTTGCCCACTTGTGGGCCACTTCTGATTTTGCCCCCCGCTCTAAAGCGGTGGGGATCCCCGATACGGCAGGGGTGAGGTAGCCAATTTGCCCACTTGTGGGCCACTTCTGATTTTGCCCCCCGCTCTGCAGCGGTGGGGATCCCCGATACGGCAGGGGTGAGGTAGCCACTTTGCCCACTTGTGGGCCACTTCTGAATTTGCCCCCCGCTCCGCAGCGGTGGGGCTCCCCGATACGGCAGGGGTGAGGTAGCCACTTTGCCCACTTGTGGGCCACTTCTGATTTTGCCCCCCGCTCTGAAGCGTTGGGGATCCCCGATACGGCAGGGGTGAGGTAGCCACTTTGCCCACTTGTGGGCCACTTCTGGATTGGGTTGAGGCAAGCTCGTGTTCGTGTGAGAGAGTTTTTACCTACGTGACGGCTCCGGCTTTTGGCCAAACCACGGAGCGCATGTGTGAGACGCTGTGGGTAAGGTGCAATGGGGAGGCACCAGAGGATTGGGGGCCCTTTGAGGTTTTTGAGGACCTTCGCAAGACCCCCGTTGGGGACCCCCGAGAATGTAGGGGTGACATAGCAAGTCTGCCCTCTTTTGGGCCTCCCCTTTTTCCTTTTGCCCTTCGTGTTTGCAACAGTGTCCTCCAAGCAAAGCTGTGCGGAAGGCACTGAGACAGGCACGAAGAAATCGGCGACAATGAGTCCCGTGGGCACGGATGACACCCTTAGAATACGCATGCAGTGTACTTTTATTGCTTGGTTGTTTGTGACACTCTATTGTTTTCTATTGTTATGGGTGTGGCGTGGGCTGTGCGTGACTCATTGTGGAATGTGTCATCTTTGCCGTTGGGTCATAGGTTGGTGTTGGCTGAGTCATGGGCGTTGCGTACTTTGAAAGCAGCATCCATTGATATGATCTATGCGCCTCCCTTGCTTGTGGCGCAGATATATAATAAGCGCAATGAACATTGGGTGCTGCGCTTGTGGTTGGTTTCCCCAACACGTACTTTCTTGTGCCTCGTGTTCGATCCGCTGTGTAACAAGCCGTACATAGCGGGTGCAAACACCGAGGAGTTGGCAATAGTGAACCTCATTGCCGAACGAGAAGGCATTGAGGCAAGGCCGCAGAAGAGGTGGGACAAGTTTTTGGGTGAGTTTGGCAGTGTAGCTTTTGCTATAGCCCCCCTCTACTCCACCTTCCTACATCAGGACGACTTTGTGAGCTGCCATCCTGCCTGCCTTCTGATGCTACATTGCCTTTTGTCTAGGCGTGTTGTCAACGGTAGCATCCAACTTCCACAAGACAGATTGTGGTTGTTGCGTGAGATTGCACAGGCAGCTTTGCACTATCGCAATTCTCCGCATGCCCCCCCTATTGAGACCACACCCAGTTGGGCCTTGGCACGGATGTATGCTACGCCCTATTGTTCACCCAGCCGTTCGTCGTGCTTTTTTTGCGACGACACAGCCCACATCACGTGCCCTGAATGTGCAGTTTATCAGTGTGCCCTGCATGATCCTCAGCAAACAATTTGATACCAATGAGCATTCCTCCGTGTTTCCTGTTTGTGTTGCCTGGTGGTGTTTAGGTGAGGGCACAATGTCTGGGCCCAAAAAGATGAGTTGATTACCTGTCTTCGGACATTATGACAAATGTATATGCTGAATGGGTCAATGTGGTGCATTTTTGCAATTCCTGGTAGATATGGTTCATTTTCGCCGGGGGGGGGGGGGGGCTCCCCCCTGGACCCCCTCCCCCCCTCCCCCCTCCACTCAAGCAACGCCCTGGGGGCAGGGGCTTGAGAGTGACATGAGCCTGTGGTGCTGTCATTGCTTGGCATTGACTTCAAAATTCGCCAGCACACGTGCAGGTGCATTCACCTTCTTTTTGTTGTTGAACAGCACAATGAAGGTCAACCGTCAACCAGTTGCACCAGCGTTGGACATGGCAAAGAGGATGGAGCTTGCTCAAGAAGCACTGAAGGGCCAGTTTGCCGAGGATGACCAATTGGGATTCAGATGGAGCAATCCCAATGAGCGAGCCAAACCGGATCTCACAAGAATCGCTGGATTCAGTGTGATCGATGCACATGAAGGCCGAACATCAATTTTCAGCCTCGTCATTACAAGTTATCCTGCATTTGATGTGCTATATGCCTCCTCTTTGCCGACTGAGATCTCAACACCACGAATCCCAGGATATGAGGGTTTTAGAGAGGCTGGTCCATTCATGGAGTTGCTCAACAGGGTCCTGCAGAATCACCCTGGGCTA
The DNA here is from genome assembly GCA_964036045.1 of Eutreptiella sp. 'Long Island Sound 2002'. NCBI lineage: Eukaryota > Euglenozoa > Euglenophyceae > Eutreptiales > Eutreptiaceae > Eutreptiella > Eutreptiella sp. 'Long Island Sound 2002'. The sequence goes on along the minus strand of OZ038398.1, from coordinate 27,320,946 downwards.
GCTCCTCAGCTGCTCGTGGTGCATGGACGTGGGAAGTATGATCATAGGGGTTTTGGGTTGGCATGTCATCTCGGTGTCCTGTCTGGATTACCAGCTGTTGCTGTGAGCCGTGAATGGGTGGAAATGGACGGTCTATCCTATGATCAAGTGCACGCCTATTTGCAAGATGGTGCCGAGGCGGTGGCATTGCTGGGACGTTCCAACGTGCTCTGGGGAATGGCTTATGTGCCGCCATCAGAGGTGGACACCACCCGGAAAACAATATATGTAAGCGTGGGCAATAAGGTATCCATGGAGACTGCAACCGAATTGGTGAAGGCACTGTGCATTACGGACATGCCTGAGCCAATCCTCAAGGCCGAGGGTGCAGGAAATGCGGCCCTGGCCCCCAAGAACGGCACCGTATACCCCCAGGCACAAGATGTAGCCAACGATTTAGGAGGAACTGCCGCTCCAGCGCCCGATGAAGGTACAGCACCGACGACAGAGCGACGGTGTCGCCCTTTGCCGCCTGCGGATTCGGGGATGCGTGCACCGCGACGGTCATTTTCGCTTGCGGATTCGCCTGCGAGGTGCCAGCCAGAAGCTGCCGCTGCGCAGCCCCAAAGCCCTGGATCACCGGCTGGATCCCCGGGGAGAGAGCGGACCAGTGCGGCTGCTGCTGCCCATCAGAGGGCAGCGCAGGCATACCAGAAGGCTCAGGCGGCACGAGCACAGCAACCGTTGGCGGAGAAAGACGGTGCTGACACAAAGACGCTGCAAGTTGCGAAGGAATGTGAGGCATTGGAGGAGGAGTCGAAGCACAAAATGGCCAACGGGGCGCTGAATGACCAGATCGTCAAAGAGGACACAAACAGAGAGGCGTGCGGTTTGGCTAAAGGCAAACCTGAAACCACTGCCGGCGGACGCTGTGCTGGGGATGCAAGGGCTCCCCGTGCCCCCGTTCGCCTGGCACAGAAACTCCGAACTGCCCCGTCGAGATTTACGCCGACGCCCACAGGTTCGCCATCAGCTTCAGTGACGCGGTCGCCTTCGCCATCGCTGTCATCGACCTCGTACGGATCTCCTTCGCCTTCGCTGATACCGACCTCGTACCGTTCATCTTCGCCTTCGGTGCCATCGACCTTGTACCGGTCTCCTTCGCCTTCGCCGATGCCGAGCTCGTACCGTCCACTTTCGCCTTCGGTGCCATCGGCCCCGTACCAGTCACCTTCACCTTTACTGGTACCAAGGTCGCCACAGCTACCTCCACCAGGACAGGTGCGGTATCCATCGCCAATGCTGCCGGCACAGCAACTATTTCCACCCATGGTGCAGCCCATGTACAATCAGAGCGCATTGGTGCAGCAACCCATGTACACACACTCCACAATGCTCCACCCCGTCTTTGGTCAAAGGCGCTGATGGCAATGTCTTCCTGCGTGAATGCGGCCACCAAAGACCACAAGGGGGCGGGGGGCGTGGAGGATTTCGTGCCCAATTCCTTGGCGTGGGAAACTTAGTGTTTCAAATTGGTCACGTCAGTTGTGCTTGCTTGTGTGTGCGTGAGTAGGAAGCTGGTTGTTGTCAAGAATGTTCGCGAGCTTTGTTGAGGGAAAATGAAGCTGCTGATTTCCACATTGGCGCCTCAGGCCAAGCTCCACCAAGCCCACCAAGCAGCTGTCATACCAATGTAGTTCCTCGCAGAGGGTTGCGTCGTTCCTGTGTTCCTGACAATCTCTGTGCAGTTCCTGCGTAGTTTCGCCAAGTTCCTGCCCTGCTGAATGTGTCCCTTGTTGCGCACCTGTTTTGTAGACCTCTCAGCAATCGCTCGTTCTTCAAAAGGGTGCAAGTTCAGTCTGCCCCACCGTCTGCGCCTAAACCCACGGCACAAGTAGTGGCATTAGCACGCAAGCGCATGGCAGCGCCAACTATCCCACCAATGAGTTGCCACCATTGTTTCAATGTGTACTTTTGGTAGAAGGTGGACTGTTCCCGTGGGTTGGTGGTTCATTGGTGGCAATTGGCAGTTACCCGAAGGTTGTGGCCGATCTATCGACGGCAGTTCCTGGACCATCGACGCCTGGTGAGGTCCGTGTGCAACGAAGCCGAGCACTTTTTTGTTTTCACATTCAACGCTACACTGCCTGGGCCCATGCCCCTTGCCCTTGGACCATGGAAAAAGAGATTCAGGTCCTCAAAGACCTCACACACATCAGCATCGTCCATTATCTTGGCATCGACTACGATGACTGATTGTCCATCTTCATGGAGTATGTTCGGGGGGGGGGGGGGGGGATGGCTGACCTGCCAGCAGCCTTGGGGCTGCTGGCAGAGCCAGAGCCGTTGTTGCATCTGTACCTGTGGCAAATGCTGGACGGGCTGCGATGCCTGTATGTGAATGTCACGTATCGTCCACGAGACATCAAGAGCTAGAATATCCTCCTTGCACATTACTAGGACAATAAATACTGGAATAATGGTATCAGCGGGGGCAACTCCAAAACCACCACAACTGCTGTTGTTTAGGCTATTTAGTGGCACTTGACTTGAAAATTTTCGAAAATTAGACATTTTCTGAAACCCTTCCATCGCCCCTGGGATGGGTTTAGGTGATCATTTCGGCACAATACAGGTTTTTCACTGGGGCTCTTTGTCTCCCTTCGAGGTGCCCTGCCGAACGCAATAGAATTTTTGAATGCGGGGTGCTGGGCCCCGCACTGCACTGCACTGGTTGCTTGTGGACTGTGGTGCCATGGTTTCGCGGGCACGGTGGAATATTACCACGTTGCGCTTGGTGCCCTGCACCCCTCCCCCCTCTCATGCCCCCACAGCCATTTCAACCAGACCATTATTCGGGTGCATTTCATGGGAAGCCACAACACCTAATTGGGGTGTACTGCGTGTTGTGCGTGTGCCATGCGCGCGCTGTGCACAAAGTTTGTACAGGACCATACCCAAGCTGCATAGTAGTGCCTAGTACCAGTAACAATGAGCCTTGCTATGCATTTATATGAGTTGCTTGCATGCCTTGCCCTCATTTCTAGTGCATTTGTGTGTGTTGTTGTGCATGTCACTCAAAAAGGGTACCTCTTCTGGTGCTATGGTGATACATTCAGGTCTAGGGTTTTTCTTAGTGTGTGTCCTTCCCTAAGGGGGGGGGGGGGGATGGGGGGATTTGTCAGAATTTCTGGGTGGCTGGGTTTCCAACTGCCCCCCCTCCCCGCGTAGGGTAGGCCATTGTGGGGGAATTTGGGTCAATGCCAAAGGCGCTGCTCTATGGGAAGGCATTTTGCCTGTGGTAGTTGGGTGGATGGGCGGGCGGGTGGGTGTCCAATACCCCCCCCCCCCCCGGTGGGGTGGGACATTTGTGAGTCTGTGGGTTTGCCAAAAATCTCGGTGGGTGGGTCCCTCAAATCATCCCCCACCCCTCCCCCCATGGTTAAGAACAACCCTGATCGCGTCCCCTTTTCAGTTGGGGATATGGACTGGCCGCTTTCCAGTTTTGGATATGGGCTCGACCTCTTTGCGCCTCCTCCTATGCCCCGTGTCCCACCGAAGAAGGTGAAGGGACAGAAGCCCTTGCCAAGTGCGCCCCCCGTCGCGCCTACCACTTCTACAAGGCGTACTCGGAGTACCATCCCTCACGAAACAGACCTGTTGGAGGTGGGAGATTGGTTGGCGGACAAGGATACCTTGTGTTGGTTGAACCAAGAGCTGTTGCGGTGTTGAGGTTACAATTCGGGGCGGGTGGCTTGGGGGGTGGGTTTGGGGTGAAACATGAGGCTGTCCAACATTGTGGGGTGTAGTATGGTCTGTATGAGCAAGAATATTACCAGTTGTAGCAAAAAAAAACCCAATTTCTCACTGTGCTGTGCGCGTCGGGCCGACACACCCCCCATGGGTCCCAGCCTGGGGTGGATATCTGGGCAACGGGCACAGTGGTTGGCCATGGGCAAGCCTCATGTGAGCAGATCTAAGCAGTGAGCCTCTTGTTGTACCGTTGGGATGGTTTCTTTCATCGCGTCCCACAGGATAGCCATGATGAGGACCAAGAAAGCCATGATGAGGACGAATGACCATCCAGCCCATGGGCTGTGCTCCTAAATATGCTTTACTTGCTAATGGCCCCAGGAAAGGTCTCCGCCGAGCCACATGCCATTTCTTTGCTGGTGTGGCTGCTGGTCCACCTCCCAGAGCAATGTCTCGTGGCTGTGTGGCATGATAGTCCGCAGCAGATTCCACGCCATTTTCGACCATTTGTTCACTTCATCATTCCTCAGTGTGCATCGCCCTTCCAACCGCCAAACGTGCTGTTCGTACATCCCGCTGGTCGGGAATCCATCCCGAGTGTACCTTCTTCGGTGCCAAATTGAGTTGTATTGGTCTCTGAGGTCTGATGCAATGGTGCCGGCAGTCCAACATGGAAGCGCCCCCCCCCCCCACGCACACCGCCGCCTAAGACCCCCTTTGGGCGACAACAGGTGCGATTTCTGAAGAGCAGAAATGGGCGCAAACATTTTTTCCCAGTCCCATAACCCCGGCTGGGGTTGTAGGTAGGGACTGGTTTTCTTTTGGATCACAGACATGCAAACACGCATGCACAAGGATCCCCCGCTAACTCAACCGGGCTAAGCGTAGGTCTTGCAACCGAAAGGTCGTGGGATTGATCCCCGGATCGGGCATGTCTGGAGGCAGGCGGTGGCAGCCGTGCGTCAATGGCATCCTTTCTGGGGAAATCGCCAAATTGAGTAGGCCGTGGAGGCCGCCTCGCTGCCGCGAGCACCACCAGCTGTGAAAGCCCCAATACACACACAACACACGGGGCAACATGGCGATGACGGGCTCGTTGAACTATTACCGTGGAGCTGGCCCGGCGGAAGCCACGGAGCTACCACCCCACTTCCAGGGTGGTCCTTGGGCAGCGAGCCAGGTTCTGGCCTAAGGGGGAGCCTTAAGCGCAGTGCGCGCGCAGTGCAACTATTTGGGCGTCTGGCCGTACTAGAGACGCATACTTTGAGATACTAGGGGCCCCTAGGGGCATCATGGTGACCCCTAGCGGAGGTTATGCAAGGCGTAGCACGTTTGGGTCAAGGCATGGCAAGGCGTAGCATGGTTATGTCAAGGCATGGCAAGGCGCAATGCTCGTGTGCACACATTGATCTATCGTGCTTGCACATATGCTACAGGACTTCATACCCCCTCCTCCTTTCTTAGACACACTTTCTTCATGGATTTGAGTCTTGGCGATCGGGTGTTCTACACCCGCTCCAACGGCGTGCGAGTTCCTACCACGGTGGTTGGGATGGCGGGAGATGGGCTCATCCACTTGGAGTACTACCAAGATGCACTACGGGTGGTGAATCGCCAATGCAAGATGGAGTCCATGTGTACTTAGTCGACAACAGAACAGAAAGACAGTTGTGTGTTCTTGAGGGTGGCGACCAATGCGCTGTTCATGGCTTTTCCAGTTGTGCATGATGTGTGTTATGTGAAGGGAAGGTAGTTTGCAACTTTCTTGAGCTGGGGCAGTTTGGGTCACCTAATTGTAAGGGCGCGCAGTGCGCGTGCAGTGCGCGCGCAGTGCAAAGATTCCCCCTAAGTGCATATCGCACTGGTCGAGGGGCAATACAGGGCTGCACCCCTGGCCTGCACCGAAGGCCTGCTATAATGGGGAGCGACCCAACCCGAGGACGCCAGTGTGGCCATATAGGTCCAACCGGGATGACCTGGTAAAAATGGTAATACACCGCAAACACGCATGCACACACACACCCAACCCTAACAAAAAGAAACCCAAGGTGCTACAGGTTGGTATTGTACGCTAGCGAACGCTGTGATATTGTCTTCAATGATATTGGGCGTCACATACACAAACACACACACACAAGGGTTCAAGGGCACAACCCTTTCACTACAGGAGAGAGGCCGGGTCTTACGACTGGCAATAGCAAATGCACAGCGCCTGGTCACCAAAGGCCACCTGCATCCTGCGCGTGTGGTCACACGCTGCAGCTCTTTAGTTCCTCTGGGGGGGCCGGCACTCTGCGGCCTGAACCGCCGCCCCTATTTCACCTGCCGCAGTGCCATGAACACGCACGTTCAGCAGTTAGCGGCATACTGTGAGCGCACGTGGGCCACCAAGGTTGGTCTCAACAGAATACACAAACTGCGCCCGTACACACATAGGCCACGCAGAACAGCGCAGGAAGTGGAGGAGCATCGACTACAGCGTGCACTCCAGGGGAATCTGCAGTTGGGACTGGCTCCGTCCTCGGAGCAGACCACTTTTGCCAAAGGGGGGGGGGGGGCTGCTCCTCCTTTGCAGCTGATTTTTTCCCTGTGATAGGGGATGGGAAGCTCCCACAACGCCCCTACACCGGGACACGCAAGCGCGCAAACACACACAGGGCGCCACAACCGGCGCCGCCGGCTGATCCGTCAAAATGCGCCCAGCACTCTGCTACCGCGTGCACAACTTGCAAGAGACTTCGGCGCACAGCTGAAGCATGCTGTGCGCTGGGACATCACGCTGATGACCACATAGCACGCAGACCGCAACTGCAACTATGCCCACTGCATGGCCTGCCACCGTGCCCGAGGTGCACACTCAAGCAAAGGGGAGTGCGCCACTGCTGTCAGCGGGGACACCATAAAGTGTGCACCCCAGTGCCTGCGCGCCGGAAGCGCCCACTTGCTGCACATTCACAACTGCCCAACAAACGACCACGCCTGCAAGGGCCTGCACGTATCTCTACGGGTCTGATGAGGTCCCCACACCAACCCCCCACCCCTCCAGCCCCCAAGCGCAGGAGGCCGAAAACACCCCCCCCTCCGTCCCCACCAGCCCCAGTGCCACGGGGGCTGGAGGAGACCGTGGCCGAGGATGCCGCACGCCCGCTTTTCGTGACGAGGCACGGGAGAGCAAACACTCTGGATACCTAGCCAGCACATTGCAGAGGTTCTGATTCCGCAGAAGGGAGGGAAACAACGCCACAAAGAGGCCTCAGCAGACCTGAGCCAAATGAGGCGTCCAGCCCAACGCTGCACAAGGATCCACCTCTAAAAGTACAGATCACAAACACACACACACATATTTGTTGAAACTCGCAGTTTGAGCATGATTTAATTGCCTTGGACGTCATACACACACACATTATGCCTCGGCAAAAGGCAACGCTTTTTTTTCTGAGGAGCAACGCACGAAAACAATTGACACTGCATCTTTTGTCACTCTTTGGACAGGCACTGCGCCTTTTTGCAGGCGCCACTGTCCTCTCCTGCCCCAGTTCACGTGATGCCAGGTGTACAATCAGTACAATCTGTGGTGGTTGGAAACACTTAGCGGGCAAGGCCTGGCGGTTGCAAGGCGGTTGGGGCGGGCAAAACTGTTGCCCCCAGGGGAGTCTCCCCCCCCCCCAACCGTACCCCTCTGTCCCCAAGTGCATGCCTGGGGGGCGGGGGCTCGACCGGCCCAAAGGGGGGGGGGGGGGCACCTACACCTTCGCTTAGCTCTCCTTAAATAGGTCTCCCCCCCCACACAAAGGCTGGTCGCCGGCCGCAGTTCGTTGCCAAAGGTACCGGCCTGAGGGGTCCACAGGCGCCCGAAGGTCCACGCCAGAAGGAACTTTTTGTTCATGGCCGCCTATGGCCACATCATTGCTCTCCACATTTTGACTCCAACACTAGCCCCAACATCCAGCCAACAGATAGTGCGAAGGGGGCATCGTTTGATACCTGAGAACCCCTCCAGCCCCCCCCTTCCCTGTGGCGGGTGCTCTCCCTTTGGCTCCGCTCGGTAAGCTGCTGTCACTGCATGTATTCGGTGCTGTGGCCTCTCTTCCCAGTGGCTCAAAGCCATGACTTCCATACACCACCACCAAACGCACTAACCCATCTGACATCCAAATACACAGAGTTGCACGGACCCAGACGAGAAATTGAATTGAGAATTAAGTTGAGAGTGATTTAAACTGCCCTTTCACGTGGAGGTGGAAGGCAACGAAAGTTAAGAGGGTAAGGGCGCTTGCAAACCGCCAGCCCCCACCGATGGAAATGGATGCGCGAGTCATCCATTTCTCGGGGATCAGGGAAATTGCACATCCAACGGAGTCAGCAAATGACCACCAGCTGGCAGCACGCCGATCTGCTTCTCCATAGCATCGAGTGGGGAATGCCTCACCGCCTAATGATGCAACGAGATCATGAATCTGGAGCTCTCCTGCCGTCTCCCTCTGTGGAGGCTATGTCTGCTGAGGAGGGCGATCAAAAGTGGAGGATGGTTGGGCTGTGGTTGCAGCACGAACTGCTCTTGCAATGGTATGTAAACTATGGTGCACTTTGATCGTATATGCGATCCAGGTGAACAGTTCATTTCATGCATTAGCACATACCACCGACTGGTGCTTTTATACATCCTTGAGTCCTTGCCATTTGAGCCCAGCCTACGCACAGGCAGAACGGCAGTAGTCGTCAGCATGACACACATCTGGTTAAGGGAAGGACACACCACAGACAGAGAAGAGTCTGCAGAACTCAGTAGAGGTCAGACATGAGGTCAGAGAGCGTATACACAGCAGTGATGAATGCCTGTGCTGCAGCTTGAATGCTTGTATCAAGCTCTGGAATGATTGATTATCAACACTGATTGGAGCAACGACTAATGGTGGGGGATGCCTGTATGCATCGGCAAAAAACCACCTTTGCAGCTAGTTAAGAAATTTAAATCAGGACTTTGCAGTCACAGTGACTGGGCATGCCCAGTCCATATGCCTGGCAGACCGATTGTTATCATGGTCAAGTCTTCGTGGGGCAAGCCCTGATGTTACATGCTTCGGGGGTGGGGGGGGGGGAGCCCCAACCCACCATGTCACGATGGCTATGAACAGGGGTTGCCATAAGGACGCTCAGCCTTTTTTTTTTTTACTAAGGCAGCCACTCTCTGATGTTTGGTGGCTACCCACCAACCGCCATCGGTTACCCACCAACCGCCATCGGTTACACACCAACCGCCATCGGTTACACACCAACCGCCATCGGTTACACACCAACCGCCATCGGTTACCCACCAACCGCCATCGGTTACCCACCAACCGCCATCGGTTACACACCAACCGCCATCGGTTACCCACCAACCGCCATCAGTTACCCACCGGCCACCATCATAGGGCGTATTGGACACTCCGACTTTTTTTTTTTTTAATTATTATGGCAACTCCTGGCTATGAACCATGTTATTGCCGTCTCCGCAATGTCTGCGCTAGAGCTCCACCTTATGCCTGATAGTGCTGAGTCGAGTGAAGCAGAAGCAATCAGCGCAAGAAGCACGGCCTCCTGCTACTTGCACAGCTCAAAGCCGGTCTCCTGTAACAGCAGCCAAGATCATTTCGATGATGACCTTTGCAGCGACCTCCTTACAAGTTATGACAAGAACACACAGCACCGGTACCTTTAACCACGGGACCACTTTCACACACTGCTTTCCTGAGGAGCCCGCACTTTGTATCGAGCCAGCGCACGCAGAAGCGCGCACGCCACGTTGTATGTCCTCTGCGCCTGGCCCCCCCCCTTTTTTTTCAAAACAACCATCCGAGGGTAAGGCCAAAGGAGTGCCATGCGTAGCAGCCTGACACGTGGGAGCAACTGGTAGTATGCAGTTGGGGACTTCCTCGACGACGCACATCAGGATCAGGACTGTGCATTCTCCAGTCAACAGAAGGTATATGCACCTGACCCTCTGAGCCAAGCGCACCCAGCATAATAACTATACATAAGATTGTGGAGCACCCCAACCAAGAAGAGGACACAAGCAATTGTGTGAACTGTTGCACTGCAGAACTAAGGGCCATTGTCTATGGCGGGGACATTCAGTCAATCAGTACTGACCATTGACCCCCCTTCCCATGTGCGCAACAACCAGCCCTTGGTCACATGGCGCTTTTCCTAACGCTGTGTTTCTCACAAAATTGTCCTTTGATGGCTGTGGGGCGACTTGTGGTGGCTCTGGGATGAAAATCCAGGCACTCCCACTTCAGAGCCCAACACAGATCCTGCTGCAGAGCGTGGAGCAGCTGTAGGGCTTGTGGAACGTACGCTGATACGCAACGTTTGTCTCTGATGGGAATCACAGTTTTGGCTGTTGGCCACAGAGACGGCACCTCGGCATCCTCCTTCGTTATGCAAACCACTTTGATTTACATTTGCCATGGGTTCATGGGTATCCTGCCCTCTGTCATTTTCTATGTTCTCACTACTCTCCAACGTGCAATTGTTTGCAAATTACACACAGATATTTTGCTGAATGCCCTCATGGCAGAAATTGTTGGCTTGAGCAATGCGTGCCCCTCATTTCATGGGCCCTTTGCCCTTTGCCACATTGCTCGCAAGTGGCAGATACGTACCCTTCCGCAATCCAACGTTTGTGTTGACTTTTTTACCATTTGTGTACCAATTTGCATGATTTCAATTCATCTTTTTCGCATTAGCCGATCCGCACCTGTGTCCACTTTTTGGTTATCTCTGTACCAATGCACTATGTAGTTCAACTCCATTCTGCCAGGTGGTCTCCAGCACAGAGCTTTTACCACTTGGTTGTCCGTAAGGGGGCACTGTCTCCCATTTCTCCACCCTTCGTCCCTATGCAAGTACGGCTTTGTGCACCGAGGCGTTGCACTTAAGAGCAGTATGTGTGTGTAGTACAGCTATGTGTACCGTCTTGCGCGCCAAGGTGGTGCCTACATGAGCAGGAACTGTGTGCAGTACAGCTATGTGCGATGTTCTTTCCGTACATAGAGGGGCATGTCCGTCTCACATTTCCACTGGACCTCCAGTAACTATTATTATCATTATTACAGCTACTGTTGTCATTGGTGGCTCTCCTGAATTAGTAGCCCCCCGAAACGACTGCCAGGCACAGTGACCACCCCCCTGGCCACACAGCGCTTCATGCCACAGCACTTGCTTTTCTGGAACGACATGTTGTTGATCGTGTGCGCTTGCACATGAGACAAAACTTTCGACATGTGGCATGTTGTTTGGATGCTGTATCTGATATCTGGTATTAGAGTCAGCCCATCCTCACCAGGGATGGATATAATTTTGGCGCCACTTGGGGGGTCCGGGTCCGGGGGGGGGGGGGTCATTTTTTGTGACTAGTCACAAAAAACATAAAGGGCCATAGTGGGAAAGTGCAAACCCGAAAAATATCATGACCAAATAAGGTGTCTACAGTGGAATGTCGTGTGTGCCTGTGTGTGCCTGCCGGTACGGGAAATTTACTGTGACTACTGGTTTATTGTGACTGCTGGTAGTTGTACGCTGTTTCTGTATGTCACAATGGGCTGCAAGAAAATTCCTTATGCATGTGATCCAACCTCCAAGAGTGATGCTGCATGCAGGCAGAAGCGTACCAAAGCAAAGTCGTGGTGCCACACCGCACAGGAGGAGGCGCATTTCACAGAATGTGCGCAAGCCACGCAAGGATACGGGTGGGTGCACAAAGTACAGCAACACACTGCCCGCACCAGGTGAATGTAATGATGATCTGGCGGACATGTCAGATGGGGCAAGCTCCTTGTCCTCCTTTGCATCTATTACTACAGGTTCATCAAGTGGCAATGTCAGTGATAATGAGACGGCAAGTAGTCGTAGCTGCGGAGTGATGACAGTGAATGACATTGAATGACCCTGAATGACATTCATCATGGTCCATACACGACGCACTGTGCGTGTCAAATGTGCTGTGTATCCCATGTTGCATCATCCCAGCCCCCTCCCATGCACATGTACAGGCAGAGGGCTGCCCAAAACGGCCGGTTGTGGGTCACGTTTTTTGTGATCAAATATTGTGACCTTTTTTGCGATCAAGGGGGTGCCCGGGGGGGGGGGGGGCGGGCCGGACCCAGCCCCGTTATATCCATCCCTGATCCTCACCCTAACCTCGTGTCAGATCCCCTACCACGGTCATTTGGGATCATCGTGGAACTGGACAGCTCTGAACCTTGATCCTGAGAGTTGAGTTCCATACAGTGAGCAGCTCATCTTGGTCTGACCCAGAAAAAATAATATGGAATGCTGTTTGGATGTTGGATATGGAAGGAGATGTGTGGCACAGGGCATGACAACCCCTACCTCACATTGTGTCCACTTTCGTGACGCGTTTTTCACTGTATTTTCAGGTTTCCATTCGTTTTGCGTTTCGATTCGTTCCGCATTTCGGTTTGTTTTGCGTTTTGTTTCGCTTTGCGTTTTGTTTTGGCTACAGCTATTCATATGCCATCTGATGAGTAGTTAGGCTCGCTGGAGATGGGGTTCTACTGGATCAGTGGAGATTTGTACTCCCCTAAATCCGCTTGTTGGAGGTCCATTGAAGAATTTTTCCCTTTTACTGTTTCGTGTCCTGCTGCTGCATCCCTTGTGCCTCCTCATCTGGCCATTGCCTCTCTTGCCGTCCCCTCTGTCGATCCACATGATTGTTCAAGCCCACCACATCCGCAGGAGAAGTTCCTGTCCCGATTCTGTGATGACCAATGCCAGCCCAATTGCTCACCCCAGAGATTCACTGTCAGCTCTGGATACAGCAGAGCTCATCATCATGTGCATATCAGGACCACCAGTGTGACTACCAGGAACCTCTTCTCAAATGACTTGGGGTACTGCAGTAATGTCTCTGCTTTAGGAAGGGGGCTGGTTGGGGCAAGGCAGATTGGGGAGAGGTTTCCGAGATCCCAACATGTGTGCCTGAAAATGACCAGTGTTATGTCAAGGTTTTCCTTGACGCCTTTGGCGCCCTGTTTCAGCTTGTTGCAAACTTTCTCTGGCGTCTTTGGTGTCCATCGCCCATAGTTCCTGCTGGGGTATTGTTAACATTATGTCCAGACCGGGGTGTGGGGGGGGGGGGGGTTGCGGGGTTCCAGCATTACACCTCTTTGTTCACGGTCCAAAGCACTCATATCTTCTGCTGGCACGCTTGTGCAATGTATGATTCCACTGGGGAGCCTGTAGTGGCCTGCATTGTTGTGTAAGTCTGTGAGGGACTGTTACACCGGATGTGACTATGTTGACCAGATTTAGCACACAGCTTGCCAAATCTGAGCAGGTAATATATTCTTTAGCACACAGGCCAGCGCCAGAGAATTGCCCTTGGAAAGTCCTGCATGCCTGCCTACCCCGCTGCCACCATAGCACCTGGGCTGGAGTATGCTCAAACCAGCCCATGGACCCTCAGACCCAACCTGCATTATAGAGAGGCTTTATCGACCCTTGGGGATTCAGACTCCCTGATGGCCGAGAGATCTGAGTCCGCCAAGTGAGCTGGAGTCAGGGTGGTGTCAGGGGCCCCGCCAGTGATCACAATCAGCCCAAGGGTGATGGTGAGAACAACCAGAAGAAGAGGAGGCTCGCCTGGATGGCCAGGAGTCTCCTGAACGCAAAGTTGATAGCCGCATTGTCACTGCGCATCTTTCTTTACTCTTCACAGAAAATAAGTTTCGAATTCAGAATTCGGGCTCCAAACCAGAAGTTGGGCGTGCAAGAAGATAATGAAGTCGCAATTCAGAATCGCAATAGCAAGAAGAATGCGATACCACAGGGCGACAGTACAACATAAATGGGTTTTATGCTTTTGCAATTGTGCTCATGCTTTGTGTACCACTTGCATGCATCATTTTGGGGCAGATCTAGCTTTCATTTGCCATCAGTTTAGGTAACTCAGCACCGTGACGCCCTGCAGCACTGATGCAGAGACCGAGTTGTGAACCCGAGAGCCTTATCACTACTCAGCGCAGGCCTGTTGTAAAAAAAAAAATGGTAACTCAGCACCGTGACTCCCTGGAGAAGAGGATATGGAACCCATATTTGGGTGATATGAACACCGTTCACCCCCATGTGCATGTGGGTCCACACATATTGGTCTTGGGTATACAACCACCCGCAACCCTTTTTTTGGCTATTTTTGACCCCTGGGGAGGTTTTATGCCCCTTTGGGGGGGGGGGGGGGGTTATTCCCCCAAAGGGGTGGTTTTATCCCCCAATTTGTTCATGGGGGGAGGGGTATCACCCTTTTGGGGGGGGTTTATCCCCCATTTTTGGTGATTTTATCCCCCTGTTGGGCGGGGTAATCTTTTTTTTTAGAGGCGAAATATTTTTTTAGACGCGCTAAAATTTAAGAAAAGTGCTAAAATCTAAGTCAAAACAGCTAAAAAAAAAATGAGCAAAAAGCAGCTAAAAATGAGCAAAAACATACTAAAAAAAAAGGATTTCCCATCTAAAAAAAAAAATTCTCTACTAAAAAATAAAATTCCAACAAAACCCAAAAACTAAAAAATCAAGTCATTCGCATGTTTAAAAGCGTCAAAAGAGCAAAATTTTTTTTAGATGGCTAGGTAAAAAGTGAGATTCTGGTACAAGTAAAAGAACACAAAGACGGGGGTGGGGAGGGGAGGCAGAAATGCAGTTCCTAGGGGCACCCGACCGGACGAATCATCCACATTCCTTGGCGAACGCTGAAAATTAAGGCACAAAGCAAAGAATGCCAACCGCCCATGTTGACAACCAGGCACGCGCAGAGGCTTTTGAGAAATTGACGGGCCAGAAGTTTTCGGGAGAGTAGCGTGTCTTTCTGTGGGTGTGTGGTCAGTACATGGAAGAGGAACGACAGTGATCCCCACTGTTTGCCTGTTCACACAAGCAGTGTGTCATAGTTGCTGAGTGGGGACGTCTTTTCGGATGCAGAGTGATCCAGCTAGGTTTTTTCTGCGCATTTCTTCTGCAGTGCATTGTGAGAAAAGTTTATAGTGGTTTCAGCACTGTGTTTTTGTATCTCCTGCTGCTTGCTGTTGGTGTAGGGTTTCCTGCTGCTTGTTTTGGAAGATGAAAACCTTTTGTTTGCAGAAATAGAGTCAATCCAGGATAACCCAAGCCAAAGGAGTGCAAGGAGAAGATAATCAGGATCAAAGCATGAAGGGCTGCAGTGTAAACAGTGAAAGATGATTGGATATTCCCAGAAACTGCAACTCAGGTCAAATCGGAATGCATATTCACAAAGATAGCTAAAATGTTTTGGAAAAGAGTTGGAAAACTGCCCCATGGTCACTCTCTCTCCATAGTGCCATCTCAGGAGATGTGCACTCTTTGTTTTGGGTCCCATATGTGCTGAGGTGGCAGGGCATGTGGCGATGAGGTCACTGCCATGTCACATGGGATCTTCCTACTTAGCTAGGCTGACCAGGAATTGAACCCAGGACCTCTCAAAAAGAGGTGCCCAGCCCCCTAGGGTGCATACCACTAGGATAGCTAAGTATTCATGGAAAAACATAGATAAATTCATAGGCTCTACTTTGGATATGTCAGTTCTCAGTCAACTCAGGAAAAGATGTTTCACTTCACATTGAAAGGGGATTAAGGGGTCCACTCCATATCCTGATTGGGTGTTTGGTTCCATAGGTCAAAATGTGTTATCACCACTTTTGGTAGGACCAATACTAAGATTAAAATGCATGGATGCTCAGTGCATCTCTAATACAACTAGAGTATGCCTCAAGGCAATGGAAAAGCACTTTTTCTTACTCCCCCGTTGTGCTGTGGTGGCCACCACTGTCGCATTTTAGGAAAAAGGGAATTTTTCTTGGCCTTTCCTTGGTTTCCACATCTACTTTAAAATACCTATAGTTTCCCTCACACAGAAAAATGGGCGCTCACCATGGCTGGCGCTCTTTTGCTGCTCTGTATGTAACATTTCCTACAGAAGACTCAGCGCTCATGGCGCTGCCGGGGCTCCTGTGGCTTGGTTGGGTTAGTATGGGAGCATGCCAAAACATGTGCATATGCATCCCTCCCTCCAAGACGCAGCGTCGACACAAACCCAACGCAAGACACAATATACACACTCGCATAGGTTCTCGTAAACCTGTTGGCGACCTGTGACCTGTCTTAGGGCGAAGGGAGTCTCAAAAAAATTAAATTGCCCCTTGGTGGGGTCTTGGGTTCTGCTCAGTCTCTCCAGGCTGCTGCGTTTCGGCCAGAACACGGCCTACTCAGCGAGGCTGCGCGTGGGTATCTGCAGAGGCAGGAATGGGAGAATTATGGACGAATCCACGCAAAAACGAAGCGACGACACCAAAATCCGTCAAATGACGGCGTAGAATTTTTCTGAAACGACACACCTGAGCAGAATCCAATTGTGCATCAGAAGCACATTTTTATAGAAATTATAGTCATCTCTGGATTTTTTAAATCCAGAAATTCATACGCATAAAAAGGCGGCGCGCAGGAGCGGCTCCTAGCGAAGCGCCGGAAAATGGAGAAATAATGGAATTATAAACGTATGTCTCACGTAGTCTTGAAAATGACGAGACACACATTAATAAATAAACATACAGATTCCACCCACACTAATAGAAGCTTCAAAAATTCAAGAATTCGAAAATGAACAAAAAGACTTCAATGAATCAGGTATAAACTACAGGTATGCTCGTCTCGTATGCCGCATACACATTGCTCGTCTCGTGTCTCCGTGAACGAGTCTTGTAGCAGCGCTAACAACGATAGAACGCGATAGAGGGATTGATTAGAAAGATTGCAGATGATTAGCGGTCAGATCAGGGTGATTAGACATACACACAAGTGCATAGCAACGTTCTTCGCGTGCGCCCCTCACTTGCTCTCTCTCTCCAGCGGTAGGTAAGGTGAGTAAGCCCAGGCGGGGCCACCCCCTGGTGGAGTTCGTGATCGCGGATGAGATGGGCAGGTTTGCCCAAAAAGGTCGTGCATACTCGCGCATGCACACACGCATTAAAGGGTAGGCCACGCGAAGTGCGCACGGTAAACCTCATTCAGGCTACCCAGGGGCTCCTCGGTACGTTCTTTAAGAGAACCTGAGGAGTCCCTTAAAGCTTGCTTGCTTGACAGGGGTAGCTGGTCCTCCAGCGTGTTTGCGGACAGTGTATTATAGGTCACACTGAGAAGGGTATAATACCTGGAGTGTGGCTTGGTTCCTCCGCCGCAAACGCCCCTTCATTTGCCTTTGTTTTACAGGTGGGCAGGTAGGGTGATTGGTGCAGCAGCATACCATTTTTTTCATGCCCTGCTAAACAAGGGCGCAGACCACACAAACAAGTAACTCCCCTCTGCCTGTGGCAGAGCAGGGAGTCCGACTCCATCGACATCTGCGCCGTGCACGCAAGAGCACTCCTTCCCTCCAAGCCCTAGCAGGGGAAACGCGTTGTGGCGTCCCCTGTTAGGCCACAGTTGCTTAGCAGCGCTGTGTTCTCTTGTCATTTCACAGGAGGGTCGCTAGGACCCACGAGACCTTTGCCTTCACAACGCCCAGTAGAGTGTGCGTGTAGGAGTGGTAGTCCTGAGTGGGGGCTTGAGCCAGTTGCACAGTGCTCGCCCACCAGGATGGTGCCACTGTAGGGTGTGTAGGACCTGTAGTGCGTGTGTCACTGTCCCACCCGTTTCCTGCAATTTTAGCAGGGTTGGTGGGCTGTGGCAGTGGTTAGGTCAGTGTTTTGGCCACTTAGCAAAACGGCGTTTTCAAGCCTTCATAGCTTTTGGCCACCCCTCCCTGTAGTAGACAGATAGGTAGGGAAAACAATACCTGGATTAGTACGCTGGGTATTCCCCAAAGGTTTTGCGCCAGCACAGAAATTGGGCGCTTAGGGGAGGGGAGACCCGGGGCGTACCCCGTGGCATCAATAAGCCAACCCTCCAGGTTTAGCAAGCGTGCAGACTTGGGTATAATTAGGACACCACTTCTGCGGCTTGCTCTCAGGACCTTAGGGATAGCACACTCACACATACGCTTTGGCAGGTAAGGGTAAGGTTCAGTCCCTAGCTTTAGTCTTGGAGGCAAGCGTCTCAGCGAGCCTCAACAACTCACCAAGGTTGTTCTGGGACAAGTAGTCAACCAGAACTGAGTTTAGGTGTCCCTCAGGTAGAACAAATGCAGAGAAGGGCTCCCAGGTGGCCTCTTCGACTCCAAACCCTTCCCAGAGGGTGAGGAAGCGCCAACCCTGGCGATAGCGGTGGCGTAGGACAGACTTCACCAGGTAAAAGCCCTCCTTAGCCATCTCCTCGGCGTTCATGTCGGGGAGTTCACCTTCAACTTCCATAGGGCTGGCAGCCCCTTGTAGGTCCAGAGCGGCGATTTCCTCGTCGTTCAGCTCCCACTCCTCCCCACAGAGGTCTTCAGGATCATGGTAGCGCTTCAGGTGTTGAGCAGCGCACACCAGAGTCCCCCCTAGACGGGGAGAACATCGCACGGTGATACGGTGTCCATCCACTGATAGAATCTTGTACGGCCCGAAGTATGGGTCATCGCTGGTAGAGCGTGGCCAGGCGGGTAGTCGACTGTGGTGCACCAGCACCCAGTCCCCTTCTTGGTAGGTGGCCGGTACTCGGTGCTTGTTCTTCTTGTTCCACTGACGCTCCCTCACTCTCTGGAGCATAGCCTTGGCCTTGTCCACCTTCGCTTGTTGCTCTTGGACCCATTCACCCACAGAAGAATGGGTGTCCTCTGGATAGGGGGCATGTAGGAACCATGCCGGGCGCCCGAGGAATAGCTCATGGGGCGAGTAGCCAGTAGCTGAACTCTCTTGGGAGTTCATCATCAAGGATATGACGGGGAGTAGTCTCACCCAGTCTCTGGTGCGTTCAGTTTTGCACCATATCCTTACATTCTCCTTGAGGACACGGATCTGTCGCTCACATAGGGGGTTGCTCGTGTGAGAGTAGGGAATCCCCGTAGACACCTGGACATTGAGGGATCTCAGGGCCCTCTGGTACCAGCCAGTATCTGAGCGTACTCGTACGTCCTCATCGGAGTTGATCTCCTTGGGCGCCCCATAGACACAAAACCACTCCTCCAGGAGTATCTTGATAGTCTCCTCCCCGGTAATGTGCTTGGTACATGGGAACACCCTGGTAAACCTGCTCAACCCACAGGTTACCACGAGGGCGAAGTCATAGCCCCCGAACTTCGGCATCTCCGTGTAGTCCACGTATAGAACGCTGTTAGCACAGTGTGGGATGGGCAGGGTCGAGTAGAGACCTCTGTCCCTGATATCCCCTGGTTTACAGGACCTGCACGGGCACTTGTCAACGATAGGCTGGAGGGTTTTCCGCAGTTGGTCGTCAGTCCACGTAGTGTGGAACCACTGCTTGAACAGCCTCAGGGTACGGTCAGCACCCACATGACCACTGGACTCATGGGTCCACTTCAGCAGCGCTGGGACTCGGTCACTAGGCACCACAGTACGGTCCTCGTGCCATAGGTAGCTCTTCTCCCTCTTCCACTGGTCTTGGTTGACCAGGAGGGGTTCAAGGCGTTTCTCCAGGCGCTTGTAGATATCCCCGAACTCCTGTAGGTACTCCGATTGTTGGAGTCCATCCAGGGGGCGTATCATCGTCATGTTGAGGTCCAAGTGGACGTCCATACGGCTGAAAGCCTCCTTAGCCAGCGCTTCAGACCGGGCACCAATCAGGGCGTCGAAGTTGTTGCGGCTGATGTAGTCGGCACACTCGTTCTTTACTCCCTGGATATGGTGTACCGTCAGCCGTAGTTGACTGAGGTAGGTCCACCAGCGCCGTAGCTTGGCCTTCTCAGGTGGGGGACCCTTCTGGAAACTGCGGACCGGTTCTTGGTCGCACAGCCAGACCACAGGGTTACTCCCCAACAGTCGTGCTTGAGAGGATAGCACCAGCATACCCGCAAGCAATTCCTGCTCATAGGTGGAGTAGTTCCCCCTGGCCTGGTTCCACTTCCAGTTCCAGTGGCCCAGAGGTACTAGGACCCACTTGTCGTCAGGGTAGCTGTGCTTGAGGGTTCCATCTCGGTTGAGACCTTCCGTCCCCCATTGGGAAATGGCCGAGTCGAACTCCTCCTTCTCTAGTGCTTGCCATTGGAACAACGTTCGACCACCGCCCACATTGCTCGCGTCGGTCACCAGGATAATCTCCCCTTGTGCCCTAGGCACGCCCAAGCACTTAGTGTTGGCTACCTTGTCTTTGAGCTCGTCCAACGCTTGTTGCTTTTGTGGGCCCCAGCGCCAAGTAGTACTCTTCTTGATCAAGTCCGTCAGGACGGCGCTGGTGTAGGTGAAATTCTTGATGTGGCGGCGATAGAAGTTGCACGCCCCAATGAAACTGCGTACATCATGGAGTCCTTTCTTGGGGTCTTCGTGTCGTACCTTGGCATCCATCAGGGGTTTTGCCTTAGAGGCCGCTGGGGTCCACCACCCATAGCCAACGTCAAACCCCAGGTACTGCATGGTCTCCTGCATGAACTCACACTTCTCCAGCTTGAGTCGTGTGTGGTTCTCCTGGCAGACCGCAAAGAACTCACCCAAGAGGATTAGGTGATCCTCCTGGGTATTGGTCCCGAGGCATACATCGTCGATGTGAGCCTCCATCTGGGCACCACGGGATATGAGCTCCTGCACCTTAGGTCTCCTTCGTAGGATGGACAAGATCTTGTTCATCAGCTCTTGGAACAGAGCGGGTGCGTTAGCCACGCCGAATGGCATGACCTTCCACTTGAACACCCTCCCCTGAGGGGTGATGAAGGTCAGTAGTTCCTGTGCGTTGGGCGTCAGGTCCACTTGCCAGAATCCGCTTCGCTTGTCCATTTTGGTCTTGTAGCGACAGGAGGCTATCTTCTCCAGGGTAGACTCCATATTGGGAATGGACCCTGAGTGGTTCAGCGTCTTCTTGTTCAGCTCTCCGTAGTCCACTACCAGCCGTTTGGCTGTAAACCCAGGTTTAGCCACCAGGAAACAGGGGCTGCAGTGTAGGGGGTAGTCCCCGTCCTTGTACTCCAGGACTAGGCCAGCGTCGATACATTCTTGTATCTGTCGCTCGATCTCGTCGGCCTGCTCTTTAGGAGCTGGATAGGGTCTCCTCCGGATCTTGTGACCCACGAACTCAGGTTTCAGCTTGAGGTCCATCTGTACCAGCTTGTCACATGAGGCTGGAGGGGGTAGTTCTCCGAACACCTCCAGATAGGTCCTGATAAGCTTCTGTACCCGCGGGTCCAATACCTTGATCTTGTCCTCCATGTCCTCGTCAGAGTGTAAGTTGCTTGCCCCCTGGGTAATAGACGTCGGGAGGTGGTCCTCCACCGACTCTTCGCCCATGGTAGTATCCTTCAGCCCTTGGTAGGCATATAGAAGGTCTTGTTCAACCATCTCCGGTGGACGATGGCAACATAGGCACGCTCGAGGGGGTTCACATACACATTCCTCCGAGAGGTCGTCCTCCTCTGGGGTCCTCACATGGGCGCCCCACACGCTCTTCATGAGCTTAAGATCTACCTCCCTTTGCCACGTGGTGATCTTCTGTTTGAGGTCCTCCTTCAATTGGGATAGGTCTCCCATACGTCCTTGCTTCAGTGGCCATGAGCTGCGGGTAGGCTTCGCGTAGCATAGCTTTTTCGCCACCAACTTCCTCTTGGAATCCACATACTCCCTGAGCCTGGATCGAGGGTCCAGCTCCTCGTCCACGGGGTCTTCCACCCTCATGGAGAGTAGGGGTTTCAGTGGGGCGACGTACTCGGCGTTCTCCACTTCCTCCACACAGGTCTGCACGAAGAAGGCGTCGTGCTCAGTTTCGTCATCTGAGTGGATAGAGCTAGGTAGCTCAGATAGACCACACTCAGAGACTCCATCAGGAACAGGTACATGACAGGGAGAGTTGGGGGCGTTGGTGTCAGTCACGACGTACTCATCTCCTCCGGGTGTAGTCTCAACAGCATCTTGAGGTCGTAGGCGATCCTTCAAGTCACCCAAGGCGAGTCCATCGCTTTCTCGTTGTATAGCCTGGACCAGAGTCGGGTCCAGGTCCTCCCAGGGAATGGAGGTAAGACCTCCGTCCACCACGCTGAGCACACTCCCCCATCCGGGCTTCCCAATAGGCGTCTTGCGTCCCAGAGGCACGTAGATGGCCTCATCAGGCAAGCGCACAGAGCTGATAGTCAGCCTGTCCAGGAGGTTTCGCCAGTATTCGTTGCCCCCATGGGCTCCCCAATCGGGGGAACACAGGACCATACGGGAACGTTCCAAGGCCACCTTGGTCAGCACCTTCCCCAGTTCACTGAACCTGGGGTTCCCGTAGGCCATCCCGAAAGAGGGCCAGTAAAATTTGTAGCTGCAGTTCTTCCCCTTACTGCAGTAAAGGTCCAGTACATGCTGCTTGTCGCTGGCGAACAACTCCACACTCAGGTCTTCTCTAGAGTAACCCAACTCCTTCAGACCTTGGTCTAGGACTTCCCCCAATAGTTGATAGTCCTCAGTTTTGGAGGCCGCCATCATGTTCGAGGGCTCCTCCTTCGATAGTCTCAGGTAACTCGAGGTATGTTCCGACTGCTCCAGTGGCACAGACTCTCTGCCACTGCCGTGGTCCACGTAGAGGAGGTAGGGAGCTTGCAGCGTCAGGGATTGTATCTGGGAGTGCTGCACGAAGAAGTCAGTCCCCAGTACAAAGTCGAAGGCCTCAGTGTCCATCACATAGAACCGATGGGCGATAGTCCGGGAGCCCATAGGTACTTCCACTTCACAGTCCCCGCAGCTGTGCACCACATGTCCATCCCCCATGCGTATAGCAGCGGTGGTCATGGTGTTCTTCAGGCTCCCACAAGGTAAAATTTTCTTGGCCACTATAGATATGGTGGCGCCAGTGTCCAATACCCCCAGGTATTCGCGTCCCCCTAGTCGGATGCGTACCCAAAACACCAAGTCTTGGGTGCCACCAGAGCGTCCCCGTCAGAACTCCGCGGGACAGGTCACCTCGAACCCCTTGTTCCGCAATTTGCGGGCCATCCTCATGAAACGGCTCCTCTTCTTAGCGTTGCCGTCATCACCACCTTCATGCTCACGCTTGGCTCCTTGTTCTTGCTGGGCCTGCGTTTGTGAGCGTGTGGTAGGTCCAGACTGCCCTCCAGAGGGCTCGGAGTTCCCCCCTGGATTAGGGTTGGGGTTGCCTCCGTTCTTGTCCTTGTTCTTGTTGTCGGGCTGGCGGTTAGCGCCTCCTCCTCGTCCACCTTGACCCTTGTCTTGCCCTTGACCACGTCCTTTCGACTTGCCCTGGCCGGAGTCGTTGCCTTTGCCTTTGCCTCCACCTTTGCCTGAGCCTTTGCCAGGATCTTCACCCTTAAGCTTCGCCGATAGGCGTTGCTTATGGTAGCACTCATCCTCGTAGTGCTTCCGCTTACCGCAGAATGCACACGTGATGGTGCACCGGTAATGATCCGGCAGCTTCGCTTTGGCGCCGGTGTTCTTTTCCTGCTGCTTACCCTGGACTACGAAGCAGTCTCGCTGCTCGCAGTCAGGGGTGTGCTGCAGGTGGCCCTGCTCGTCCCTGGCATCACACCAGAATAGCTCCTTCACGTTCTCCATGATGCGGGCGTGGGCGTGTTTGGGGGTAGTCCCCTGCCCAGGTCGGGACCCTTGGTACCCTTTGCCATGGCCTCCAGAACCTCCACCACCAGGACGGTAGTTGTTCAAGTGCTGGTCGCTCTCCTTCTCCAGCGCCAGCTCCAGGAGTAGCACGCATAGATCCTCGTAGCGGAGGGATCTAGCCTTGCGCTCCGCCGTCGAACGGCACTCGTCCCATAGCTCTCGAGGGAGCTTGGCCACCAACCAGAACAGCAGGTCGTCGCTGCTGTAGGAACCGGGCGTCAGTCGTCCAGCCCAGTGATCCAGGTCAGCCAACAGCTCGGAGACCCTGCCAGGTTTGGGGTTGTTGGGCAGCACGGGCAGGTTCTGGATCTCGGCCCTGATGGAGAGGTCGGTTTCGTAGGTCGGGTACTGCCTCTCCAGGGCAACCAACACATCGGCAAAGGTGGCGGAGTTAGTCAGGATCTGCCTGACCTGCTTCTCCAGGTACTTGGTCTTGCAGCACTGCAGGAGCAGATCGCACTTCACTCGCCCACTAGCGTGGGTTTGGCCGGTCAATCGTAGGAACCGGCCAAAATTCTCAGCGAACTCGCTGAGGTCCTTGCCTGTGAACTCAGGCAGGTTCACCACGATCTTGGAGGTGGCAATAGCCTTCGCCTCCTGAGACCTGCGTCCTTCAGGGCGCCGGGTCTTCTTCTTCTTCTTCTTCTTCTTCTTCCCCTTAGGGTCGTCGTCCTCCGGGTCATCGTCATCCGAGGGCGAAGAAGAATCCATCGACGGCGGTTCATCGTCAGAGGGATCTCCGCCTAGATCACTGGAGCCATAAGGCTCCACGTCCACCATAGCCCTTAAGGCTGTCAGCCCCAGCCGGTCCAGCTCATCCCTCATCGAGTTCGTCACGTGGCTGTAGGGCGGCTGGGCCGTTCTCGGCACGAAAGGACTTCTCAGCATTGCTGCAGGAGTCGGCATCGGTCTGCTCCTCAGGCTACCCAGGGTATTTGTCAACCCTGCCGCCAGGTGGTTAGCCTGTACTCGGTGGGCTGACATTCCCACCGAGATAGGTGACGCTTGGGGCGGGATCATCAGGGGCTCCAGCTTCTCTCTGATCTCTTGAGTGAGGTCGCCCACGATTTTTGAAGTGGCTCCTCGGAGCACCTCGTTGATCTCCGACCGCGTCAGGGACCTGTTGGAGGATCTTCCCGATCCTCTACTCCTGCCACCAAGAGATTCAGGTCCTCTCCTCAACCCACTCAAGGTTGCATAGCCAGGTGCATACCCAGGAACATGTAATAAAACCCAACTTGGTCTTGACTGAGGTCTATTTCTTGACCCTTGTTCCCATGGACACTGAAGCGCAGGCACTGATCCAAATACTCAAAAGCATTTTAGATCACAGGACGTGATCTACAAACATGCCTGTGCAAAACACAGCAAACTGTCCTAAACATGCCGAAAAATATCTACAACACTCAGAATACTATAAAACCTAGAAAAATTATAAAATCTGTAGATTTTATCTAAGTTTTCTTCATGTCAAGAATTTAAATCTACGACACTAATCGCGATGTGCGGCTGCCATCTGGCATTTTCCGTCCGCGAATTTCGCGGGCCATTCAGCAGCCCATAATATAATAAAAATGCATAATCTACATTCAATTTGGAAACAAAATAAATAAGAGTATCTTCTACATTTGTGGACCCATTACACTCCCCCACCAAGCTCAAACTCAGGGTCCAGAGCTGAGTTTGTTGCTGAAAAATTTGAATAATGGGGGCAAATGGGTAAGATACACCCAAAGCCAATCTGAGCTTTTTCAGCATAAACCTATACTGTACCTGTGACATGGTATTTACTACAACTATTATGTACAAAACAAAAACTTCTGCCACACCCCAGTGCCCTGAAATGGAAACCCACCAGGTGTCAGGGGCTTTTTGTTTTAATGTACAAAAAAAAATCCCTGCTCAGGGGTTGGGGAAAAGCCTGCAGCAAAAGGCTATAAAAACCCCATTCCCTTTCTGGGAGGTGTGGTAACACACTCCCACCAAAACCTGTATATAATGAAAAAAAATCCTGCATATCTTCCTGAGCTTACCTGTAACTTGCAGTCATTTCTCATTATATAAAAACCAGCTCCAACAGCCCTAGTCAGTGCAAAAACCCAGCCAGAGTTTCGAAATGATTTTCAAAACCCAACTGCAATTTCTGCCTAGGGACCCTGGCCCAGAGTACCCTGCCTAGGGGAGACCCCAAAAGGACAGAGACACACAGGCGCAAGGAACAGAGCATGGGCACACAAATATGGAGCAAACAGATTTGGTTGTGCCCACTGGGTTCGCACCATCCTGGTGCCGTGCACAGTACTTTACAGAGTGCAGATGCAGTGCACAACGTGCAGTGCACAGTACTTGTGCAGCATTGAACAAACGAAGAAAAGAAAAAAAAGAACACGTCAGAGCAAAAAAAATATTCAATTCTTCACGACTCCTTCACATGTCATCCACTATCAACCTCCTTCTTCAACATCTCTTCACCATACCATGCACGCTTACACATACCTCGCACTCACCAAGCAAAGTGCTCACACCCAGACACCAGAACTGAGGAACACCCTGCAAATTCAAATGCCAAACCCTTTCCCAAAATAAAAAATGTAAAGTACAACTCTACCAGCAGAGCAGAGGTTCCCACTGACCCACCTGCTCTCTGTCCTTCCACTGGGCCTGACGTCTCACGCACTGGCGTACCTGCTGACCCGGAGGGGGGAGGGGGCGTAGTTGGCGTCCCATACCCCAACCCCACTTATAAAAGTATTATGAAGGCTTGCCATGCCCCCCACTACATGTCCTCGGACCACCCAAAAATCTGCAGCAGGTAATGAGTATAATAAATATCCCCAGGGGTTGTAGAAGTTTTTTCAAGAAAAGGTTTTTTTGGCTCTGGATCTCCCAAGGGGGCTGCTGCACTGAAGGGGGGGGGTACCTCAAAGGCGAATTGGCCTCCCCTCAACTCATCTCCATCCCCCAACCCATCTCATGCAGCCCCTTTCAGCAAAAAAAAAGCAGAAAAAACCTGGAGAAAAATTACCTGGAAAGACCTGTGAGTGACAAAGAGGCACGTGCAAAGCCGTGCCACAAACAGAATACATACAGGCGCCCACACAGGGCCCAAACAAGGCCAACAGGCCCACAGCCCACAACGAAGGGCTCGCAAAGCAAAAACAGGGCATATCAAAGCCCACAGACAAAACAAAAACAAACCTGAACCTCCATACACTACCACAAACAACTTCCCATACTTTTTTTCTTATCCTACGGCGTTTGTTGTCCAAGTCACTTTTCACATCCAGCTCATTTACCCTGATCTATGGGACCTCCGCCACTTCAGAACCAATCTCTACACTGGTCTCTGCAAAAGTGTACAAAAAGACATCAACCAACCAAAACAAAGGTCTACTGCACAACTCATACGTACAAGCAGTGCCTTTAAGAGCACTGCTGAGACGCAAAAACACCTCTGCGCAAAGTCCAAATTTCACATCCAGTAGATTTCGCCCACATTCAACCATATATACATCAATCACGAAAACAAAAGGGAACCACTCGCTCTTAACGAAGGCTTACACACCCAGCACAAACTGTCCTCCAGTTAAACGCAGTCAGCACCCGTGAGCGAAGGGCCGCATCCACCAAGGCCATCTCGTGCGCAGCAAACTTCAGGAACACGCCTCCAGCGAGCGGCAAAGGCCGCATCCACCAAGACGCCGTTTGCACTGTCTAGAGCCTTCTCAATCGAGATCACAGTCACCCAGGGCACGCATCGCGCCAGCTTGCTTGCGCTGTTGCTGCCGCCGCGCAGCCGCAGCAGCTGATCTTGTACCCCTTCGCGAACGCCGAACAGGTTTCTCCACAGACAACAACTTCATCACTTCGCCACGCTCCTCAAACTCCAACGCATGACGCGCAGCTTCTTCAGCAGCATCAACAACTTCAGCAGCCCCACCATAGAGCACGCCGTGCGCGCTAAGCCAGGCCCAGTCACGGCGTAACACGGCTTTATCCACCTCACTGACACGCACTGCATTAATCCCACACGACGGTTCTCGCAAGCAATATTGTCTGTCACGCCACAAATCACGCGCAACCAAAGGGGCTCGAGAGTTGTACACCCAGTTCAACAAGGACGGCTCCTCCAGCACAAAGCAACGCAACCTAGGGCTCCAAGAATCAATGTCTTCAAGCGCGTACCTTTGCAGCAGGCGCTGTACCTCTTCTCGAAGGTCACGCAGAGTCTTCGCGTTGCGGCTAGGTCGATTCAGCCTCAGGGCCTCACAGAAGACAGCAGAAAGAGGAGTATCACCCAACAAGCTCGCCCGGCGAAGCTGACAGACCTCATACACCCGTACGTCCACTGCCGCACGCCAGTCATCTTCAAGCAGCAACTCCTCAAGGGACTCACAACCCTGGTCATCCAAAATGGTGTTGTCCAACAGCCGCGTCTCTGAGCGAACTCTGTCCTTGAAGGCTGCAGTGGCCGGTACCCAAGACGGCA
The DNA here is from genome assembly GCA_964036045.1 of Eutreptiella sp. 'Long Island Sound 2002'. Lineage (NCBI taxonomy): Eukaryota > Euglenozoa > Euglenophyceae > Eutreptiales > Eutreptiaceae > Eutreptiella > Eutreptiella sp. 'Long Island Sound 2002'. The sequence continues at coordinate 27,293,028 of OZ038398.1, read as the reverse complement.
GCCACATTCAGCTCAACTGTGCAGCGCAAAAGGAGGAGGTCGCTATGCAGCACACAGGGCGCAACGTGTAGCGTCGTTGAGGCGCTGTGAACGGTCCGGCTATGCCGAGATGCACGTCAGTGCCATCACTGTCCTTGGGCAGGTCGTTGCGACGCAGGTTTGTAGATTGTAATAAAACCCAACTTGGTCTTGACTGAGGTCTATTTCTTGACCCTTGTTCCCATGGACACTGAAGCGCAGGCACTGATCCAAATACTCAAAAGCATTTTAGATCACAGGACGTGATCTACAAACATGCCTGTGCAAAACACAGCAAACTGTCCTAAACATGCCGAAAAATATCTACAACACTCAGAATACTATAAAACCTAGAAAAATTATAAAATCTGTAGATTTTATCTAAATTTTCTTCATGTCAAGAATTTAAATCTACGACACTAATCGCGATGTGCGGCTGCCATCTGGCATTTTCCGTCCGCGAATTTCGCGGGCCATTCAGCAGCCCATAATATAATAAAAATGCATAATCCACAATAAATTTGGAAACAAAATAAATAAGAGTATCTTCTACATTTGTGGACCCATTACAGAACATCCACATAGGTTCCAGTAGCGGGCAGTGGATGGGGATATTCAGCCGCATACCATCGCGGCGCAGAGCTGGAAGCCACAGGCTCACTGGCAGTAGTTGCCTCTGGGAGCGCAGTGGTAGGTGGGCCCATACCATAGGTGGGGTAGGGAGGCATGCCAGTAAAGCCTGTGCCCTCTGCCATAGGCGGGTTGGTTGTGGAAGTGGATGTTGCAGCGGCTGGGAGTGTGGTGGTCATAGGAGAGGGTGATGCGTGGAGGCCAGAAGCGCTTGGTGCGCCTTCGAAGCTAGGTCCATGCGTCAGGTCTTGGCCTTGTTCCTCTCCTTCGTCTGCCTCTTCTCCAGCATCCTTCTCGCTCTCTCTTCTCTTCCTCTTCACAGGCTGAGTGACCACGACCACCTCTTCGACAGACAGGGCCCCGAAGGCCGTCTGGAGTCCATCCAGGGAGTCCTCAGCCGCATCCACTGGCCCATGTAAGGGCTCCGCCGAAGGTACAGCGCCAGGTGCTGGCCTTGCCGGTGCCTCAGGCGCTGGCGCTGTCTTCACGTCGGCGTCCTCCTTCCTTGTGTCCATCTTCAGTCACCCTTCTGCTTATATATGCCCGTACTCGGCGCACTGGATGTACGGCGCGGGGTTGCTGCCGGTGCGCAGAGACAGGCTGCCTCTTGCTACCAGAAAAGTTTATAGTGGTTTCAGCACTGTGTTTTTGTATCTCCTGCTGCTTGCTGTTGGTGTAGGGTTTCCTGCTGCTTGTTTTGGAAGATGAAAACCTTTTGTTTGCAGAAATAGAGTCAATCCAGGATAACCCAAGCCAAAGGAGTGCAAGGAGAAGATAATCAGGATCAAAGCATGAAGGGCTGCAGTGTAAACAGTGAAAGATGATTGGATATTCACAGAAACTGCAACTCAGGTCAAATCGGAGTGCATATTCACAAAGATAGCTAAAATGTTTTGGAAAAGAGTTGGAAAACTGCCCCATGGTCACTCTCTCTCCATAGTGCCATCTCAGGAGATGTGCACTCTTTGTTTTGGGTCCCATATGTGCTGAGGTGGCAGGGCATGTGGCGATGAGGTCACTGCCATGTCACATGGGATCTTCCTACTTAGCTAGGCTGACCAGGAATTGAACCCAGGACCTCTCAAAAAGAGGTGCCCAGCCCCCTAGGGTGCATACCACTAGGATAGCTAAGAATTCATGGAAAAACATAGATAAATTCATAGGCTCTACTTTGGATATGTCAGTTCTCAGTCAACTCAGGAAAAGATGAATAGCTTCACATTGAAAGGGGATTAAGGGGTCCACTCCATATCCTGATTGGGTGTTTGGTTCCATAGGTCAAAATGTGTTATCACCACTTTTGGTAGGACCAATACTAAGATTAAAATGCATGGATGCTCAGTGCATCTCTAATACAACTAGAGTATGCCTCAAGGCAATGGAAAAGCACTTTTTCTTACTTTGTGCCAGCCACGTGCCTGTGCTGCAGTGTCTGCCAGCCATAATGAACAACTCCTGAGAACCCTGCATTCAACACATCCGTTCCTGCATTATATGCTGATTTTTTGCAGCTTTTGCTGTCTGCCCAGTCATTTCATGCTCAAGTTTTGCTCTTTCCAAATATCTTCAGATGGCGGTCGCAGGTGAAAGGCGGATCTCAGAAGACTTGTATCTGTCATCTACAATGACCTTCCACAACTCATCACATCTCCATTGGTCATTGCACAGGTTACCAGTGTACCCCACAGGCACCTCAAGACGTTGCCTGTTGATGTACAAGGCTTCACGGCTTTGAGATGTCCCTGGCTGGGTATTCATCTGTGCAACTAAGTGCAGAGACGTTTTTGGGTCTGTAGCTTCATGGTCAGAGTCTGGATACAGAGGGGCCTCAGATGCACTATCAGAACTTGGAATGCTATGGAAAGCAGCCCATACAGCTGCCTCAGTAAGAAACAAATCTGCAATGGAATGAGAACTGGGTGTCATGTCAGTCTGCCACTTGATCGTGCACTCAGAGCCCTCCACCGCGAGCACCTTACCCCAATGCAAATTACCCCTTTTTTTTAGGCATGGCGGTCCCCCGCCCAAAGCATTGCATCAAGGCGGCCTAACCATGGGCACTGTATGCGTTCATGCAAATACCCCTTGTCCCCTGACCGCAAGTGGTGAGTGAACATTGCACATACTTTGTCGCCCTTTGAGGCTTTGCAATGCATGGGAGTAGGAAAAAGTGCTTTTCCATTGCTTTGAGGCTTACTCTAGTTGTATTAGAGATGCACTGAGCATCCATGCATTTTAATCTTAGTATTGGTCCAACCAAAACTGGTGATAACACATTTTGACCTATGGAACCAAACACCCAATCAGGATATGGAGTGGACCCCTTAATCCCCTTTCAATGTGAAGTAAAACATCTTTTCCTGAGTTGACTGAGCACTGACATACCTAAGGTAGAGCCTATGGATTTATCTATGTTTTTCCATGAAGTCTTAGCTATCCTAGTGGTATGCACCCTAGGGGGCTGGGCACCTCTTTTTGAGAGGTCCTGGGTTCAATTCCTGGTCAGCCTAGGTAAGTAGGAAGATCCCATGTGACATGGCAGTGACCTCATCGCCACATACCATGCCACCTCAGCACATATGGGACCCAAAACAAAGAGTGCACATCTCCTAAGATGGCACTATGGAGAGAGAGTGATCCTGAGGCAGTTTTCTAACTCTTTTCCTAAAGCATTTCAGCTATCTTTGTGAATATGCATTCATTTGTGACCTGAGCTGTAGTTTCTGTGAATATTCAATCATCTTTCACTGTTTACACTGCAGCCCTTCATGCTTTGATCCTGAATTACCTTCTCCTTGCATACTATTGGCTTGGGCTATCCTGGATTGAGTTGGCTTTACTGTATTTCAACAAACAAAAGCTTTTCATCATCCAAAACCAGCAGCAGGACACCCTACAGCAACAACAAGCAGCAGGAGAAGCAAAAACACAGTGCTGAAAACACTATAAACTTTTCTGGTAGCAAGAGGCAGCCTGTCTCTGTGCACCGGCAGCGACCCCGCGCCGTACAACCAGTGCTCCGAGCAGGCAAACATAAGCAGAAGGGCGGATTAAGATGGACCCAGGAAGAGTGGACGCCGACGTGCAGACAGCGCCAGCGCCTGAGGCACCGGCAAGGCCGGCGCCTGGCGCTGTACCTTCGGTGGAGCCCTTACATGGGCCAGTGGATACGGCGGAGGACTCCCTGGATGGCCTCCAGACAGCCTTCGGGGCCCTGACGGTCGAGGAAGTGGTCTCTCAGCCTCAGCCTGTGAAGAGGAAGAGAGAGAACGAGAGCGAGAAGGATGCTGGAGAAGGAGCAGACGAAGGAGAGGAGCAAGGGCAAGACCCGACGGATGTCCCTACCTTCGAAGGCGCACCAAGCGCTTCTGGCCTCCAAGCATCACCCTCTCCCATAACCACCACACTCCCAGCCGCCGCAACATCCACCTCCACAACCCACCCGCCTATGGCAGAGGGCACAGGCTTTACTGGCATGCCTCACTACCCCGCCTATGGCATGGGCCCACCTACCACTGCGCTCCTTGAGGCAACTACTGCCAGTGAGCCAGTGGCTTCCAGCTCTGCGCCGCGATGGTATGCGGCTGACCATCCCCATCCACTCCACGCCACTGGAACCTACATGGAAGTTCCTGGGTATGCTCCTGGGTGTGCACCTGGGTATGCACCCCTGAGTGGGTTGAGGAGAGGACCAGAGTCTCTGGGAGGCAGGAGTAGAGGATCGGGAAGATCCTCCAACAGGTCCCTGACGCGGTCAGAGATCAACGAGGTGCTCCGAGGAGCCACTTCGCAAATCGTGAGCGACCTCACGCAAGAGATCAGGGAGAAACTGGAGCCCCTGATGATCCCGTCCCATGCGTCACCTACGACGGTGGGAATGTCACCCCACCGAGTACAGGCTAACCACCTGGCGGCAGGGTTGACAAATACCCTGGGGAGCCTGAGGAGCCAACCGATGCCGGCTCCTGCAGCAGTACCGAGAAGTCCATTCGTCCCGAGAACGGCCCAGCCGCCCTACAGCCACGTGACGAACTCGACGAGGGCCGAGCTGGACCGGCTGGGGCTGACAGCCCTAAGGGCAATGGTGGACGTGGAGCCTTATGGCTCCAGTGATCTTGGCGGAGACCCCTCCGACGACGAGCCGCCGTCGATGGACTCTTCTTCGCCCTCAGACGACGAGGACCCTGAGGACCCCGAGGACCCCAAGGGTAAGAAGAAGAAGAAGAAGAAGAAGAAGACCCGACGCCCTGAAGGACGCCGAGCTCAGGAGGCGAAGGCTATTGCCACCTCCAACATAGTGGTGAACCTGCCTGAGTTCACAGGCAAGGACCTCAGCGAGTTCGCTGAGAACTTTGGCCGGTTCCTACGACTGACCGGCCAAACCCACGCGAGTGGGCGAGTGAAGTGCGATCTGCTCCTGCAGTGCTGCAAGACCAAGTACCTGGAGAAGCAGGTCAGGCAGATCGTCACAAACTCCGCCACCTTTGCCGATGTGTTGGTTGCCCTGGAGAGGCAGTACCCGACCTACGAGACCGACCTCTCCATCAGGGCCGAGATCCAGAACCTGCCCGTGCTGCCCAACAACCCCAAACCTGGCAGGGTCTCCGAGCTGTTGGCGGACTTGGATCACTGGGCTGGACGACTGACGCCCGGTTCCTACAGCAGCGACGACCTGCTGTTCTGGTTGTGCGCCAAGCTCCCCCGAGAGCTATGGGACGAGTGCCGTCTGACGGCTGAGCGCAAGGCTAGATCCCTCCGCTACGAGGATCTATGCGTGCTGCTCCTGGAGATGGCGCTGGAGAAGGAGAGCGACCAGCACCTGAACAACTACCGTCCTGGTGGAGGTTCTGGAGGCAAAGGGTACCAAGGGTCCCGACCTGGGCAGGGGACTACCCCCAAACACGCCCACCCCCGCCTAATGGAGAACGTGAAGGAGCTATTCTGGTGTGATGCCAGAGATGAGCAGGGCCACCTGCAGCACGCCTCCGACTGCGAGCAGCGAGACTGCTTTGTAGTCCAGGGGAAGCAGCAGGAAAAGATCACCAGCGCCAAAGTGAAGCTGCCGGATCATTACCGCTGCGCCATCACGTGTGCATTCTGCGGTAGGCGGAAGCACTACGAGGATGAGTGCTACCATAAGCAGCGCCTATCGGCGAAGCTTAAGGGGGAAGATCCTGGAAAAAGCTCAGGCAAAGGTGGAGGCAAGGCCAAAGGCAACGACTCCGGCAAGGGCAAGTCGAAAGGACGTGGTCAAGGTGGTCAAGACAAGGGTCAAGGTGGACGAGGAGGAGGCGCTAACCGCCAGAACGACAACAAGAACAAGGACAAGAACGGAGGTAACCCCAACCCTAATCCAGGGGGGAACTCCCAGCCCTCTGGAGGGCAGTCTGGACCTACCACACGCTCACAGACGCAGGCCCAGCAAGAACAAGGAGCCAAGCGTGAGCATGAAGGTGGTGATGACGGCAACGCCAAGAAGGGAAGCCGTTTCATGAGGATGGCCCGCAAATTGCGGAACAAGGGGTTCGAGGTGACCTGTCCCGCGGAGTTCTGACGGGGACGCTCTGGTGGCACCCAAGACCTGGTGTTTTGGGTACGTATCCGACTAGGGGGACGTGAATACCTGGGGGTACTGGATACTGGCGCCACCATATCGATAGTGGCCAAGAAAATTTTACCTTGTGGGAGCCTGAAGAACACCATGACCACCGCCGCTATACGCATGGGGGATGGACATGTGGTGCACAGCTGCGGGGACTGTGAAGTGGAAGTACCTATGGGCTCCAGGACTATCGCCCATCGGTTCTATGTGATGGACACTGATGCCTTCGACTTTGTACTGGGTACTGACTTCTTCGTGCAGCACTCCCAGATACAATCCCTGACGCTGCAAGCTCCCTACCTCCTCTACGTGGACCACGGCAGTGGCAGAGAGTCTGTGCCACTGGAGCAGTCGGAACATACCTCGAGTTACCTGAGACTATCGAAGGAGGAGCCCTCGAACATGATGGCGGCCTCCAAAACTGAGGACTATCAACTACTGGGGGAAGTCCTAGACCAAGGTCTGAAGGAGTTGGGTTACTCCCGAGAAGACCTAAGTGTGGAGCTGTTCGCCAGCGACAAGCAGCATGTACTGGACCTATACTGCAGCAAGGGGAAGAACTGCAGCTACAAATTTTACTGGCCCTCTTTCGGGATGGCCTACGGGAACCCCAGATTCAGTGAACTGGGGAAGGTGCTGACCAAGGTGGCCTTGGAACGTTCCCGTATGGTCCTGTGTTCCCCCGATTGGGGAGCCCATGGGGGCAACGAGTACTGGCGAACCCTCCTTGACAAGCTGACTATCAGCTCGGTGCGATTACCTGATGAGGCCATCTACGTGCCTCTGGGACGCAAGACGCCCATTGGGAAGTCCGGATGGGGGAGTATGCTCAGCGTGGTGGACGGAAGTCTTACCACCATCCCCTGGGAAGACCTGGACCCTACTCTGGTCCAGGCTATACAACGAGAAAGCGATGGACTCGCCTTGGGTGACTTGAAGGATCGTCTACGACCTCAAGATGCTGTTGAAACTACACCCGGAGGAGATGAGTACGTCGTGACTGACACCAACGCCCCCAAACTCTCCCTGTCATGTACCTGTTCCTGATGGAGTCTCTGAGTGTGGACTATCTGAGCTACCTAGCTCTATCCACTCAGACGACGAAACTGAGCACGACGCCTTCTTCGTGCAGACCGCGGTGGAGGAAGTGGAGAACGCCGAGTACGTCGCCCCACTAAAACCCCTACTCTCCATGAGGGTGGAGGACCCCGTGGATGAGGAGCTGGACCCTCGATCCAGGCTCAGGGAGTATGTGGATTCCAAGAGGAAGTTGGTGGCGAAAAAGCTATGCTACGCGAAGCCTACCCGCAGCTCATGGCCATTGAAGCAAGGACGTATGGGAGACCTATCCCAACTGAAGGAGGACCTCGAACAGAAGATCACCACCTGGCAAAGGGAGGTAGATCTCAAGCTCATGAAGAGCGTATGGGGTGCCCATGTGAGGACCCCAGAAGAGGACGACCTCTCGGAGGAATGTGTATGTGAACCCCCTCGAGCGTGCCTATGTTGCCATCGTCCACCGGAGATGGTCGAGCAAGACCTTCTATATGCCTACCAAGGGCTGAAGGATGCTACCGCGGGCGAAGAGTCGGTGGAGGACCACCTCCCGACGTCTATTCAAGGGGCAAGCAACTTACACTCCGACGAGGACATGGAGGACAAGATCAAGGTATTGGACCCGCGGGTACAGAAGCTTATCAGGACCTATCTGGAGGTGTTCGGAGAACTACCCCCTCCAGCCTCATGCGACAAGCTGGTACAGATGGACCTGAAGCTGAAACCCGAGTTCGTGGGTCACAAGATCCGGAGGAGACCCTATCCAGCTCCTAAAGAGCAGGCCGATGAGATTGAGCGAAAGATACAAGAATGTATCGACGCTGGCCTAGTCCTGGAGTACAAGGACGGGGACTACCCCCTACACTGCAGCCCCTGTTTCCTGGTGGCTAAACCTGGGTCTACAGCCAAACGGCTGGTAGTGGACTATGGAGAGCTGAACAAGAAGACGCTGAACCACTCAGGGTCCATTCCCAATATGGAGTCTACCCTGGAGAAGATAGCCTCCTGTCGCTACAAGACCAAGATGGACAAGCGAAGTGGATTCTGGCAAGTGGACCTGACGCCCAACGCGCAGGAACTAACTTACTGGCCTTCATCACCCCTCAGGGGAGGGTATTCAAGTGGAAGGTCATGCCATTCGGCGTGGCTAACGCACCCGCTCTGTTCCAAGAGCTGATGAACAAGATCTTGTCCATCCTACGAAGGAGACCTAAGGTGCAGGAGCTCATATCCCGTGGGGCCCAGATGGAGGCTCACATCGACGATGTATGCCTCGGGACCAATACCCAGGAGGATCACCTAATCCTCTTGGGTGAGTTCTTTGCGGTCTGCCAGGAGAACCACACACGACTCAAGCTGGAGAAGTGTGAGTTCATGCAGGAGACCATGCAGTACTTGGGGTTTGACGTTGGCTATGGGTGGTGGACCCCAGCGGCCTCTAAGGCCAAACCCCTGATGGATGCCAAGGTACGACACGAAGACCCCAAGAAAGGACTTCATGATGTACGCAGTTTCATTGGGGCGTGCAACTTCTATCGCCGCCACATCAAGAATTTCACCTACACCAGCGCTGTACTGACTGACTTGATCAAGAAGAGTACTACTTGGCGCTGGGGCCCACAAGAGCAACAAGCGTTTGACGAGCTCAAAGACAAGGTAGCCAACGCTAAGTGCTTGGGCGTGCCTAGGGCACAAGGGGAGATTATCCTGGTGACCGACGCCAGCAATGTGGGCGGTGGTCGAACGTTGTTCCAATGGCAAGCACTAGAGAAGGAGGAGTTCGACTCGGCCATTTCCCAATGGGGGACGGAAGGTCTCAACCGAGATGGAACCCTCAAGCACAGCTACCCTGACGACAAGTGGGTCCTAGTACCTCTGGGCCACTGGAACTGGAAGTGGAACCAGGCCAGGGGGAACTACTCCACCTATGAGCAGGAATTGCTTGCGGGTATGCTGGTGCTATCCTCACAAGCACGACTGTTGGGGAGTAACCCTGTGGTCTGGCTATGCGACCAAGAACCGGTCCGCAGTTTCCAGAAGGGTCCCCCACCTGAGAAGGCCAAGCTACGGCGCTGGTGGACCTACCTCAGTGAACTACGGCTGACGGTACACCATATCCAGGGAGTGAAGAACGAGTGCGCCGACTACATCAGCCGCAACAACTTCGACGCCCTGATTGGTGCCCGGTCTGAAGCGCTGGCTAAGGAGGCGTTCAGCCGTATGGACGTACATCTGGACCTGAACATGACCATGATACGCCCCCTGGATGGACTCCAACAATCGGAGTACCTACAGGAGTTCGGGGATATCTACAAGCGCCTGGAGAAACGCCTTGAACCCCTCCTGGTCAACCAAGACCAGTGGAAGCGGGACAAGAGCTACCTCTGGCACGAGGACCGCATCGTGGTGTCTAGTGACCGAGTCCCAGCGCTGCTGAAGTGGACCCATGAGTCCAGTGGTTATGTGGGTGCTGACCGTACCCTGAGGCTGTTCAAGCAGTGGTTCCACACTACGTGGACTGACGACCAACTGCGGAAGACACTCCAGCCTATCGTGGACAAGTGCCCGTGCAGGTCCTGTAAACCAGGGGATATAAGGGACAGAGGTCTCTACTCGACCCTGCCCATCCCACACTGTGCCAACAGTGTTCTATACGTGGACTACACGGAGATGCCGAAGTTCGGGGGCTATGACTTCGCCCTCGTGGTAACCTGTGGGTTGACCAGGTTTACCAGGGTGTTCCCATGTACCAAGCACATTACCGGGGAGGAGACTATCAAGATACTCCTGGAGGAGTGGTTTTGTGTCTATGGGGCGCCCAAGGAGATCAACTCCGATGAGGACGTACGAGTACGCTCAGATACTGGCTGGTACAAGAGGGTCCTGAGGTCCCTCAATGTCCAGGTGTCTACGGGGATTCCCTACTCTCACACGAGCAACCCCCTATGTGAGCGACAGATTCGTGTCCTGAAGGAGAATGTCAGGATATGGTGCAAAACTGAACGCACAAGAGACTGGGTGAGACTACTCCCCGTCATATCCTTGATGATGAACTCCCAAGAGAGTTCAGCTACTGGCTACTCGCCACATGAGCTATTCATGGGGCGCCCGGCGTGGTTCCTACATGCCCCCTGTCCAGAGGACACCCATTCTTCTGTGGGTGAATGGGTCCAAGAGCAACAAGCGAAGGTGGACAAGGCCAAGGCTATGCTCCAGAGAGTGAGGGAGCGTCAGTGGAACAAGAAGAACAAGCACCGAGTACCGGCCACCTACCAAGAGGGGGACTGGGTGCTGGTGCACCACAGTCGACTACCCGCCTGGCCACGCTCTACCAGCGATGACCCATACTTCGGGCCGTACAAGATCCTATCTGTGGATGGACACCGTATCACTGTGCGGTGTTTTCCCCGTCTAGGGGGGACCCCGGTGTGCGCTGCTCAACACCTGAAGCGCTACCATGATCCTGAAGACCTCTGTGGGGAGGAGTGGGAGCTGAACGACGAGGAAATCGCCGCTCTGGACCTACAAGGGGCTGCCAGCCCTATGGAAGTCGAAGGTGAACTCCCCGACATGAACGCCGAGGAGATGGCTAAGGAGGGCTTCTACCTCGTGAAGTCTGTCCTACGCCACCGCTATCGCCAGGGTTGGCGCTTCCTCACCCTCTGGGAAGGGTTTGGAGTCGAAGAGGCCACCTGGGAGCCTTTCTCTGCATTTGTTCTACCTGAGGGACGCCTAAACTCAGTTCTGGTTGACTACTTGTCCCAGAACAACCTTGGTGAGTTGCTGAGGCTCGCTGAGACGCTTGCCTCCAAGACTAAAGCTAGGGACTGAACCTTACCCTTACCTGCCAAAGCGTATGTGTGAGTGTGCTAGTCCTAAGGTCCTGAGAGCAAGCCGCAGAAGTGGTGTCCTAATTATACCCAAGTCTGCGCCCTTGCTAAACCTGGAGGGTTGGCTTATTGATGCCACGGGGTACGCCCCGGGTCTCCCCTCCCCTATGCGCCCAATTTCTGTGCTGGCGCAAAACCTTGGGGGAATACCCAGCGTGCTGATCCAGGTATTGTTTTCCCTACCTATCTGTCTACTACAGGGAGGGGTGGCCAAAAGCTATGAAGGCTTGCAAAACGCCTGTTTGCTATGTGGCCAAAACACTGACCTAACCACTGTCACAGCCCACCAGCCCTGCTAAAATTGCCGGAAAAGGGTGGGACAGTGACACGCCCCCTACAGGTCCTACACACCCTACAGTGGCACCATCCTGGTGGGCGAGCACTGGGCAACTGGCTCTAGCCCCCACTCAGGACTACCACTCCTACACGCACACTCTACTGGGCGTTGCGAAGAGGAAGGTCTCATGGGTCCTAGCGACCCACCTGTGAAATGACAAGAGAACACAGCGCTGCTAAGCAACTGTGGCCTCACAGGAGACGCCACAACGCGTTTCCCCTGCAAGGGTTTGGAGGGAAGGAGTGCTCTCGCGTGCAAGGCGCAGATGTCGATGAAGTCGGACTCCCTGCTCTGCCACAGGCGGAGCGGAGTTACTTGTTTGTGTGATCTGCGCCCTTGTTTAGCAGGGCATGAAAAAATGCTGCTGCACCAATCACCCTACCTGCCCACCTGTAAAACAAAGGCAAATGAAAGGGCGTTTGCGGCGGAGGAACCAAGCCACACTCCAGGTATTATACCCTTCTCAGTCTGACCTATAATACACTGTCCGCAAACACGCTGCAGGAGCAGCTACCCTTATCAAGCAAGCAAGCGTTAAGGGACTCCTCAGGTTCTCTTAAAGAACGTACCGAGGAGCCCCTGGGTAGCCTAAACAAGGTTTACCGTGCGCACTACGCGCGGCCTACCCTTTAATGCGTGTGTGAATGCACGAGCATGCACGTCCCACTTGGGCAAACCTGCCCATCTCAGCGTCAATCTTGACTCCACCAGGGGGTGGCCCCGCCTGGGCGTACCTACCTTACCTACCGCTGGGAAGTGAAGCAAGGTGACAGGACAAAAGGGGCGCACGCGAAGAACGTTGCTATGCACTTGTGTGTATGACTAATCACCCTGATCTGACCGCTAATCATCTGCAATCTTTCTAATCAATCCCTCTACCGCGTCCTATCGTGGTTATCGTTGTTAGCGCTGCTACACGACTCGTTCACGGAGACACGAGACGAGCAATGTGTATGCGGCATGCGAAACAAGCATACCTGTAGTTTATACCTGATTCATTGAAGTCTTTTCGATTGATTCTCGAATTCTTGAATTTTGAAGCTTCTATTAGTGTGGGTGGAATCTGTATGTTTATTTATTAATGTGTGTCTCGTCATTTTCATGAGTACGTGAGACATACGTTTATAATTCCATTATTTCTCCATTTTCCGGCGCTTCGCTAGGAGCCGCTCCTGCGCGCCGCCATTTTATGCGTATGAATTTCTGGATTTAAAAAATCCAGAGATGACTATAATTTCTATAAAAATGTGCTTCTGATGCACAATTGGATTCTGCCCAGGTGTGTCGTTTCAGAAAAATTCTACGCCGTCATTTGACGGATTTTGGTGTCGTCGCTTCGTTTTTGCGTGGATTCGTCCATAATTCTCCCATTCCTGCCTCTGCAGATACCCACGCGCAGCCTCGCTGAGTAGGCCGTGTTCGGGCCGAAACGCAGGTGCCTGGAGAGACTGAGCAGAACCAAGACCCCACCAAGGGGCAATTTTAATTTTCTTTCGACTCCCTTCGCCCTAAGACAGGTCACAGGTCGCCAGCAGGTTTACGAGAACCCATGCGAGTGTGTATAATGTGTCTTGCGTTTGGGTTGTGTCGACGCTGCGTCTTGGAGGGAGGGATGCATATGCACATGTTTGGCATGCTCCCATACTAACCCAACCAAGCCACAGGAGCCCCGGCAGCGCCATGAGCGCTGAGTCTTCTGGAGGTATGTTACATACAAAGCAGCAAAAGGACGCCAGCCATGGTGAGCGCCCATTTTTCAGTGTGAGGGAGACTGTAGGTATTTTAAAGTAGATGTGGAAACCAAGGAAAGGCCAAGAAAAATTCCCTTTTTCCTAAAATGCGACAGTGGTGGCCACCACAGCACAAGGGGGGAGTAAGAAAAAGTGCTTTTCCATTGCTTTGAGGCTTACTCTAGTTGTATTAGAGATGCACTGGGCATCCATGCATTTTTATCTTAGTATTGGTCCAACCAAAACTGGTGATAACACATTTTGACCTATGGAACCAAACACCCAATCAGGATATGGAGTGGACCCCTTAATCCCCTTTCAATGTGAAGTAAAACATCTTTTCCTGAGTTGACTGAGCACTGACATACCTAAGGTAGAGCCTATGGATTTATCTATGTTTTTCCATGAATTCTTAGCTATCCTAGTGGTATGCACCCTAGGGGGCTGGGCACCTCTTTTTGAGAGGTCCTGGGTTCAATTCCTGGTCAGCCTAGCTAAGTAGGAAGATCCCATGTGACATGGCAGTGACCTCATCGCCACATACCATGCCACCTGAGCACATATGGGACCCAAAACAAAGAGTGCACATCTCCTAAGATGGCACTATGGAGAGAGAGTGATCCTGAGGCAGTTTTCTAACTCTTTTCCTAAAACATTTCAGCTATCTTTGTGAATATGCATTCATTTGTGACCTGAGCTGTAGTTTCTGTGAATATTCAATCATCTTTCACTGTTTACACTGCAGCCCTTCATGCTTTGATCCTGAATTACCTTCTCCTTGCATACTATTGGCTTGGGCTATCCTGGATTGAGTTGGCTTTACTGTATTTCAACAAACAAAAGCTTTTCATCATCCAAAACCAGCAGCAGGACACCCTACAGCAACAACAAGCAGCAGGAGAAGCAAAAACACAGTGCTGAAAACACTATAAACTTTTCTATGGGTTGTAAACACTGGAGTAAACGGGGGGCAATCAGTGCAGCAAATTGTCAAGCATGGGTGTGAAAAGGAAGAAGGAAAGGGGGGTAGGGGGGTAGGAGTGAGACATTTGCTCCAGCTGCAAGCCTGTAGTCCCGTCCTCGATCTTGAGACGTCGGTTCCGCTGAAATTTGAAATTTTGCCCCTGGGCTCTGGCCAACATGGCTGAGTGCCCTACTTTCCAAAATCCAGGCATTACCTATGATCCGTTCAAATGACTTCTCTGCATAGGTCCCCCAGCGAAGGAAAACCCGTGTTCTCTGAGCAGATGAAATTGTGCACATAGGCTCTGGCCAAGGTGGCTGAGTACCCTACTTTACAACATTTAGACATTACCTGTGATCCTCTCGCCGATGAACTCTCTGCATAGGTCCCCCAGCTCAAAAGGGACACCCCTATTGTGAAACACAAGTTCTGCGTAATGCACCGAAAACCTTCCACATTCATGACATCTTTGCATAGGGTACCTCCTCACCGCATGCACCAGGCAACAAGGAAAGGGGGCCACCGGGTGGATATTGGGTTAGTCCCGAAACCCAGGTTCCTCTATTGTATGAAGTTGTGAACATGCTTTCTAGCTAAGGTGGCGGAATAACCTACTGCGCAAAATACAGGCATTGCCTCCTGGGGTTGGCTTGGTGCAGTAGCACTCCTTGTAACCCCCCCCCCATGCAATTTCTTGAGACATACACGATGATCATGTGAAAATCTTTTTTTTAGCGCGGAATGTTTTTTAGCACAGATTTTTTTCACGCGGAATCTTTTTTTTAGCGGGAAATCTTTTTGTTAAAACAAAAAAAAAAAAGATAAGTGCTAAAAAATAAGATTTTGCATTTAAAAAAAAAGCTTGGACCCCGTTGGGCAGGGGGGTTTTTCACCCTTTTGGGGGGGGGGGCGGTGGCCCATCTCTATGTGAACCAGGAATCACTCCCGGATAACAGATTGTATTATGGGGGTGCCTTAAGCCCAGTGCGTACATAGTGCAACTATTGGGGCATGTGGCCGTAGTAGAAACCCATATTTTGTGGTACCAGGTGCATGCATATTTTTTGGGAACACGTCTTTTGGAGCTTCTTTTGCATCGGATATGGCATTCTTGGGTCTTCACTCATTGTTCCCCAGTTTCACATGTTTTCACTCGCCACATGTTCTATTTTCTAGGTTGATTCCTCCCCACTGTATTTACCACTATCGCAGCCTTCAATGTGGGCACTCTACATCAGCCTCTGTTGATTTGCAGACTGCGTCGGATGCAAATGTCCTTCCCCCTGCTCCACCTTCACCTCCACCAGCCCTTCCTGTGCTTGGCTGGCCTGACTGGCGCACCTCCCGCCTCTCCTCCTTCACCCTGTGATCGGCAGGGCTAGGGCATGCTCCTGTCCTTGGCAGGGGTGACAGGGCAGTGCAGATCGGCTGAGCGCAGCGGACGCTGGCGCGACATACTTCAGGATTTCTGACGGCACGCTCTTGGTTCCATTAATTTTAGACAGCGAATTCTGTGATTGTCCACATTGCTGAGTTTCTGAATTTTTGCATTTATGAGACCGTTACCCATTTCAGGGGTTTTGCCAATTTCATTATGAATTTCTGTGGACGAGCGACGCCGATGAATTGCTGAAGTTCGTGGATAACAGGTTCTGAGCTTTGAGTGCAATTGCTTTGTGTTACCGTCGTCGATCGTCGTGGTTTTCAATAGTGGAGTTCGAAATTTTGGTTGTAAGCAAGAGAATCAAAAGATCCTAAACTCGGGTTTTGAAGTCAACATTACAACAATGGAGATGATGGAAGATTCCGAAAGCATGGTAGCAGAGACTAAGTCTCTTGCTTACCGTACGAAGCCGGCGCCTTCGCCCTTGAAGGAAGAGGTAATGTACACTCCCCAAAAGGACGAGTCTGATCCTGATATGCTTCCGAGCGTAGTACCGCCGAAAGAGCTCCATTTCGATGAGAACAATACTCCTCAACCAATGCCCTATCAATCCTTGGGAGAAGCCGAACTTCGACAACATGATCCATTCTCAATATTGGAGAGTCATGATGAGGCTATTGAGGCCTTTGGGTCGGTTATTGAACAGATAGTTGGCTTCACGACTTCGCTAGCAAAACATAACCACGGAGAGGTTTCCCAAGCCTTTGAACACCTTTCACATCACCGGCAATGTGTGGAGAAATTGAGGCATAGAGTCCGTAGGTTGATGGAGAATGAAGAGAACTCTCAAGAGTTCATGGGGGGTTTTGATAACCTCCTACAAAATTCAATCCTTCCCTCACTCAAGAAGCATTCAACGGGCCTAAAGGAGATGTTTTTGTTCAAAAAATTAACCGAATGCAATTTGGGAGCATTGGAAGGTCGTGTTCAAAGTTTAATGGGCATTGAACACCATCATGAGTCCTTACGTCAACGAGTCGATCAAATACAACAAGGCAACGATCAAAATTCGGCATTAGCTCAACAAATGTCGGATTCAATGGGGACGTTGAAGCAACAAATGGAGTTGCTTAGTCAATCTCATGCGAATAGTCAATCAGGTGGAGATCTTTTCTCTACGATGTCTAATTCTCTTTCTTCGCGCATTGATGCCATGGAAGCTGCGTTTAATAATCGTGTTTCGCAAATTCAATCCTCCTTTAGTTTGGCCATAGGTAATGAGATATCCGCGGTTGAACAACGGTTGAACTCTCAACTCCAATTGCTACAAGGATCCAATGATGTTTCGAGTCTTTTGCAGCAATTGGACATGGCACGGATGAAAATCTCTACTTTAGAGGAGAGGGTTGATTCTTTGTCCTCTTCCCCTTCGACCTCGCTAATCTCTTCGCGGTTGGAAAGGGTTGAGCAAACGATTCATGATATTACGCCCCAAGTGGCTTCATCGCAGATTTGGACTAGGAGAATCCATTCAATGGAGAATCAATTGCGTGATTTCAAGCAAGAATTTTCTGCTTTCCAAGGGATAGGGAACAAGGTTCGAGAGTTGGAATCTCATTTGGGATCCATCAAGCATTCTTTGTCTCAATATGATGCCATGAGTTCGAGAATGTCCAAGGTGGAAGGTGAGGGAGCAAGTCTTAATGTGCGAATGGGATTATTGGAGAAGCTTCCTCCCCCAATCCCACCGACACCACATGTGAGTGATGTAGGTGGCTCATCGAATCATGTTCTTGGTGAACTAATTTCCCGTGTGAGTGTTCTCGAATCACGCGTTGGTCCATTGCATGAAGCATACTCGCAATCCATGTCGGATACAGGTTCACTTCGTGGAATAATTCAAAATATGAATGATGTGACAGCGCGAGAGATGAAGGGAATTCAACAACGCCAAAATGATTTAGAGAATTCTCACCAAGGTATGCGGAGTGAGTTGGAGGTCGCCGTGGGAAACCTAGGAGCCTTGATCACACGCGTGGATAAAATTTCTTTGGAGGAATTTGTTAAACATATTCCCGTATCCCACGTCGTGGGTCCTACGCTCGATCTACTTCATCAACAAGTGGTCGAAGCATTAAGTACCTACGACTCAAAGGTGCAACTCACTTTGGAAGAATTTAGTAAGGCGCCGAATGGTATTCACTCTTCGGTTGAAGAGTATTTAAACCAACTTCGGTCGTCGCTTATTGAAGAGTTGAGCCAAGTTTTTGTGGATCGGGTGAGTGATTCCATTTCTTCTTTTCCCAATGTGTCCGCCATTCTCTCTCGCCTTTCTAAGGTCGAGACAGAAGTGGATACGTGGAAGGAGTGGAATCCCGATGAGGAAAATCCGCGCGATGAGGTTCCAAAGGTTTCCCACCCCTCCTCCTCCGCATATCATGATCCCCCTATACGGTCAACGGATCATAATCGTGATCCGACGGGTGGTGGTCATAACTCCTCCCCACGGGATTTACTGTCACAATTTCAGAATCCGCAATTTCTGCGTGTTCATCCTGTTTTTGAGGCGATGGCGAGTGGGAACACTGAATTATTTACGAGGGATCCCATTCGGGATATACCCGTGGATAAGATTTTTTTGGATTGTTGGTCGTTTGCTGCTTTCGCCCTTCACTCAATTGAGGCTATGGGGAAACAGCAAACATTGCAGGATTATGTAAAGGAACACCCAGCGGCTGCCCCCTTGCTGAATGAGGAGGACCTGCAAAACCCCGGTCCTAAGGACCTCCTTTGGTCCTCTATTTCACGTGATTGGGACTTGTTAGACGGAGACACCAAGAAAGATATTAGAGACAAACTTAAGCGCCCCACGTGGAAGATGGAGGATCAGGGACAGCCCCCGACATGGCCCGCCTTCAAACGGGCTTGGGATGTTTTTGCTGGGTATTGGGTTCCTCGTGTCCCGGATTCAATAATGGTGTACACCCTTCTTTCTGCTTTGCCTGATCAGAAGAAGGAAATGTATGGTGCATTGCATACATATCTTAAATGGGATTACACACACATTTGGGATGACTTAATGGTGCGTGGACGAGACCAAGAAGACCGTGGTGACTTAGGTGATAAATGGGAATCTACCCGTCCCCCGAAAACCAAAACGGTTGATGGGCATACCCAATGGGTAATCATGTGGTGTGTGAATGGTCAGCGCGCCCGACCCATCACTGCTGAGCGAGCAAGGGAAGTTTTTGTGCGTTCCCTGCTGACTCATGGTGGGTACGAAGCTGAGATGGACGAAGTCTATCGCATTGAGCGGCAGACAGGTCATAAATTGGATTGGCTTATGGTGCATCGAGTGGTGTTGTGGGAGATGATTTGGCGTGAACAAGCATTTAAAGAGAAAGCTAGAGCTCGTACACAGGCCCAGCGAAACAGTGCAGTCCCCACCCCAGCCAAACGAGTGTGCACAGAGTGCGGCTCCAGTGACCCGAACCATGATTCCCTGCAGTGTCGTGCTGCCAGCGCGCAAGCAGGTAAGGGTGGTGCGAAGGGGTCAAGTGGGGGGTGGGGACAGCCAAAAGGGAAACTCCCTGCAGGATGCGAGGCCTGGTCCGAGTTGAAGCGTAAAGCTTTTGATGCCCTGGTGTCTAGCTTAGCTGACCGTATCAATTCAGGGAATTGTGGATGGTGTGGGTCTTCTGAACATAGAGCGCAACAGTGTCCCACACAGCATCGTACCTCCGCGCCGGGAAAGCCTAAGCCTAAGCCTAAGCCCAAGCCCTGGGCTGATCGTGAGACTCCAGGTAAACCGGCTCCCCAACCGAATCCCAAGCCTGCGCCTCAGAATGATCCCAAGAATGGGGGTCAGGGTCAGCAACAGGGTGACGGTAAGGGCAAGGGCAAGGGTAAAGGCAAGGGCTCTGACAAGAAGTAACGGAGTCGGAGGGTGCCAGTGATTCATTGTGGTGTACGACATGAGGGACAGACAACTGATCTGGCCCTTTGTCCCACTCCGATGACCCCGTCGGGGCATCTTTCTGTAAATCGGCCGGCGGGGTCGCATGTGTTTAACGTGCGCTTGTCCTGTTTGGAGGTCCCAGCATGCCCAGCATCTGCGGGTTGTGCGGGAAACAAGACATCATGTCGTACCAAGGTGGCGCGGGTTACAGCTCGTCAGCCACAGGAGGTGCAGGGCAGTGCCACTGAATTGGTAGTGCCTGCCCTCATTCGATTTCAGGACTGTATTGGATGCGATCGTCAGGTCAGCTTGTTACCTGATGATGGTTGTGAGGCCTATGCTTTGGCCCCATTTGAATTTTTTCCTGAGGGAACATTAATTTCAGCGCGTCGCCCACTTAACATAGTTTCCATTCAGGGTAATTCTGTGAAAGGTGGGACTACAGGTGCTGTGATGGACATTACTGTCCCTGTTAAAGACCATTTAGGGTCTGTGGAGCATATTCAGTGTCAACGAGCCTTTGTGTACGCGGCCGACGTACAAGGGGGCTTGGTGGCAGGGTACCCCTTTTTAAAAGCATATGGGTTGTGTGTAGACCCTGTTGCAGATTGCCTGCGTGACTGCCTGACACAGTCAGTACAGGTATCCTCTGTGGAGGCGGTCTCAGCGCCGGCTGTGGACCCGACCACAGGGGATGGGCAACAGTGCGCATGCATGACACACTCTGCTTTTGAGACAGTCACGGATAACGACCCTGAGGGTATCCTGGACAGGGTCCTGCAGCTGACTAGGCCAGGGTCTTCCCCGTGCGATTTAGCTGCTAAGGTCTTGAAACGACCCAGGACAACCCTGGGGTCATCATTTTTGTATAATAGCCCATTTGTATTTGCATGTATGCTTGCCTGGCGCCATGTTTGCTCTTTCCTTTTGTTATATGGAATTACCGTCTCCACAGAGCTGTGGGGTTCCATTCTGCGATTGGGAGAATCAAGTATTGCTAGAGAGACGAGTTCGGGGAAGATGGTTACTTCAGGTTCGTGTAAGTGTGACAGGGAGTGTCAGTGTGTGGACGGATGCATTGATCTGGGGCTGCGAGGTGCCTGGGCAGTCCCCTTTCATCCCGATTTTGTTCCACCAGTGTCACCTTCCTGTTTGAACGCTGGGGTCTGCTGCCCGTGTACGATATCTGCGGACTCCCGGACCACTGCCGCTTCCCGTGAAAATTTTTCTGCCTCTTTGCCGCCTCCTGAATTTGTGCGGCGATCTCAGTTTGGCCAATCGGACTGTGAGTCTGATGGTATTTCCGACTTGGAATCCGAGTCTGACGATGATACTGTACATAACTCTGTGATTGCGGAGGTTGACCGACCTCCTGATTCGTTTGCTGCTGGCTGGGGATATTCACAGACACATGGGGGGGCTTGGACGGCCTCTCCGCGTGACTTTGTCAGTTCTAATGTGCCTGTGACAGTGGGTCCAGCTCTTCCTGAAAGTCCTGATCCACTGCTTTCCAGGGGATTGACTGTCAGTTCAGTACGCAATGATTATTTTACTACCCGTTTTCCGCAGCATAGGGAGTCATCCGAGGGTAGCTCTGCAGCTGCCCGTTTGATTGCCCGCAAGAAACGATTTCGCATGACAGCGAAATATGTTTATGCCAGGGATAGGGCGGTGTTGCATCCGTCTGTTCGTGAGGATATCCTTTCATGGGCAGGGTTGTCCGATGATCGGAAGTCCATCTGTGAACTGTTTCCTAGGGCGGGGGGGACCTCTTTCCCGCCCCTGTCAAAGAGTTCCCAGGGTGATGTATGGAATCAGTGTTGGTCCGATTCACTGCTGTGGGTACAAGCACCCAGGGCCCAGTGGGGTCCGGTGATACAGAAAATATTGGTCGATCAGGCCAAAGGGGTAGCCCTGATCCCAGTGGACAAATCCAAGTCCTGGTTTTGGTCCTTGGGAGAGGTGGCAGTAGACTGGTGGGACTTACCCCATCAGGTGCCCATTTTTGGGGATTGCGAGGGTTGGCAGTACCCACAGCAGAAGGGGGTGACCACACGTGTGGTGTTATTTGATGCTTTTGGCTGTGATCGGGGTCCTGATAGACCCGACATGGCATGGGATGATGTCCAGCCGGGGGAATGTCCTGAGGGAACGGATGGGTCAGCGCAGGTGAAAGCTAAACGCTTGCGTACGCTGCACCCAGACTGCCCCCGGTATCATGCAGTGGACACCCGATCTGTTAGGGGTGCGGTGGAAGCGGACAAGCTGGATTCCCGCTGTCAGCAGTACAGGGAACAGCTGGAGAAGGAGTTCGCTGATGTTTTCTCTTTTCCTAATGTTCAGGAAGTTCCTGATGATCTCAGGGGTCCGCATTCTATGCATAGGATTAAAGTGAAGGACGGTTCAAGGCCGCAGAAATGCAGCCCCATTAGGTTAGCGGGACTTAGGGAAGCCGCGTTCCGTTCGCTGATCCAGAAATTTGAGGGCCGAGGTATGCTGACGACCTCGGAATCAGAATGGGGTGCGCGGGCATTTATAGTCCCTAAACCAGGCGTCAACAAATGGCGTCTGGTTATCGACTATAGGTACCTGAACACCTGCATCTCTGACGATGCACATCCCTTGCCCGTGATTGAGGACATGGTGGCACGTCAGAGTGGGAATGCACTGTGGTCCGTCTTCGATTTAGAAGACGGGTTCCATCAGATGCATCTCCACCCTGACAGCCAGCCACTGACGGCCTTTGTCACGCCGTGGGGGTTGTACGAGTGGCGGGTATTGCCGATGGGCCTTAAAACGGCGCCCTCGGCATACCAGAGGTTAGTGAGTTGGTGTTTGAGGGATTTTACTCGTAAGTATGGGACGGGTCCGTATATAGATGATGTATGTCATGGGACCGCGGATAAGGATAATCCGGATCCGGTGAGTTTGGATGATCCATTAAGTGACAGGTGCCTATTGGATCATTATGCCCAATTGCGTGAATTTTTTTCCATCATGAGGCGTTATCGTCTCACCATTAAGCCGGGTAAGTATGTTTTATTTGCTACCCGTGTCAAGTTCTGTGGGCATGTTCTCATGAGAGGACGTAGGGCACCGGATCCGGAGAAAACTGCGGCGGTCATGCGTTGGACATGGCAGTCAATTCGCACGCCCACGCATATGAAGGCATTCCTAGGGTTTACCCAATGGTATGCCCTATATGTGCGCGGGTATGCGAAGTTGGCCGCCCCGCTGATGGAGTCGTTGAAGGGTCTCGATGTCACTAAGAAGCAGCGTAAAGGGAATAAGGAGATGAGAAAAAAACAGATGGCATCGGGCCCGGAAATGACCCCGCAGGCAGCGGCAGCGGCCAAAAATGAGATTTTCTGGACGGAGGAGATGAAGCGGTGCTTTGAAGAGCTGAAAATCCGCTTCAGGGATGGTGCGGTGTTGCATCAGCCCGATATGAGCCAGCCTTTTTATTTGCGTTGTGACTCTTCCACGTATGCGGTGGGGGGGGGTCATTGAGCAGATGGGTTCCACGGGCCATCTGCGCCCAGTGGCATTTTTTTCTCGCAAGCTGCAGGGTAAGGAGGGTTATGGACAGCGTGGCTGGTCCATTAGAGAGAAGGAAACGTATGCGATTGTCGCTACGTTGTGTAAATTTCGCAGTTGGCTGCGTAATTCGCCCGTCAAGGTGCAGGTGCGCACTGATCATGAATCGTTGCAGCAGTGGCACACTGAGCACCTGGACACATTAGCTGGACCCATCGGCAGGAGGGGGCGTTGGCATCAGTTTTTATCCACCTTTGACATAGAGGTTATCTATGTCAAGGGTGAGGATCAGCAGGTCCCCGACATTCTTTCGCGCTGGAGTTATCCGGCACATCAGGCAGCGCCTGATATTAGTATCCATGGTACTGCAGATGATTTGTCGGGGTGGCAGCGTGACGAGCAGGCTGACAGGGAGTGGGCTGATGCGGAAGTGCAGTTTTCTCGTCGTGTGCGGCGTTGGGTGGGGTCTGTGGGGGGGGGTCGTCCCTCACGGCCACGTGCACGGCGCATGCGTGTACTACAGAGACGCCTTTGCAGTCAGGGTTGGTCCCCCAGTGCCTTTGCTGCATCCACTGTGCATTCTCCAGATGCACTGTTTTACCGAAATCTGCCTGTTGCTTCTCTTAGGAGTGGCAAATCGGCCGATTCTCGAGTTCCTAAATTGGCTGCCGACATCTCTATCTTGTTTGAGGATTGGGCTGAATTTTATGCGGCCGATCCAGACCTTGCAGGTAAATATGCTGCTCTCTCCTCTGATCAGGCTTGCTGGAGGTCGTATTTGCCTCAGCATGTGATTTCAGGAAATAAATTGCGCTTCGCGGGCAAGATATTGGTGCCTGCTGCTCTGGTTCCACGGGTCATCGCAGCGGTCCATACTTATGTGCATGGGGGGATAGAAAAGACGTATCAGTTGGTGCGTCGTCGTTTCTCAGTGCCGAGTATGACCCTGGATGACTTGTATAAGTCTGTCAAGGCACACTGTGACGCGTGCCATGTTTGCCAGCAGACTAAGCCACGAGTGGGGATACATCCAGACTCTGTACATCATTATCCCATTCCGGATGACCCCTTCAGCAGTGTGGCATTGGATTTCCTGGATTTAAAGCCTGTGACTGTAAATAGCGTGCAGTATGATTATTGTATGGTTGTTGTCTGTAGGCTTACGGGGTATGTTCTCGCAGTCCCCTGTACCAAAGCTGGTCTGGATAGTCGGGCCGTTGCTGAGCTGTTTCTCCGCCATTGCGTGTTTTTTATGGGGCTCCCTGCTGAGTTCCTGTGTGACAATTCTACTTTGCTGAACTCCCAGTTTTTGACAACCCTTGCTGAGTTGTCTGGCATTGAGAAATATCACAGTGTGGTGTATAGGCATAATAGTAATGGTCGGGCGGAGTCGGCAGTGCAGGGGGTCATGATGGCCCTGCGTAAGTATTTGTGCCAGCGGGGAGGTAGTTGGTATCACGCACTGCCTATGGCGGTGTGGGGTCTCAACGATCTGCCAGGGATCGTGGCCCCGTACTCCCCCCATCGACTTGTCTTTGGACGGGACCCCCCTGGGTTTGGGGACTGCCCCCCCCATGTTGCTGAGGAGGGCAGTGAAGATGCCCTGGATTTTTTTTCCCGCCTGTCAGAGGAACGGCGTCTGGTACGTCGTAAGTTAGAGTCCCTGCATGCCTCTGTGGCACAACGACTCTCTTCCTCAGTCTCGCCCCTCAATTTTGAGGAGGGTGATCGAGTTTGGCTGCGTGATTTGCCGAAGGCAGAGCAGAACAATTTTGACAAGCTGAAGAGAATCTGGCAGGGCCCATATGAGATTCTCCGGTGGGAAGGGGGTAACCGTTATTTGGTGGCTACCCCCCAGGGTTCCCGTGTATATAGCATTGATCGTTTGAAGCCCTATCGTCAGGCCCTCACTGGTGACAAGGTGCCACTGCAGTATCATGCTGACATTGTGGCGCCTCCTGTGGATGATGGCTGGGTGGTTCAGGAAATATTGGGCCATGAGAGGCATCCTGATCCCCGCCGTCGGGGTAAGAAGAGGTTGTTCTGGCACGTTCATTGGAAGGGAGCTGAGCAACCCACCTGGGAGCCTGCTTCGCAGTTTGTGCATCACGTGACGGATAAGTGGTTACAGTATAATCGCCGTCATAATATTCAAGTGGATTGGTCTGATGTCCATTAGCAGGCTGCTTTTTTCCTCCTCTCTCGTTTTTTTGTGTGCCTGGCCTGTGTTGAGTTCCCTGCAGTGGAGCTGGTTACCATGGTCAGTACTTGACATTTTGCCTCCTTTCATTTTCTGTTTATTGTTTGTGCTTTGTTATTCCACCCGTCAGTCAGTTAGTTGCTCTCTCTGCCTGCCCATTGTCATATCTCTGCGCCTGTGTGTCTCAGGTTTCCGATTTCAGCATTTAGAGTTTGATGGAAGCTGGCATGCATGGGCAGCCCGATGTAATTAATTCTGTTTTTGGTTTTTGCATCTGTCGACACCCGGGGCCTCATCCAGCCCCTTCTGACGCCACTGCCTCTCAGTTGTCTTTCAGGCTGGCATCCACTGATGCTCAGCCTTGGTGGGGGGTGTGATCGGCAGGGCTAGGGCATGCTCCTGTCCTTGGCAGGGGTGACAGGGCAGTGCAGATCGGCTGAGCGCAGCAGACGCTGGCGCGACATACTTCAGGATTTCTGACGGCACGCTCTTGGTTCCATTAATTTTAGACAGCGAATTCTGTGATTGTCCACATTGCTGAGTTTCTGAATTTTTGCATTTATGAGACCGTTACCCATTTCAGGGGTTTTGCCAATTTCATTATGAATTTCTGTGGACGAGCGACGCCGATGAATTGCTGAAGTTCGTGGATAACAGGTTCTGAGCTTTGAGTGCAATTGCTTTGTGTTACCGTCGTCGACCGTCGTGGTTTTCAATAGTGGAGTTCGAAATTTTGGTTGTAAGCAAGAGAATCAAAAGATCCTAAACTCGGGTTTTGAAGTCAACATTACAACAATGGAGATGATGGAAGATTCCGAAAGCACACCCTCCACATGATCTCTTTCTCCTTCAGCCCCTCCCTCTCTCGGCGCCGCTCCTGCAAGCATGCAAATGAAGATCAACTATTAGACAAAGGATAGCTCGATAATCTGAGGATGCATGGTGGGCAAATGTGCATTCTGCATAAAACCACCCCAGGGTGGTTTTATCACTCCGAAGGGGGAGTTTTAACGAAGACGGTGGTTTTATTCTCCAAAAGGGGTGGTGGTATCTGCCCAAAGGGGTAAAGGGGTGGTTTTATCCCTGCAAAAAGTGGGTACAAAACTACCTAAGTGGACGTATTCCCCGTTTGGGTGTGGTTTTATGCCCGGGACCACCACACATATGGGTTCATTGTGGCGGACTTGGCTAGGTACAACAAGGCACAACACCCAGCCCCAGTGGCCAACCCCCAACCCACGGATAGCCGGCCCACGGCCCCCCGGGCCCCGGAACGTGCCCGGGCTCTGCCCACCCCGGCGCCGGGAAGCCCCGCGGACGAGCCGGCCCTAGAGTGGTGTGACGCCTGCCACTTCTGGTGACCCCGCCCCTGCCGCCAGTGCCCCATACTGGAGCCTGCACCATACCAACCTCATGGGTCTTCGTATTGGACATGGATTGCGGCAACATATTTGAATGGCCATCTCTATATTCGTGGAAGTTGGGAATGGTGGACCGAGCTAACCTTTCAAGTCAAAATGGGCGACCGTATGGGGGGCGTAGCAGCTAAGAAACCCTATTTTTCTCTAACTTAAAGAATGAATCCCTATCGTAGAACGGCAAGTGACATGTCAATATGATAATAAATTGAAGTTGAGCAAGAAAATTTAAGTTTACCTCAGCCCGGGCCGGGGGGTTACAAATTTTACACAATGTTGTTCATATTCAGTTTGATGATAGCTTTCCCTTTGCTGTTACCCCTACCTTTGGGATTTCGGTTGCACTAGGTGTATTACTATACTAACATGGCGTATAACAACAGTCCAGCTCCAAAAAAAAGGCCCAACCGGCGTTCGAAGAGGATGTACATATGTTCGAAGAACAGCACTTCCCATGGTGGATGGAGGAAATGGCACACTACATACTCACCGACGTAGAGAAAGAAATCTAGGACCAGGCCAAAGAACTCGTCAAAGAGAGCGCGGCGTGAGTATCTGCGTGCGCAATCGGAAAAGGTCGGTGGAGAGAGAAAAGAGATGTATTGTGTATGTGTCAGTTTGAATGCAATCAATGAGCGCATGCTAATCTAAGCAGAGAGGACTAGCCTCAATTTTTTCAATCCAGCTAGGGTTATTACCCTAGTAACTTTGAAATATGTGCTTAATGCATACAACCCGTGAATGCACGGTCCGTCGCTGTGAGATTGGAGCTACGCTGGGCGTATTCACTGAACAGAACTTTCAAGTATTCTCATTGCTGGTCCTTCAAACGTGATTGTGGTCACCGGCATTGTTGTTAGGTATAGTCGCTGCCAAACTAAGTCACTTCATTGAATCAGTCCACGTGTTAGGGTACATGTCACTACCCTTACGTCAATCCGCATGACGCAAGCCACTGGAGAGGTCCAGGTATGCTTGTGCGAGCCTCATAGCCAGAGTAAAGACGACAAGAACTCAGTGGGCTGATGACTATTATGAACTCCTTAGGGAGCAATATTCCGATGCAGTGAATATTGTATACCTCACGGCAACCCACGAGTTGAAGGGATGTCACCTGCACACACCACTACCAACCATCCCCCTCGCCTGTGAATCCTCAACTAGGGTCCCACTAACAAATGCCATTGTGCCATGTGTGTCATGCAATGTCACCAAAAAGCAACAAACATTGCTATACAACAAAGGTATCCAAGATGTGGATGCTCGACAAAAAATTGGTTTTTGCAGTAGCCCATTGGATTGGACAGGATTCGTTGATTGTTTCCAGCATTGTCTCTCTCTCTCTCTCTCTCTCTCTCTCTCTCTCTCTCTCTCTCTCTCTCTCTCTCTCTCTCTCTCTCTCTCTCTCTCTCTCCCGCATAAAACCTGGGGATGAATACGTGCTTGCATGGACTGAACTGAGGATTCCCAGTTTCAGGCCCTCTGCTCATGCTGGAAAACAAATGCAAATTGATCAGAACAAACTCTGCTCTTTTTTCTAGAAGAAAGAGCCTTTGTGTTGTTTTCGTCAGCCCACAGTTGCTTGATTCCGAAAATGCAAGATCCGCGATTCCATTGTGCAGGGGTTGAATATCGTTGATTTAGGGTTGCTGCATTTGATGATCAGGAAGCTGCCTTCCAGAGGAATTTCCAAATTTGGCCGCAAACTTGCACAGGGAACAGACAGCACGAGAGCAAAACAGCCACGCCAAAATGATCTGAACTCAGCCTTGAACACCCCAATCTACAACTCAATGCATGCAGGTCCGAAAAAATTGCAGTTCCACGTGCTTTTGCAAAGCAGTGCACCTCCAGCCCACTGCTCGCAACAAAGGCTGGGCAACTTCAGAGATATCCTTGTGCGGCAGGAGAGGTTGCAGTGTTCTGCTCACAGCCAGAAACACCATTGAAGCTCCCCACTGACCCCTACACCGTCACAATGCCCTGTTCATGCACTTCAGACACAAATCCACCATCCCGAAAAAGCGCAGTGCAATGAGGGCATGTGCAGGGACAAGAGCCGTGCTTCCGCAAAGAAGAAAGGAAGGTTAGAATGGATCCGTGGGCAATGCACACAAGCTGACAGGTCAGGCCAGCAGGCAAATCCTTCATGCCCTCCATTGCGCAATTCCGACTTTAAATGACAAATGGATGTCCCTCATGTTTCAACTTTGGGGGTAATATCATCCACTTGTGCTACACCCCCAGAAATTAGGAGCGGATACACATGAGTGACTATGTCACAATCAAGGCTGGGCTGCACATGACAACTGATGTGTCAGCCTGGTTCTCCAGGAACACAGCAAAGAGTGCAGAGTGCTGTTCAGCACTTGCTTGACTTCAACCGTCCCACAACAATCACTGGCCTAACCGTCAATTGGGGTGGGGTTCGGAAAGATGAAACCCAGATGTTTCCAATTTGTGTGTGTGTGTGTGTGTGTGTCTCTGTGTGTGTGTGTGTGTGTGTCTTAGGCAGCTCAAGTTGCATGGTACAAAACGACAAAAAGTGCCCAAAATACAGGGCCTCAAAAAACATCAAAAGAACCATTCTTTGGCTTGCAAAAAATCAAGCCGTTTTTGAAACACCAAAAGAACTCTTATATAAGGAATTTCGGCGTTTTCTTGGTCCTCATGGGTCCAAAAAATGCTTTTTCTGGGGCAATGGACTATTCCTTGCGCGAGGCCTCGCGCAAGGAGCAGTCCATTGCCCCTCCAAAGTCAGGTAATGATGGTAGAATTGAGGAATCAAGCAGGCGCCTACACTGGGGTGACATTACAGGCACCCTTGACTGGATCACATTGTACAATATGTTTACGCGGGCGGACATTCAGCGCTCTAAACAAGCCTTGCAAATCTAATTGATGACTCAAGAAATCGTTTCTAATGTTGTTGCATTCCTAACAAAAGGAGCAAATACGTTGGAGGTGTTGCACCGGGTGCATCCTTCAGCATTGCTCATGATGCACACCTGCCACAAGTTATGGGGAGTGTCAAGCAAAAAAAAGAGTATCACTGGTAACACATGAAGCATGTCCACTCAACAGCTGACGCTGAGCTGGACAGGGACCCCCCTTGTAGCTTTGGCTGAAGAAAAACTGATCCTTCCGTTGTTGACTATAGATCAAAGTAAAATGTGCAAAGAAAATATAAATTTGCCATGCGTGGCACTTTTTTGAGCGTTTGTTTGGGCCAAAAAAACTGATTTTTTGGAGAGTAAAATGCAATGTAGTGCAAACCACACCAATTATCAAGATGATGTTCGATACCTGGAGAAAGAAGGTGCCCTAGGGGAAGCAGTCTGCCAAGCGCAGGGGCTGACCAAGCCCAAAAAGAGTTTTTCCGCCTCCGGGGGGGGCAAGCTTCTGGTAAAGTTCAATGACTCAACGACAATTTAGGTACTCGTTGCTTCAGTGAAAGTTGTGCACAAGCGCTATCAGATGAGAACCAGCCACCCACCCAGAATTTTGGCATACCCACAGACCGACAAATGTCCCACCCCCCCCCCGGGGGGGGGGGGGGCTGACACCCACCCACCCACCCACCCACCCACGTACCCAACTGAGACATGCAATACAGAAGACCAAGTTTTTCACAGAGGTGAACAACCATCATGTCAGTCTAATTGTCAGCGTTGCCCCCTTCGCATCCAGCACAAACGACAAAGCATCCTAGCCCCTTTATGGGCGTGGGGCATGCACACGTGATATGCAATGACATGTAAACACACCATAAATAAACATGTTACACGGAACCTGCAACAGAAGAAAGAAAGAAGTGGCACTGGCTCGATAGACCCAAGGGCCCCCACAAAGTCCCACCCCATCCTGGGGGGGGGGGGGTGGTTGGACACCCACCCACCCTGAAATTCTGCCAGACCCACCCACCCAACCCCCCCCCGGGGTAGGGTAGGACGGACACTAAGCAAAACCCTGGCAAAACCCATCACAATGGTACAAAGAATATATTTTCTGGGCCTTTTTTTGCGCGAGGCCTCGCGCAATGAGGGCTGCAATGCAGTCCCAGAACTTGAAAGTCACAACCAATACCTCTTTTTTCAGGCAGTGCAAATCAAAAATCAAACCGTGGGGTGGGTAGTAAGACCACTCGACCCTGAAGCCGTCTTTCCAAAAGAAAATGAATCAGGTGAGGTTTGTGGTTTAGTAAGTTATGCGCGAGGCCTCGCGCATGGGGCAGCCCTTGAACCACATGTTGCATATGCTTTGCATTGATATTTCATCCGCCATGCTTCTGTTTTAATGATCCTTGGTCTTGATTGCGCGAGGCCTCGCGCATAGAATTTGATCAATAAATCATTTTTCCAGGTATGCAATGAACATGCTGAACAAAAAATGATGTTGCAATCATCCTTTCTGCAGACCATGTTCATCCAAAAAACAAGGGGAACGCAAAATGTATTTATTGGCCAATTTCCGCTAAAAGGACATCATTTTCCACTGAAATCATAAGATTTATTTATTTTTTTAATTTTTTTTTTGTTTTCGGCTGTCTGAAAAAAGGCACAAAATGGCACAAATGGTAAGAAAGATACTTTCTTTGGACTAATATTCTGTTTTCAAAAAACAGAGCCTGTGAAAAACTATTTTTTTGCATGGTCCAAATTGGGTGCATTTGGTGTGATTTTGACCATGCAACTTGAGCCGCCTAAGTGTGTGTGGGTGGGTGGGTGTGGGTGTGGGTGTGTGTGTGTGTGGGTGTGTGTGTGTGTGTGTGTGAGGGGCGTGTGTGTCACAGTGGGACAGCATGTAAGAGGTGCGCCAATCGCTGTAAACGGAGGTCCTAGCACATACAATGGCCAGGCTCAAGTCAGCACAGAGTAGCACCAATGTCGCCACAGCCTGGCACGTGTGTATATGTTGCACAGTTGTGTCTCCCGCATTCCAGCATCCCAGGCTGACGAAACCCCAATGTAACACCCTCAGGCACGCTCCGAAAAAAATTATGCCACTCGTCTTCTCCCCCGCGTGGTCTATCTGCCGTAACGGCGAAGAGCCTTGGGAAAGCAACAAACGCAGAGCCACAAATGCAGGTCAGAACATAAGAACATAGGCAGGCAGCGGCTGCTCCTCTTGGCCAGTGGCATATGGCTGCTCCTCCTGCCTGCCAATGCTGCACATTGGAAAATCAAGAAGCAGAAGTATCATAAAGGGAAAAACGGCATTAAACTGTGATTCCCGTAACTCGACCAACGAATTGTGTGTCAGAATATAAAATACCCAGCAGCAATTCAAGACTTGGAGGAAATCTGTCGCAAAGAAATGCGCCGTGTGATGTACTCTGGGTTATATGCTTGGGACATGTCCTGCCGAGCGCTCGTCGTCGGCGTTGCGAGGGGCTCTGGGATGTGTGCAGTGGACTGCATCCTGTGGGGTGTGCATCGTGGTGCGTGGATCACACTGGGACATCGGCCAAAACAGTCACCAAATCGGACGCACCCCAAGCGTAGCAGCCAGTCAACCCCCGTTCCCCTTGGGGGCCAGTAGGGACCATAGTCACATCCTGCCGAGGCGCGATGCCTCGGCCATTGTGTTGCGGAGCACGGCTTGCGGAGCACGGCTCCACAGCTCCCGAGCCCAGAGAGCCCAGAATGGAGCTCCTGCTCCCCCGTTGTCCCAGCAGGTGGACACACAGGGACGCTGCAGTCACAGATGCGTGGGATTCGGGGTCTGGGACCCGGGCCTTGCCCCACAGGTGAGTGTGAGGACGGTTGCCTCAGGGGAGAAAGGGAGAGGACCCAGTATAGGGACGCGCGCACACCCTTAGGCTTTCAGGTCGAAGGCTTCGGTAGGACCTCTTGCAGAAGTTCGAGAAGTGGGGCACACGCGAGAGCCCAACCTCGATACAACGAAAACAGAGCAGTGGAGCGGCGGAGGCTGGGGCTGATACTCAGCTACGACTTTGCGATCTTACAACCACCGGCCCTTTGGGATGGGCAAACCCAGCCACTGCGGTCTTGAATATGATTTAAGGGGGGGGCTACCGGACTGGATGACACCCGAACCCCACGAGAGCATCGATCGGCCAGCCGTGGCTGCCAATCGGTTGCCGTCGGTTGACCCGCGCGCGCGGCGCGTCGCACAGATAAGCGCGACGCGTAGCCCGACGGGTGTCGGCAGCACTCGCGCGCGGCGCGGCGTGCAAAGGAGTGTGACCCGTCGGGCCAAGACCGCGATCCAAAGCACGTGCTTCAAGAGGCGGTCTTTAGGACAGAAACGCACTCCTACAACACCTGCTTTGCGGCGGGGAGGGGGAGCCGACCATAGCAGGCAGAGCACTGCTTTACAGACCCCATTGCAAAGCGATTATCTGGCTCAGATATGCAAAGCTGCAGGATC
Source organism: Eutreptiella sp. 'Long Island Sound 2002' (assembly GCA_964036045.1). NCBI lineage: Eukaryota > Euglenozoa > Euglenophyceae > Eutreptiales > Eutreptiaceae > Eutreptiella > Eutreptiella sp. 'Long Island Sound 2002'. Next base: position 27,259,911 of record OZ038398.1, on the reverse strand, counting down.
ACATGCCCAGCAGGCCATAGCTGAGCAATGCCGCAGCCAAGGGGACCGACACGTTGTCGTCCAGAGGGTACCACTTGGAGGTGGGGATCGTCTCGATGACGGTGGTGATGAACGCCACAACGCCCAGCCGCCACCAGAAGTATGACCCAAAGTAGGCCGAGCCCAGGGCGGGCAGGAACCCGGCCGCACTAAAGAGCATCACGAAGCCCGCGGAGAGGCCAAAGCCCTGGAAGACGAGGCCGAGCGGGGTGAGGCACAGAGGGCAGCGGGGGTCAGCAGATGGAGTTGTGAGTGTAGGGGACGCAAACCGGCAACGACGAGGGCACTCGGGTCAGCCGGTGCAGCCACACGGTGTTACAACCCCGTTGACAGTCGAGGGCCCGTTTAGGAAGCAGCTGGCGCGAACTCGCAGAAACGCAGATCTCAGCGCTGGTGGTTCGGAGTGTACCCAAAATGGGGGTTGCGGCACGTTGAGGGGGTGGTTTCCCAAAGCTGTCCAAAACAAATTGGCCAAAAATCGCCAGTCTTCTAACCAATTCAGACAGGCCATGTGCATTCAAACCAGCCGATAAATTCTCGGAAACAAAGCGCCTTCCGCTTCACATTGCTGCAGGGTGCACAGTACGCAATATGTGAAATGTGCAATGCATGTGTGTGAAATGCACAAGCGCAGGGCAGCGTGGGGAGCACGCAGTGTGCAGCGTACCAATACACGTAGTGCGCAGTCAAATGTGCACAGTATGGGGTACGCACGGTCCAGGGTTCAGAGTTGCAGAGTGCACAGTGCTGAAGTTTGAAAAAGTACAATGCCACGTGCAGGGTGCAGAGTGTAGTGTGCACACTGTGCACTGCGATGTGCAAAATGCTAATGCATGTCCCTCCAGCTCGGTTCCAATATCCAACCTTGATTAGGGAACTGGCAAATCTGACTTGTGGGGGGGGGGGGAGTTGGAACCAATGCTTAGAGGGGGGCTGGGGTCTCAGAACGGGGCTCGGGGTCCAGGATCATAAATGGCTGTCACAAATTCCAGAAAACGTTTTTGGTGTAAGCAAGGCCAAAATTGATTTTGGATCGCCCCCCAGGACGCGCGCCGCCCCCCTATGGCCAGGCAGTGTGGGTTTCACAGGGCGTTTCTTGCCACAAAAAAAAAAGAGAAGCCAAAAAGAGAACTGCAGGCTTCCATGACAGTGCTGACGGGGGTGTTGTCAGCATCCACCGTAGGCTGCCCATCAGGGGCTGTGCTGGACCAAAATGGAGTTTTGACCTGGTCACCAGACAACTGCCTTGGATTTGCATCGATTCGGCAGGTAAACCCCGACGTACCACTCCAACATATGGCAAAACGCGGGGGGGGGGGGGGGGGTGGCTCATTTGTAGTTCATGCACCGACACCGCCACCAACGTTCTTCTGGGGCTCCTGCGCGGGGGGGGGGGGTTGGTGTAGGTGCAAAGAAATAGAAATATCAGGGGTTGCAGGGGTTGCAGGAGAAGGAAAATCTGGACAGCGTAGTCGGGCAGGATCCGGGAGGGGTGTGACGGGAAGAGGGGGGGTGGTATTCCTTGATTCTGATGCCACATTCGACATGTCCATTTGAAATACGTTATGATCACTTTGAGTCCGCACAAATGGGGGCAACGAAACCTTGGAATTGGGAGTGGGGGAAAAACAACCAGTGTGGGGGTGAGCACACCAACATGTTGGGCCCTGTTGCCGGGCCTTAGGGCGACCCCAGCAGAACGCCCGAAGGCCCCACAACACACCTGGTTCCAATCCAATGCACCATCGACCTTTTTGCCTACCCTTTTGCCGTTCGCGTGAATGCAGCACTGAGTGTGGGCGGACGTGAGAGGGGGGGGGGGGGAGCAGGGCGATGCTTGAGCGGAGGGGGGAGGGGGGGAGGGAGTCCAGGGGGGGGACCCCCTGCCAGCCGGAATGAACCATATCTACCAGGAATTGCAAAAATGCACCACATTGACCCATTGAGCATATACATTTGTCATAATGTCTGAACGCAGGTAATCAAATCATCTTTTTGGGTCCATACATTGTGCCCAGACTTGAACACCACCAGGCAACACAAACAGGAAACACGGTGGAATGCTCATTGTTGTCAAATTGTTTGCCGAAGATCAATCACAGCCGGACTCACCTGAGCTGGACTCACCAATGTCATCCTCTTTTGAACTGGAAGAGGAATCAGAAGAATTTGAGTTGGACGGCAAGTCACTACTTGGAGCGGACACATCAGAGAGGACACCATCTGCGTCTGGTTCGGAATCAGGATCAGAGGGTGCTGAATCAGAACCTCAAGCAGCATCTCTCTTCCGCCTCTTCACACCCTTGTCCTTTCGCCTACCACGCAAATTGCGGACCTGTCGCACTTTTCGAACTCTGCGGCCACACTAGACACATCATACTTAGTCCAGTGCGGTGTTTAAGGAGCGCCAATCTTGTCGGTTGATCCTATTTAGCAGAGTTGCTGTTGGAGTGTGCAGAACATGCTTTCTGTGCCACATTGTATGCCTCTTGCCTTTTCTTTCCAGTCCATCTATCTTGGAAGCGAAAATAGAAGATCGCGTTTACAACGTCGTTGCGTTTTGCGCGGGGACACGGTTGGACCGGGGTGCTGAAGAACGCGCTTATGGGACACTGGACATGGTGTCTACAACAGAGGGAAGAAAGGATATAGTGGAGTGACCAAAGAACCTTGCTATAGGTGCGCCGAAGGCGCGGGAGGAAAAAATTGGCCCAAACGAAAAACGTTACCAAAACCCTGATTCTCAGGTGAATTAGAGCGGAGGGGGGAGGGGAGGAGGGGGTCCAAGGGAGGGATGCAGGGGTCCAGGGGGGAGGCCCTGCCCTTGCCGGAATGAAAATTAAAGCAATGCCCTGGGGGGGGGGGTCGATACAGCCCTCTGGCTAGCCCCCCCCCCCAAAAGGGCTCAATTGACAGGCCCCCAAAATCCTACCGGGACTGACCACCGGGTCCCAGAGGTGAACAAGACCCAAAAATCGGCAGAAAATGAAAATGGGATTTGGGGAATCAGCGTGTCGAGGGGGTTCAGAAAACCAGCATTTGCCATGTATTTGGTGAAAAAGGAATTTGACCATTTTCAATGCTCAAAAAATTTTCCACGCCTTTGGCGCCAAAGTTCATTATTACTGATTAATGGTCCTGTCAATTGAGTCCTTTTCCCGAACTCTCCCAGTTCTGGGGGGCTCTATTGAATCCCCCGCCTCCCCCGTTAAAAACCCAACTTCCCCGGTTGGAGGCTGGTGGGCATCCCTGGGGGTGGCTCATTTGTGCTACACGCTTCTTGTCACCAAATGATGACCTAAACCTGGCCCACTGGAGAAGAGGAGGCTGATTGGGTACCGTGTACACGGGTCCAGTTTCAGGCCCTCGGTGTGACCTGCTTGTTGGTGGACGTCAGTTCGGGGGCGTGAGGGGGGGGGGGGGGGACTTGGGCTTCAGGGGGGGACGTTTTGCTGGATGTGCGGAGAGCGGAGATGCACATGGCACGGATGCCATGAGGGCGCGAGATGACTCTGCAGCACGGTGCATGTGGTACAACTTTGGTGCAACACACGCTAACGGGAGGTGGGCGGTCTGCCACTGAGCACTCTAACATGCCCCCAGCCACTGCCCACAGTGCCAAGGGAGGCAGCGGCCGAAGATCGCGTGTGCACCACCGCTGTGCCGTGCCCGAGGGGGCGTAAGGGGGGCAGGGGGTTGAGTGCTGCATTTTGGACACAAGCGTGGGCCTCTTTAAGACACTGCACTGCCACACGCAGGACCCTGATCGAAGTTGCGTGAGAAGCACCGAAACCCCAAACCCAACGATCTCGGCACAGCAACAGCTTCGCCCGCGGTCCACAGAACGCCGAGCCCACGGTGCGCCCACGCACCAACACATACCCCGATGAACATGGCCAGACTGCCGGCCCAGCTCTTGGCAGTGTTCCAGGGCAGCTTGACCCCTCCAAACCTCCGACCGATAATGTCGGCCAGGCCGTCACCACCTGTGGTCCAATGCGCAAGGCAGGGGGGCCATACATCCCGCCGATGGTGGGTGCCTCCCCAACACCGGAAATGAGTGGCAGCCCTCATTCACGTGGACAGCAATCAACAACACAGTCTCTCTGGACTGCGTTGTGTGTGCATGTGTTAGTGTCTCGTTCTGGCTTGCGCTGCAGTTTGCGCTGCAGGACATGAAGATAGCTCTGATAGCAAAGCTCCAAGTGTACACTCACTGTTTGTACTTGCTGTATGGAATACTACAAGTGTGTGTGTGTGTGTGTGTGTGTGTGTGTGTGTGTGTGTGTGTGTGTGTGTGTGACTTGCGCTTACGCTGGGTCCATGTGAGAAATAGAAAATTCACCCGGCGACCAGGGTAACAAGATGTAGGGACCAGCCTGATTTCTCTCCTCTTCAGATGCAGTGCGTGCATGGGGCTTTGCCATGATGCCCCTGCAGAACCTCATTGCACTCTTGCATTCACTGTCCATTCCGGAAGGCGCCTAGCCTTCAAACATTCATGACTGCTTTGTTTTGATTGGCCTGATGAGTTGATGAGTTGATGAGTTGATGAGTTGTAACAGCCGGTGTACTCAGAAGGGCACCGTCGGGTGACCAGCCACACCCACAAACAACACGTGCCCCCGTGCAGGCGTGACCCTCTGGGGCATTGGTGGGTGCTGCGCGGTGCAGCGCATGGGCTGCTCGATCTGCATCAGGGAGGAGATGGTGCGGAATGTGTTTGTGCGTGTGTGTGCCATCAAGGCTGAATGAGAGTGCTGGTTGGTACTTCCAGGGGTACGTATGTGTGCGCCTTTTCAGGAGGGTATCCTCCTCAAAAAGAGGGGGGGCAAAGGGCACGAAGGCAGAGGGTGACACAGCCGCGGTGAGCAAAGCGCAGGTTTAGCCAACAATGTCAGGCAGAGCTTCGGCGGAAAGACTGTGCAGTGGGGATGCCGTGTACCCATTTGCAGACGCAGTGCGGGGCAGGGGATGATGGGCGAGGCTCAGTCAACAGGGCTGTCTGTCAAGCAGTCAATGCAACTTCCGCCGGGCTCCTGTCAGGGGTTTGCTCAGCCACAGCGGGGGGGGGGGGGGCTTGAAATGAGGGATCCACGCACCCAGAGTTTCGGAAAACCCAGGGACCCAGAAATGTCCCACCCCCAACAAGGGGGGGGGGGGGGCTGTTGGGGACCCACCCTCCCATCCTCCCACCGGGCCTCCAGCCCCCTGCATGGTAGGCCTCACAAATTGGAGAACCAGGTTCAAATCTCTCTCATGGGCATTTAGAACAGAATTCGGCACTCGGAAATGGCAGTGACGGGGGTTTTCAGCAAAGATGTGACTACCTGGTCCCAAATGCAAACCCAAATGTGAAGGGCCTCTGGCCTCCGGTGTCCACTAAGCACCGGGGCCGCTCCCGGCCACAACCCAACCCGGGGGTGTGTGGAACCGTTTCAGGGGTTGTAAGGCCCCCCCCCCCCCTTCATGGACCCATACCCAGCGCCTTTTTGTCAGGCACCCCCGAACGGTTGGGTATGTGGCCCAGGTGTGATCCGACAGTTCGCACTGCCCCTTACCCCAATGGGGCGTACGGTATCACTTGGGTATTCTCAGCCACACTAGGAACCTCAAGAGGGTGGGCTCCTAAGGCGGTCCTGGGATTAGAGTTACAATACACAAACATATATAGAGGGGGGGGGGGGGTTAAGGCAAGTGCATAAGCGCGGCCACAGCAACTCGAGGTGGTGGCCCCGGCCCACACGCCATGATGGTACATCACATCTCCCCGCTCACACTGCACCTCCACAAGCCTTCTCCCCCCCAAAAAAAGATTCGAGGAAGGGAGGAGTGGGCGATAAGGAGTGAAAGAGCATACTATGTAACCACCGGCACTCAAAGAGCCCAAGAGTGGGCAAAGTGGCTACATAACCCCTGCCGTCTCGCGGGCCCAAAAGTGGGCAATGGCTACATAACCCCTGTTGTCTCACGGGATGAAATCAGAAGTGGGAAGTCAAGGGGTACAAAATTGTTTACCACCGGTTCACGGGGGCACAGACGCCAAAACCCAGGTCCTATACCTTTGCGAATTTTAGGGAAATTTGCCCAAATAGGAAGGGATTTTTAATTCCCTATCGATCTGCGCAAAAAACAAAAAATGCGCCTAGTCCCCTGAAATTTCCCAAGGATTTCAAGTTTCGGGGAACTTGGAATGAGGACTGGGAGGAATGGGAAAGATTGGGTCGTTGGGGCTAGGAAGAAAGCGAGGGCCTCGTGCTGTGTGCAACTAGTCCCGAACCCAGAGGTCAATCGCCTGAGGGGAGAGAGCAGCTGCCGCTAGGCTAGGGGCTGAAGGGAGCAGTGCACCAACAGCGGGGCACATGACTGGATTGCCAATCCTATTCCTTCGCTGCCAAAGTACCAACCGCTACCTCCACTCTGCTACGCTTACTTCACACTCCATACACTCCACATCCGCCACACCTTCATCCCTATTCTGCCCTCCTTCCACCCTTTCTCCATCCAAACCCTCCCCCCATCTCTCTCTCCTCCTTACACGACCCCCCCTTCTCCCTGCTGTCCCCACACACAGACGTGACCCACACAAGAGACTCCAAAAACGGTCCGAGTTGAGTGAGGGACACAAGAAGAGCACTTGAAATTTTTTTTAGTCATTCTAAGTTGCAAAAAAAAAAACCTCCGCTTTGGAATTTCCCCCATTTTCAAATGGTTCCAAGCTCCACCATGGCTCTCCACCTTTGATCTTGGCAACAGATGCAAATGCGACACGATCTATCACCCTTTCCAACCCCTGTCCTATCCACATTGCACCGCATTCCCTGCTGCATATGCGCTTCTGTCTGGGCTCCACCATCGTACCTGCCATCATAGAGATTGACACGTAACTTGCCAAGGATGTCCGCCACCCCACTGCAGTCGCCAGCAGCAGCACCATCACGTAATACAGAGGGCCTTGCAGCAGCTCCTTCCTGCCACCCTACACAAACATTAGCATAAGAAAGTGAAACAACGCCAGAGCGTCCGAAACATATCCCAAGTTTTCACATGCGACCCTCCTGCATCACAGGGGCTATTCGCTGTATATGAATTCCATCGGAATGACGTCAGGTGCACAGAAGAGTGTGTTGAACTAAGAGGATTTTCCCTCATTGAATGTACTGTCGTGCCATCTTGATAAACCAACAATGCGGCTGACACCTGCCAGCAGTTGGCTGTCAACTGCCAAGCTTTTCGCTGAGGAACAACAAGGATCAAGGGTTTCCGGAAGGTACAATAATTTTCCAAGGCACCTGGCAGAAGCCCACTTCAACCACATTGCTTGTGCACTACTTAAGGACTAATGCAGCAACAAACAACAACAGCACTGGCCGAGCCTGGATGCAGCCAATGCTGGTGGCAAAATGTTGCCAATACGAAGCATGGGGAATGCTTAAACGGGCACTGCAAGGCAAGAGTAATTGGTTCTAGCTCGCCACGTCAAGGAAACAAACATACAGCGACAAAAAGCTGTGCAAGTTGATCTGTCTCTCTCTCTCTCTGTGTGTGTAAAAGAGAGATTTAGATTCGGGCCTCGTTCCTGTTTGGGGCTTGGGGACTTGGGGAAGTCTCCACAGGCCGTACAATACGGTTGACAGAGAGTGCTACCAACCTTTTCTGACAAAGGCACACCACCTGGTCCCATAACATATCTTTTCCTGCACCATTTCAAAAGCAGACACAAAAAAGTGGGGAAAACTGCTCCAATGCCATGGTACCATTGGGGTTTCGGGTACTGTCATTGAACCACGCAATGACAGTACAAACTTGCTCTTATTTGCGTTGAACTTGATGTCATGCACTGCAACCTTCAACAGTACACACTTAAAATATACCTTATTGTGTGATATTTACCCACGGCAAAAATTCCCGTTGGCATAGACAGAGCAGATGCCATTAATTGTGTGGAGCATGAATCATGCAGGTGGACACCACGCACTCCTCCTGCTCAATATACTCTGGGCATGTGCTCCTCCTCAAACAGGAAACCAGGAATGGCACAATTGGCACGCTGCCCTCTTTGCTAGATGCAATTTCTTGGGCTTTACATTCAGTGATACCGAGGGGGTTAGGGTTTGGGGGGTGCACACAAAATCCGCAATCACTTTCATTTGAAATAATCACGTTTCCCCTTCAAACGCCTTTCTTCCCTTCAAGGCGGGCGAAAGGCATGATGATGACACGCCCAAACCATGGAGCCCATAGGTGTCAAAGAGCGGATCCTCCAATGCGCAAACTTGAGGAATACGAGTTGCAAAACCAGGCTAAGCCCTCAGACACAGACCCCAGATAAAAAGATGCGCATCAGATATTGACCACCCCTCCGACGTGCTGTATGGTGTGCGGCGCTGTTTTTGAATATGGGTAGCTGGGGCCTGCAACGGCCGAAGCCCAAAAGCAATGTCGTTGACCTGGTCAAAACATTGAGGGAAAATAAAATCCAAGCATGCCAAACTGACGGTCCCTCCAATTTGTTGCTCCTGAGCCTCAACACCCCGACCGCAGTAAACCCTTCCTCCGTACAAGAATACCCAGCCAAAATCAGACAACCAACACATCTTGTCACTCTGGGGTCCCACCTAAGAAGGTGCACAGCATCCCCGCACCACCCGATCCGTGGAAATAACATTACACTGCACACACTGTGCATTTCAGTCTCACATTGTTCTTGCCCGTCCACAAAAATCGCGCTGCTGGCATACAGGGCAGACACATCTCGAGACACCAAGGAAAGCACATGGAATTCAAGGTTGAGGTTCAGTGAGGACCTGGCGGCTGATAGCCTGGACGGCATCCTGGTTTTCAACCTTACCGAGCCCGGCGTTCAACAGGCGGATGGAGTTCGCCAAAGGGGGCAGGGACGCCACAACGCGCGCGGTGGGGGCATCGCTGTACAGGGGCCAACAGATCAGAAAGAGGGGCGCCGATGTGATGTGGATGAGCTTGCGGCTGAGCTTGCGCCCGATGATGCCACGGCTGCAGATGCAGAAGGAAGCTGCAATGCCTGGGCTGCCTATACGGCACCCTGCCAGCCCTTTGCTGCACACCCAAGCTCCAGAGCCTTGACACACACACGCCCCGTTAGCAAACCAAATTTTGGTTTCTGCAGAGCGATGTTTCCACGGCACTGCCATCTCCAGACAATGCGATACCTTAATGCAAACCAGCGTGGTTGTCAAACCACAAAAATCCCACTGGATTGGTGGTCCCACCATAGTAGTGGTGGGACCACGGAGGTAGTGCGCCCGGACCACGGAGTGGTGGTGCCGCCAAACTGGTGATCCTGCCAGCACGGTGGACCCGCTGGCGTGGTAGTCCCACTGGAGTGGTGGTCCTGCCACAGTAGTGGTCCGCCCTCTGGTGCCATCGCCATTTTTGCCTGGGACAATAAATCCTGTGGGACCACCAGTTTGGCAGGACCACAACTGTGGCGGGACCACCGCTCCGCCAGCACCACCACTCAATCACGACCACCACTCCAACAAGCCCACCCCTCCAGGGTAGTCCCGCCAAAATGGCAAACCAGCAGTCTGGTCCCACCAACCCGCTGATCTCACCAGAAAGGTGTTTCCACCAAAGCGGTGGCCCCACTGCAGTGGTGGTCCCGCCAAATCGGTGATCCCGCCATCTTGGTCCCACCGGAGTGTCAGTCCTGCCAGAGTGTGAGTTCCACAAGAGTGGTTGGTTCCCGATGGAGTGTTGGTCCCGCCAGATTGGAGGAGGAGGAGGAGGAGGAGGAGGAGCGCCTGCCGCGGTCCCACGTACGGTGAGCCTTGGCGTCGTCCCCCGGGGGCCCCACGCAGGCACTGCCGAGGGAGTCCTCCGTCTTACCTCCGCTAGAGTAAGACGAATCTCGGCGCACACCTGAGAACGCCCCTCCCAGCAGGCCGTCTGGGTCAAAGCGCCGGTGTACGACAACGCTACGGTCCGATCTGCTCTCCGGTCCCGGCCACCAACCGCTCCGACCTGTCCTGGATCCACCCGAGTCAGCGTTCCAAGATCAACGGGCACGGAAGGTGTGGGTCTCCCGGGGCATCACCCCCGGCTTGAAAACGTCGCCGGGCTAAATAGAACGCGGCCCAGCACGACTATGCGCACTGCCGGCGGGCTGAGTACCGCCGGCGTCGCGAGTACGGTCACGCTACACGATCACGCGCACCGCCGGTGGCCTAGGTACCCCCGGGTTCTGTGAGTGCGGGACGTGCGTCACGGCCATAGCACCACGGTGGTGCACCGCCGCGGAGGTCTCCGACGACGCCCGGCCGCAAAGGCCGAGCCCAAACGACGAGCCCTACGATACGTGCACCGAGACGGCACGTGACCGAGAAAGCGGCACCACGATGGTGCCCGAGCGAGACGGCGACGTTCGCCGATGGCACGTGAGGCGGTGAGTACCGCCGATGACCCGTCACCTCTGCACGGGGTGTCACGGTGGGTGGCGGAGCGCCAGGTGCAGACCCCGCCATGGTGCCTCGAGTATTGGCCTGGAGGACACACCATGGCGAGGCTGGCGCACGAAGACCGTTTGGGCGGCGCCACGGTGGTGCTCTGCCCTGAAGGTTGCGCCACGACGGCGCACGTGTACGTTGACTGCACCACGGTGGTGCCACGTCACTGAACTAGCGCCACGTCGGCATAGGGCTGGCTGGGCAGCGCCGCGGTGGCGTTCCGTCCTGAGGAGTGCGCCACGATGGCGCACGTGTATGTTGGCGGCACCACGATGGCACTCTGCCACTGAACTGGCGCCATGGAGGCATAGGGCTGTCCGGGCAGTGCCACGACGGCGCCGTGCCCCGAACAGTGCGCCACGGCGGCCCACGTGCGTGTTGGCTGCACCTCGGTGGTGTGTTGTCACTGAAGTGGCGCCACGTTGGCGCTGGACTGTTTGGGCGGGGCCGCAGCGGCGCTCTGCCGAGAAGGCCGCGCCACGACGGCGCTCTGCCCAGAAGGCCGCGCCACGACGGCGCACGGGTACGTTCGCGGCACCACGATGGTGCCCTGCCACTGAGACCGCGCCACGTCGGTGCAGAGCTGTCGAGGCAGGCGCCACGTTGGCGTCTGGCGGTCGGGGGGAGGCCACGTATGTGCATCTGTCCCCCACAGGACTGCATGTCTGGCCCAGGGAGGGGTCCTGGACGGTTGGCGGGCGGGGTGGGCCCGGCCTGACACAGGGAAGACGCACGAGAAATCGAGACGTATCACGACTGGCTTCGAGCGTGGCAGTGCGTGTGGGCAATCCGTCCCACAGCTACCATCCTGAGGGTTTTTAGACTGGTGCCAGGTCACCAGTGCCAGATTGGTGGTCTCGCCAGGGTGGCCCCGCCATGGTGCCGCTAAAATAGTGGTCGCCCTGAAGGCTGCAGGCCTTGACCTTGGCTACTACCTTGGCCCCGAAGGGCCGGAAGGGGATGGGGAGGTGGATTGGGGGGGGGGGGGCAATGGGGACGGGAGGTGAGGGGGTGGGGGGTGGCTTCGAAAATGCGCAGCTTCCCACCGACGGCAATATCCATATCTGTCGAATGTGATATGTTTGCAGGTCTCGAGGCCGTAGCGACCGTTTTTTTTTTGCACTGGAATTGTTGGGTCGCAAGTTCACTAGCACCATCACAGGCCACTGTTTTTGTGGAGACTTCCCAAGCGACTGAACGCAGACTGTCGATTTGAATTCCTTTGGTTTCAGTTTTATGTGTTTTTTCCACCCATTCCAGGGCATAGCATCACAAAGAAGGTCAGCTTGGACACAGGAGAGTGGTGAGGGGGGTAACCCAACTCCGTGACAGCATACCTGGCAAGGCTCTTGAACAATCGGACCCACACAACGCCGCTGACGACAGCCACAACGGAGACCAAGGAATCATGAAAGATTGCACCCCTCAAGGGTCTGAAGGACAAGAAACGCCGAGGGGAGCGGAAGGGAAATTGCATTCCGGGGGGGGGGGGGGGGGGGGGCTGGAGGAAAAACTTCCGTGCGATTGCGAAAATTTGAACAGCAGTTATCTGCGCAAGGCTACTGTTGGGGCAAAATTGGCCTGATCACTTGCGATGCTGAGAGGCCGATGGCAACGCGCTCTGCGAACAAATTCCACTGCTGGATTTGGGGGAACCTTTCCAAATGTCCATCAATAAAACAATGCAATTGCGCACAAAGCCTGCGGCATGTCTCTGCCAAAGCCTTTCAGTGCTGTGACCTGGAGAAAGAATCTGGTGTCAGGGGCCGCAACGCTTACAACATGATGTCTGAAAACTATACCACTGTCTTCGCACGGTGCAGCAGCCATCTCACTGGGAAAAGTTCAGAACCCTCAAGGGCCTGCGCCATTTGTCATTGTTCAACACTTCGATGTTCGGTGTGGCTTCACCTGTTTTCCGACTTTGAGCAACAGTGGCTTTGCCCTCCTCGGATGCCATAAGCAACATATAAACACTCTTTTGGCACCAACCACGAATCAACAGTGTTAGGTCAACTCTCAGGCTGCTGGGGGGTGCACAGGGGTGCTGTTGGGCGCATGGAGGGCTGATGGAAGGTGTGTGGCTGACTGAGGGCGCTGGGCTGCTGGAGGGTGCAGTACACCCTGCATCGGCTGCACATCCATCACCCTTACACATTTCATCAGCCCTGCACCATCGAGGAGCCGTACGTCCATGAGCCGCCCCAACTTCACTCCAACGGCACAGTAACCGTGCTGGGGAGAGTTTGTACAGCATATTGTGGTATCCATAAGCCTGACACAATCCATCGGCAGTACATTCATCAGCCCAGCACACTCCACAATCCGACACCATCCATCATCCATCAGCCCTCCACCCTCCCCAAGGCCTCCTGTCTTGTAGGCTCCATCAGCCCTACACCACCTTGCACCCGATACCAGCATTACAACTCCATTTGGCCCTACTATGTGCATCAGCCCTGCTCCATCAAGATGGATGATGTAGGGTGAGTGGCACAACCTCGGTCGGTTGGCGATGAGGGACCGAGCCAGGTGGACTACAACTGGGCGCATAGTGTCCTCAATCCGGTACCCTCCCTCGCGCCCTCGAGGGCGCAAGCAAGCTTTCTCGTGGCGAGATGCGCGATGGTTGCAAATCCTGCACCATGCTGTCACAACCTGTAATGGAACTCAGCACATGCGCACATCGCAATAGCTAACAGAGCAGGAGTCCCGCGCGGTAAAAGAATGAGAGATTGAATGAAGAGCTGTTGTTGTAGGCGTACTACAATCTCACACTGTGGCTGATAGATTATAGTGATTTGGGATTATCCGAATTGGTGCTCTGTTGAAAGATGATTTTGGTTCAAGGTTAGTCTCATTACAAGATGGCAGTCGCCGAACATCGCTTCGAGGTGATTTATAGCTGTGCAGCATAGTGTTACTGGTGGAGAGCTTGTTCTTTTCTTGAACTGCGCTAAGTCCCTTTGATGTTTGTGTGTCTCTTGCTGTGATGGCGGATGGAGTACGAGTTCTGGAACAAAGATCGCGGTCGTTGGGAGACAGTGCGTGGGCGTTGTTGTAGGTATTGCCGCCAGAGGAACCAGGCACAGGATGATCTGGAGGCGGCGGAACGGGAGATTCACAGATTCAGATTGCGAGAAAAAGTGTCTGCTGGAGCTACAGAGGCTCTACGGTTCGGGCACGAGTCAATGAGCTCCTCTCCACGCGCCGCCTGCAAAAGTGTCTCCAGATCGGAAACCAGTTCTTGTAGCTGTTGAACCCGTGCTTTGAAACGCCTCTCAACCTCCGCACGTTCATGCACCATGGTTGCTTTAAACGTGTCATACTCACTCTGCAAGGCTCACAGACGCTGGGACGATTGCGCACGTTCTTGAGTCCACTCGCTGTGTTTACTTCAAGGTCAAGGAGGCGCGTGCCCAGTGCTCGCAAGTTCGTGAAACTTTGCCGGCACAGCCACAAGTTCCTGACGGTGCGGCGGTACAGCAGCGCTGGGTCGCCAAATGGAGTTAGGCGCTGCATTTTGTTCGTGCGCTGTTGACTTTGTGGTCCAAGGAGGCTTTTCCTCGTTCTCTGGTGCGTGACAAGATCAAAGACAAGTATGGGCTGTGCGCCAAAGGCCCTGAAGCACAGGGCGCCGCCCCATCAGTTCCTTACTCAACTGAGGTTGGTGTTCAACTGGAAACCAGCAAGGAGGCGCCGGTGCGTGCGATGCCGCTCGAGCTACCAAGGAGGACACGCCCATCAAGAAGCAGAGGAAACAAGGTGAAGCCGCGGACCCGAAGACAAGGGAAGCAAGAACTAAAAGGTATATACTTTACAGGTTTTGGGGTTCGTCATTTTTTGGTTTGTGAGTTTCCGTAGCCGCAATGCCAACACCACCAATTGAGTGGCAGCGTGCCCTGGTCGGCAGCGAGCCGCAGCGTGCCCTGTGTGGAGTTCGCAGCGTGGCGCTGCGTGCCTGTTTTGCGGGTGTGATGCCCCAGCTTACTTCTTTTCATGGCAGTTTTAGTGCAGGTTGCTTCTGTGTGCTGACATGATTTTATATGCGTTTTTGATCACAGCGCTCCCTTCGTTTGTGTTGTGCCCTCGTCGTTTCGTCGCTTTGCGCTGGGTGTGAAGCTTCTGTAGTTGCCGCTGCAAGACACACAGGAAGGCGCAAGTTTGTGCAGGTTTGTGATTTTCGTGGTGTGCGGTGGCACATGGTGCAAATGAGCCGTGCATCTGAAATTGAGTTATGCATCCATGCATGCTGCAGAAGTCGTTTGTTGTGTGCTGAAGTTGGGTTGTTTTGTGCACCAGCCTTGTGTGGCCCAATCACAAGAGGTGCTTTTGGGAGGTTGTTGGTATTTCGTGGAGTCCACGAACAATCACAAGTATGAGACAAGTGAACGGTGGTATGTGCATATGGCGCTGTGCACTATTTGTATGTCACCTTCCTGTGTTTGTCACTGTGTGCAGTGCTTTGGGCTGGAGATGTGAGAGAACCCTTAGTGGGTTTGCACTGAGTTTGTTTGCTTCAGTGAAAAACATTTTGCTGGGTGTTTTTGCTGTGTGCCTCCCAACCTGCCAGGGATTTTTGGGACATATGTTTTTTTGTAAACACCCTTTGCAGTGGGGTTTTTGCAGCCCTTGGTGCAGCGGGCTGATTTTTTTTAAGCAAGGATTGTTTTTGTGTGTATAGTGAATATCATATTTTGTGAAAGTAAGTGTTTTTCAGTCAATGTGCAGCTTGGTACAATTGAAAAAAAAATTAGACACTTTTTGTATCGTGCGCTAACTCTGAACCAGTGCAGTGCTCAGTCCATCATTCTCTTTACTCACCACACAAGCTCTCTGTTGGGTTCGGTGCCCTTTGGAAGCACTGTAGCACAGGGCAGTGTAATGGAACTCAACACATGCGCACATCACAATAGCTACCAGAGCAGGAGTCGCGCGTGGTAAATATGAGATTGAATGAAGCGTTTTTATTGCGTTTATACGACTACAATCTCACACCACGGCTGATAGATTCTAGTGATTTGGGATTATCCGAATTGGTGCTCCATTGAAGGATGACTTGGGTTTAAGGTTAGTCTCGTTACACGATCCACGAGCATACCCCATGTAGGCTTCGCGGGCTAGGCCAGCAAGTAGAGTCGCCATCAAGGCCACAAGGCCGTACCACAAGGCATTTAGGACCGCTTCGCTTTGTTGGTCCTCGGGCGACTCCTCATCATCGGCCGCAACTAAGCGTGAGGCACGATGGCATGAAGCAGCGCGACGTCGCGGTGCACGGGTGAGCAAAATTTTTGCACGCGATTCTTGTGCCGCCGGAGCGGTTGGATCGGAAAATCCACCATGTCTTAAAAAATGGGCACTCCTTGTCCTTGTCTTGACACATTTGCCCACCCAAACGTTCGTGTTGAAGGAATGAGTCGCTGCCGTCATGTATTCCGCGGTGTCGTGAGACGGAGTTGCAAACCAAGCCATTCAACCCAACCCTAATTATTCCATCCGATTTGAGTGCTTGATGGTATGGTGTGGTATTCTACGTCGCGTTAAGCAACGCATCGTACCTTTTTTCTGGGCGAATATCCGGGTGAGAAGGTTCATCACGGACGCCACGACGGTAGAACCGGCAACGAACAAGAAAGAGCTTTTCTTCACAGATTCCGCGGAAGCCTGCAAAGCAAACGGGACACTTTCTCCATTTCCCACTCTTTCCCTTTAGGTCTATCGATGGGTTCCTTGTGTTTGGGGGTTGCACCATGTCGCTCCTTGTTACCTAGTGCACTTCGTGCTCTCCGGCTTGTTGCTTCTCAACTCATGCACACGGACCTCGTGCCGGGGCTCTTGAGGCAGTTCCATCGCCACTTTTGGAATGTTTTGCATCTTGGGGTCCACAAGTGGCTCAGTACCATCCGTTGATGCCTTGGGAGTGGTTTCCGTATCGGAATCCGCACCTGGCTTTTTGTCATCCAACGTCTTGGGCAGCTCGAGGTCCTCGGTGGACACGACGGAGGGGGCCCTCAATCTTGCACCAACTGTGTGTACACTACGAGAAGCGAAAGTTCACGGCACGGAGATGTCTTTCGTAATGTCCATTGCTCGTCGTGACCAAAACGATTGCCCTTAACCCGGCAAACGACCAAATGTAAGCATCAAACCTCATGGGTGCCGGATAGATTGGCTTGTGCGCAACGGAAGACACCCAAGCGGCGGAGGGCATGTGAGCGTATTGTGGAGCGAAATCTGCATTGGTAGAAATTACAAAGTCGCTGGTAAAAAGTGGGGATGTCCCTTGACCTTGTGACGGGAAGTGACTCACGACGTCCGCGTTGGTCGAAATTTTGGAAAACTCATACTTTTTCGTTATGAAAAACATTGAAACTAGGGGAACAAGTTGGCGACAAATGTGTCCAACGTTCACGCTAGCATCAAGAGGGGTGGCAAATTCGGGCTCAGGTCAAGTTTAAGAAACGCATCGAAACACACCCGCATAGAGAAGAGCGAAAGACGCCACCACCGCCACAAAGAAGTAGACGACGTCCTTGTACACTTTGCTCTTGGCTCCTACGAGTGAGACAACGGGGCCCGGTCGGGCGGTTGATAGTGCACGTGTTTTGCGGTGTCGTGCATTTGCCGTACTTGGAGGGTTTGCTTGTTAACAACGGAGATTAAATTCAGTGGGGTTCAAGTTCATTTCACCTCATGTAGAATACCCAATTTCAGGATTTCTCGTTCTCAGCAGGTTTTTCGGACGTCCAAACAACTCAGGCAAGCGATTAGGCAAGCGATTTCCTCACTCGCCGCCGTGACAGCAAGAGATCTGGCGTGCAAAATGTAGGGTTGTCATTTCAGCTACCAACGATCTGCACAATGTGATTCGGTCATTTGGGGGCAGCATACCAACGTTGGCATGTTGTTGGAGAAAGTACGTCTCGTCGTTCATCTGCATCGTGTAAGCCATGATGGCTCTGACTCTGGGCAATGGAAATGAAGAATACTAAAATCATGTGGCCACTGCTCCAAGAACGTTGAAAAGTGCAAACACATGTGTGTTGCTCACGATTTACTGTATACGATTTATGAACGCGGTGGGTCGCGCAATCAGTGCACTGGGTTCAGAAAGTTGTCAGCCTCATGGCAACTTTTGGGACCGCTTTTCGTCCTGGTAGGTCAGAAAATACACAATCAGAACGTTTTAGATCGTAAATAAATCGAAGTGCTGAAAACTTTGAAAATTCAGCGTCCTTATTGTCCGGCGTGGTGCCAAGTGTTGAATGTTGGGCAGGCCAACATGTACACATCCACACGGTGTTGGTACGTTTCGTCGAGCAGGGCAACGAGGGACGTTAGGTTCAAATCAGAAACACAAGAAACCCTACATCGGTTACCTACCCAAATTCCCAAACGATGGCACGAGATTTGAGGGCGAAAACTATCTTTGGCAAGGAACATTCATTACAACGGATTCCCGAGCCTTTTGTTCGCCGAATGTTCGGGTTGTTCCCGAACATTCGTGGGCAACGTTGATTGAGCAATGTGTGTGACATCAAGCTATCAGCCATAGCTTCTATTAGTATTACCATATAGCAAGAAAACCACCTCATGGAATTGACTTCGGCGTGCCAAAAATCATGGTTTTGGCATGAGTGTGAGTTCCCGTGATCGGGAAAATGGAAACCAAGTACAGCAAGGAAGTGGGTTAATTGCTTCGTGATTCCAAACAATTCTACGAAATGCCCAGGTGAAGCGATGCACGACGACGGCAAGCTCGTGCCCATCCCAATGGGCAGGAGAGAAAGGGTGAAAGAAAGTGAAATAAGCGCAGGCTTGCCTAATTAGGTAGGTCACCAATTGTGACCTTAAGTTGTTGGTTGTTCTTCCGACATTGCCAAAGGACACACCCTTTCATCGCCTTGATGTCGCTAGTGGTCGGTGTGTCGTCAAATGTATTAGGATATCTTGTTGTTCACACGTTGCATTGGGCTTTCGTATGGGCATGAAGATTTCACAAAATTACTCAAGTAATTAACATTTCCATTTTCCGTTCCCTCGCAATACATGACAAAATGCATATGGTTGCGAAGGGGTACGAAGAAGATGTGGCCCCTGAAACCGCAGGCTAGCAATGATGGGCACATCAATTTTGGAGGTGAAAGGTGCAACAACTTGGTCTGGCCGCACAAAAGGATCGTTACGTGTATGTAGCCTATGATGACCACCAGCCACACAACCACCCCGGCGTGCAAATCTTCATGGGCACACCCGCAAGAATCGACACATTTACCGGTTGGCGGTCCTCACACTACTTGGGTGGTGCTAAGAACAAAGTTACCATCAAATAGTGGTACAAGCCTTGCCGCGGCGGCATCACATTTACCGACAGTGAGTAGGAACCGAACCTTGTACTTCGGGATACGCAGACGCTGTGGGGTTCCCCGTTGGTAGATGTTCCCGAGATGGAGACACAGAAGTTTACATTGAACATGCCTCAACATTTCCGTGCAGCTCCAGTTTACATTGAACATGCCTCAACATTTCCGTGCTGCTCCACACAAGTCATGGCCGTTTGAGAACGCTCATTGTTGCTGTGCTTTGTTGTTGGTAGTGTGGGTTACTACCTTGCCTTGGTGGCTTCCTCCGCCGATGGGTTGTCCAACCCTCCATCCCAACCCCGTTCTCCCCCTGCTCGTAGATGCGCACATGCACCAATGGCTGCTACTTGTGGCGTTCCTCGTCACGGGGTCTTGCATCGAAAACCGTAAGGCTTGGGATGGCATTTGGACCGGGACGCGAGGGAGAGTGACATTACGAGGGTCTCGCCAATTTGGCAATTCCTTCAAAAGTCCCCGGAGCCGCACGGCCCCGGAGCTCGGGGTGTCAAAGAGTTACAGTCGTACTTCCAACAAATTCCACAACAGAGATGTGCTCCGTTTTATTTGGACGCAGCTGCCGTTGCCCGATGGTGGGTGGAAAGGGTTCAAATTTTTTACTAACGGCACCTATGAGCATGATTGGTTGCGGCACTTGTTGGCGAACATCCGTATGCGAGTGCAAGTATTAACGTTGCTTGCTTTGCTTGCGTCACAGTGTTGCACTAAATTGGAGGCACCGATGGCCCATCGTTATCGTGAAGAGAATTCACTACGAAGCCCTTTGCAACGGGCACGGGTACCGAACCACGCTCGAATGGGCAAATGCATAAGCTTTGAAACCTTCTATGCACTCTACATCATCCTCATCCCTCGTTATAACATGCAAGCCGATCGATGATATTTAAACCGACCAAACGGGCGATTTGGATTTTGTTCTGGATGAAAATAGAAAGTCCCGAGCAACCCAAATGAAGTTGTCGAATGTTTTGACTCGAGACTTGGTGCGTTGCTGCTTTGTGATCTTGTGTCCCTTGATTTGCTTGCTATCGTTATGGTTGGATGCACATGGTACACGGGGCAATGGCGTAAGGGTAGTATTTCGTGGGGGATTGAAAAGTCCGAGCATCCGTACGAATTTTGCCCCTTGCTTCCAAGCCGTCACTTTGTGTGCTTGCTTTGCTTGCTTCATGTATTTCGGAGGCCGCGTTCGGCTTTTTGTGCAAAACTTTCCTCAACTGGAGCAACGGTCAACGGATTTCATCATCCATCGCAACAGCCCATGCCAAGCCCTCGCCTCCCATGACCGTTTGCAATCGTGCAGGTGCATACCGCCGACTCGCGACTGCAAAACGTGCCAAACAATAGCATCATCTGCTACAATTGGATCCACACGAGGGTCAACATCTTGAAATACATCCGCGGTCGCCTAAAGGTGGAGCCCTCGCTAAACCTAGGGCTCGTGCTAGGCGCCGACGAAAAGCACCAAGCGCCCATCCATGAGCTCGCGCAGTATTTTGCCTTCGTCTTCTACAACTACCACCGCCCAGAGCTTGACCAATACCGGAACGTGTACTGGTACCCATTGGGCTGGGCGGACGGCTTTGGCCCACAGCAACCCGCCGCCCTCCCGCTCGCTAGCAGGCGTAAGACCGAAATTGCGTTCTACGGCTCTGTGCGCCCGCAACGTGCAAAGGCCATCGACGCAATCATTGCGCAGGGCCTCACTGTCAAGACGAACTACGCTGGCGATTACGGCGCTGCGATGGCAGACGTGCGCTTCGGGCTGCAGGTTTGATCCCAACCCTTTCATCGCGGTGAGCGCTAGACTAAACCCTTTGCGCTTGCCTTCATTGCATCCATGCTTATATTCGAATGACTGTTGACCATAGGGGTAGGGACGCCCTTCTCAAAAGCTTGTGCACGCTGCTGGTGTCGATCGCGTTCATCATCTGTTAAACCGAGACTGCGCAGCTTGCGATCACAGAGGTTCATCAGAACAAGTGCGTCCAGGCTATTTCACGTCTCGCTTCGTGGTGAGTGGCGCCCAGTGTTTCGGTTGGATCCCACACCGGGCATCCTCTCAAGGGTACGCACAAAGTGTCTCCCGGGGCCGCGGACGAACGGGCTTATGGCTGGGTTACGATCAGTTTTTCTTGGATATTCCGGTTCGATTCCCATTGTCGTGCAGATCCGCGGCGCCAATCCCGAGTGTTTCCGCTGGTACGAGGCCCTGGAGGCCGGGTGCATTCCCGTCATCGCTCCAGCGGCGGAGGCGCAACCACTGCTGCGCCAGTCCACGTCCACGTTCCTCGTCGCCCCAAACTTCCCGCATGATGTACGCGACGTTATCCGTCCGTACCTCGCCAACAACACAGCGCTGGACGCGCTGCAGCAGCGGGTGATTCGTGCGTGGCAGGGCCTCAAGCACAACCTCCAGCAGACCCTTGCGAAGGCCGTCCACGATTTCTTCCCCGGCAGCCTCGCCGCTGACCCGCGGTCGCGGGTGCACGTGTTGTGGGCCGTGCAGCCGCCCAACCGGAAGTTCGCGTGGGTGAACACGCTGATGCGCTACGTGCCTGCCACCCACGCCACCTTCGTGCACTACGTGCCCACCCCTGGGCCCAAAGCCTCCGATTTTCATCGGCCCGCGATCTTCGTATGCGAACCCAATGCACCGCTCCTGCAGATGTATCTGGACGCCGTCCCGGCCAGCGCGCAGCCACCGGGGCTCATTCTACTAGGCGAAGCTGTCCCAACGGATGCGGAGGACATCTCACGGAAATTTGCCTTCGTGTTCCAACAGGATTACAACACCGCCGCCGGTGCATTCTGGTTTCCAGTGGGTTGGAGCGACCGGCGCCCCCCTCCGCCGCTCTGGCGCTTCCCAGCCAGCCGTCGCCGCTATTTCTGCATCAACGAAGTCGCTACAGACGTGTGCCAGCCCCAGGGCAGCGATGCCCCGCCCAGAAATGCCGGCCTCCGGGATGTGGCATTCCGCATCTTTGGCGCCGGGTGGACCGACGTCATGCGGTGCCTGAACGCGGGTTGTGTCCCTGTGCTGCCGGCAGAGACCCGCAGCGGGCTGCTGCAGAGCAGCCCTATGCCCCGCTACCGCAATGCTGCAGATCTGTTGCGCGTGCTGGCCCTGTACCGCCACGACCGGACGGCGATGGACACGGTGCAGGCCCAGGTGATGGATTGGTGGACGAACGCACAGCCCCTCATGCGTAAACTTTTTGCAGACGTCCTGATGGAATGGGTTGGCGCTGTAGACCCGACGCTTTGACATGCACCAGGAGGCTGTCAGGGAGGGCCCGGGTGGTCTTTTAGGACGTCGTTTCTTTTCTTTTCTTTTCTTTTCCGGTCTTTTTGAAGAATTACTTTCTTTCCAACGGCCGCCGGTTACCCTCAAGCTGCTGGGCTCCGTGCAACGGTGCAGATCTGCCCCCAACGGAGGGACCAGGGGTGGAGGGAGGGTTGAAGGGGGGGAGGGAGGGTTGAAGGGGGGGAGGGGGGAAGATTGCAAGAGGGGGCAAGGAGCGAATGAGGCGGGAAATGGTAGAAGGTGTGCCAATTGACAGACAGCAGGCCCAAAGTGCAATTGGAAAATTAAAACGGTCAAGATAGGGTTGCCAAATTTGGACAGCAGGAGTCCTCAGTATCTTCACTGAGGGGACACGATCGGTCCCCAGACCCAGTTGTAGCGAATGCCGGTTGTTTTCTCTCAGTTTCGCCGCATTGAGGGAGCTTCGGGGCCATGTTGCCCATTTTCACCAAGACAGGCTGTTCCTGGGCAAGCTGGGTCTGATTTGGGAGGCATGTCCTTGCAGTAAGTCTGAAACAGACATGGCTTGTCATTAATCCTTGTGAACTCTCAACAACCCTCATGAACTATCAGCAAACGTGACCCCTCAACAACCCTAATTCTCAACAATCCTCATGACCTCTCAACAACCCTCATGACTTATGACATCTCAACAAGCCCCATGCCTATCAACATTCCTGAATAATCCCCTGTAACTTTCAACAATCCTTCAATATGCTTCGACACAATTCGAGCACTCATCTGCAATCCCCAGCCGTCAACAGTGCTTGTCAACAGCAACGACAGAGGTTAAAAACGGTTGTAAATTTGCCCACGCAGAGCGGGGGGGCCAGGGGGGCGACAGTGAATCTGCCCCATGGTGTTGCTATTGGTTGTGACCTGCACCTTGGTTGTTTTGCTGGCTGCAGTATTGTTTGGTGCGAATTTTTTTTTGTTTTGCACCCTCCCATACATCCTGTACACCAGTGCAGTCGGTGGGGAATATTGATCGTGGGTGCAGCTGCATAGGGAAGTTTGGTCTTCGCACTGGATTTAAGCTGTACCATTCACTGTATGCACCCCGAATGTCTTGTACTGATGCCAGTAAACAATGCATAAAGGGTTGCAAGCCAGAGAGCCCAGAGGCTCATTGACCATAGCCATGGCATTCTCTAAGCTACAATAAGCAGGGACTGCAGCATATTGGGGCCTGACCAAAGGTTGTGCTGTAGATTTGGTACAAGTTTGTGTGTGTAAGCCACAGAAATGTCCAAACTACAGCAAGCCTGCGGAAAGTATTGATTTGAGGTTTTCCTGGTGCCCAGACATGAGCATCCCAAAAATGTTCGCTCTTCAGAGGTGATAACTGGAGCTCTTCAGAGGTGATAACTGGAGAATGTGTCCATTGTATCATCATGTGCTTCATTTCATGCCACTGAACACCGATGTGTCCAATATCGTCCTGTGCTCAGAAGACTGAGCCCCTACACCGAACCCAGTGCTTGCCTGGAGCCCTCTACGCCTTACAAGGGAGCGGACCCGCAATGTATGTTGAAGGACAAGCAATTGGGATATATTTCAGTGTCTGCAGTTGTGTTCCAAACTTCAAATGTGAACCAAGTGTGGATGCAACATGTTGTGTTGGTTGGGAAAGATTGAGATCTCTGTATTATGTTGCCACATGCATGTCATGTCATGTGATAGAACCCTCTACAACCATCAGTCAAACTCACCCATCTCTTCAGCTGATTGAAATCTTGATGAAATTCAAAAGACTTCGGCTTGCCAGTGAGCCCATCTGATGAGGCATTTGATAACAGGCCTCCCTAGCAATGTGGTTTGTGATGAAATGTACTCCTTTTTGATTGGTACAAGCATAGCATTTGGAGTGCGAAGATGCCGTGTGTTCTGGTTTGTGTGTCTTTCCAGCATAATAGGGCACAAAGGGGGGTGTTCACCCTTCAAGATTTTGCTGCGGACCGATTTATTGTGCACACACGCCAACATGCATACCAAACACCCACCAAAAGTTGTTATAGAATTGCACACCAAACGAAGAAAAGACAGGAGAGGACGAGCCCCAAGGGGGAGCACTCAACCACAGAAAAGTTCCCGGCATAGAGGGGGCAGGCAAAGCACCTCAAGGCCGCAGGTCTGGGGAAGGGCTCCAATATCAAAGAATTCAAAACAAAGCGGAAAAAATGAAACGCGTCGTTTTCAACACCTTGACTTGCTTTTGCACCCCATATGCGGGCCCTTGTTGCTGTCGCAGACTGGAAAACCTGCATCTTCCCGGTGCATGCCCTGTTCCCGCCATTTTTGTGCCTGCTGTGCCCTGTATCTATGTCTCTTTTGCCGCGTCCTCTGTTTGTTCACTTCTTGATACCTCCTCTCATGAGGAGAGGAGGAAAGTACCCCCCCCCCCCTTGTATAAGCTACGCCCTTGTCCAAGCTACAGTTGGCATAGGGACCGTATTAATTTGGTACCTCATTTGATTCGGTACAAATGTGGTGCGGCCACATAAGACATGGGTTTGGTGACAAATTTGCCAGTTACGTAGGGTGATGGACACATTTGTTTCGAGTGTTTGCCCATTTGAACCCACATAGCTCTTATTTTGGGGACATTTGTGCATTATATTCCCCTTTCTTGCACCAGCTCACCATGCAATCTTCTCTTTTTGAACCCGGGCGTGTCCAAGCTACAGTAGGCGTAGGGACCGTATTAATTTGGGACGTTTGCATAGCTTATAACAGGGGGGGGGGAGAAGCAAATTACGGTTTTTCATGACAGATCAAGTGAGCCCATTATTGCAGGGTTTCGCCTTCCTTTACTCTTTGCGGATTCAGAAAATAATTTTTTGATGTAAAATTGCGGTGTAAGGCCGTGGGTTCATGATGTGGAATCCGAGACCGCCACAAATGCATACAGGTATGCATCATCAGCACAAAGGCCTACTGAGCTTTCAAAGCTGTCCCTACACTTCCATGGTATGAAACCTTCAAGTTGCGGGCCTGTCATTGGAAAGAACGGCCTGTCCGTTTCCATGATAATCAATAGTCAATCCTATCCGGGTTCAGAGTCTGAGTCTAATGATGTATCAGAGAGTTGAATGGTACGTTTAATTGAGACACTCCTTGGGTCATCCACCCTATGTGCTTGACCCTCTGCTTTACACTTGTGTGCAAGTCCAGGCCCATATCCTCAAACACAGTGGCTCATTGCATGCATGATTTTGGGCCTCTTTGTTCTCAAAGGCACACTATCATGGGCAACAGCAGCAGCCCGTTCAACACAGTCTCTGGGGCCAGTTGAAAGGCATGCCATTGGTTGGACACCCTGCCCGTTCCAGGAGGATGAGGAGCTGCCAATCAAGGGGCTTGGGCCCTGCAGCAGCTTCCGGCCGCGGCTGAAGCCCAATTCCCCTGTGCTCACAGGTGCAACGCTCAGAGCAACCCAAGAGCAAGCCCCTGTACCCCCAGGCACAGGGTCCGAGCAGGTCCCACAGCGCTTGCATCGACACTGCAAATCGGAGACCTCTGCTAGGTCAGACAGCGTCTGAAACCCTTCTGGGCAGCCGGTAACCTCCTTCATCCAGCTCAAAATACTGCATGGGTAAAAGGAAATTCCTGAGGACAGTCTTCATGTGGGACTATCGGAGGGCAACGTGTGGTGATAGCCCATAGTAGAATGTACCCCAACCCGCTGCCTGCCAGGGCAAGAGGATGGCCAACACCTGTGTTTCTTTATTTTATTTTATTCTCTTTTTTTTCTGTTTGCTTGGCGGGCAAATGTAGCATCTATCAGTTCATTCGACGACAGCCAACTCTTTCCAGGTGACTTGAACAGCATGGGCTCTCAGAGGGAGCAGGCACCGCTGCCCCGTGCTTTCAGAGTGTGGAAAGCCACCCTTCACGTTCACATCCACGTGCTGGCTGCCTGAGGTTCCACAAAGATTTCCCATGGGGTACATAAATCCACTAAGGGGGAATCCTTGCGCGCTACTTTTAGACTATGTTCCCCCCGAAGAGCCCCCAGGCAAACCCCTTGGAAACGCCCTTAGAATTAGGTGACCCAAACTGCCCCAGCTCAAGAAAGTTGCAAACTACCTTCCCTTCACATAACACACATCATGCACATCTGGAAAAGCCATGAACAGCGTATTGGTTGCCACCCTCAACACCCTCTAACCCAGAGGGGGAGGCGGCCGGGGGTACCTCCTTTTGTATGTGCATTGAAACCTTTGTCGACATAATACGACGACCGTTGTGGCGACAGCCCCGCGGAGGCAATTTCCGCTACGAGATTATTCGGAGTTGAACTACTCACCCTCTGGCGGGTCTTTCGCTTCACCAGCCACATCAACCCTCGTAAGTTGATGCGACCGGCCGGACGAGAATTTGATGGCGAATTTGAATGCGACTTGGCTTGGAATCACAGGCATAGCACAATTCAAAGAGATGGGTAGTATCCTGCACAAAGACATGGTCCAAATAGCCCTTGCAAATACAAATAAAGTGTGAAAAAGGGTGGAAATGGGTGAAATTGGGTGAAAATCCAAAAATGCTATATCCCCAATGTGGAAAAAGCATCAAAACCTACGCAACAAGGTAACAATGATGCCCCTATGATCTCAAAGCATGGATCTCCAGCACGGCCAAACGCCCAAATATTGCACTGCGTGCACACTGCGCTTAAGGCGCCCCCTAAAAGGGAAGGTAATTTACGCCTAAATCCCACAACCTCTTCCGGGTCATTTGATTTTTTGATTGCAGTTTGCTTGTTGCAATGTGAGGTAAAGGCCTCTTCTTTCAATGCCACCCCCCCCCCCCCCACTTTGTCCAAGCAACGCCTATGTCCAAGCAAAACTAGGCGTTGGTTCCGTCAATTTTTGCACCGTTGATTTTGGCGGTGCGTTCAATTCTTTCTCCTGTGTGCCATGTGTGCTTCCTGATACCTTGGTTTTGAAAAGCACGAAGCTCAAATTTTGTGTCAAGGCAGCTCTGTTGGCCAAGAGGACATTTGTAGCGTGTTTTACCTCTTGGTTGAATAGTACATTGTGTCTACACGTCTATCAGGCAAGTTGCAGAGCGTAAGCAGCACCCTTGTCCAAGCAACACTGGGCGTTGGTTCCGTCAAATTCTGGTCCTTCACTGTTGCTTGGACAAGGGGGCTGGGGTAACTAGTGAACGTGACGGTGATGGCTCTTGCAGTGTTTTGACGAAATCTTCAATGAGTACATCTGATGGGGACACATCAAGTGGCAGTGGTGAGAGTATTTCTGCATCAGATGATGATGATGCCGCAAGCGCTGCAGATGAAGTGTTGTTAGACGACGCACCTCACTAACCTCTGGGTCAAGAGAGCAAAGGCACTGGGTGGAAGCATTCGTATTGCTTCTTGATCTAGTTGCCGTTGTGAACATGCACTGCCTAAGCCTTCGGCACAGCAGCCAGCTGAGTTTCTTTGTGTCTTCTCTTGTGCTTGTGCCTGTCCTTGGAAACGAGCCTGCCCCACGACCAGACCAAACTTCTGACACATGTCCAGTATCCCCCATAGTATCCCCCTCGCAGCTTCCACAAACACTACGATGCATGCTGTCCCAAGAGCACAAGCCATACCACTCACAATTGCTTCACATGTCACAATGATATCAAATCCATCCCAGACTGCCCTGAGGCCTCTTTCATCCCTTCAGAGGTTCCTGGGTAGTCGAGCAACACTGCAGTGGGTGATACACTGGGGCATGACAGCAGTAGTGTTCCTCCAGTCGAGATGCAGGTGAGGGATTGTGAATCCCCTGCGTACCCTCCGCCGCTGCAGGGGACATGTAAGCACTGCTCTGCCAAACCATGAAAGCCAAGTATCTTGGACCCCTGCTGGCGATCTGTGCCCTGCTCGTCAGCTATGTATACGTGACACAGTCCCAGGCCGATGTGGCCCCCAGCGCATACTTCAACGCCCGGCCAGAGTGGCAGGACCGCTTCCCGGATTGGCCCCCGACCCTGGGAACCCCGGCCCACGAGATGCAGCCCATCTATGAGCCCCGTCCCCCGCGCAAACTGGTCCCACCCAAGCTCTCGTTCACGGGCTGGCTATTCATCCCAACATTTGTGTCGCCACTGATTCTGCCAGACTACGATCACCCTGGTGCACCCCCGTCCCCGACACCGCCCCCCGCCCCCACCCCTGAGCCCACGCCGGCCCCTACCCCCGAGCCCACGCCAGCCCCCACGCCCGAGCCTACCCCGGCCCCCACCCCAGCCCCCACCCCGGCTCCAACCCCAGCCCCCACCCCGGCTCCAACCCCAGCCCCCACCCCGGCTCCAACCCCAGCCCCCACCCCGGCCCCAACCCCAGCCCCAACCCCAGCACCAACCGCGGCCCCGCCCTCCACGCCGCGACCACGAATCGTCCTGAACACAGGGATAATCAATACAACTTGGGACACTGATGGCCCGCCCATCCCCGTGCTGGGAGTGTCGGTGTTCGTCAATGCAGACTTGCTCGTGCGGCTGCTCAACAGCATCGACTACCACGTGGAGAAGGTCGTCATCATCCACAACGGCAAGCACCCGCTGGTATCCCATCACCCACCCCCTTCAGTAGCATGCAGCATCCCACAGTGGGTGATGATGGGCTTGGGTCTCAATGACCTTGGGGACTGCATGTTAATGTGTGCGTGGACTGCTCATCCTCAGCACTGATTTATTCTCTTCAGGCTTCATCGCATTGGTCCTGGGTATTCTTTTGCTCCAGCTCTTTTTTTCCTTTGGCTTCAAGGTCGTCTTTGGATCACATGAAAAGGCATATGTTTGTTTTGAATGGACCGTGTCCTTGGGCAGGGAAGCTTGTGCAGGAGGAGATACGGCCGGGTGGGGGGGGGGGGCTAATACCAATTTTTTTTGGGGGGGGGGATCAAGATGGGTGGGAGGGTGAGCTCATGACCTGCTCTTGTGGTAATGGTAGCAGTGATGGATCAGTGGTTGAATTTCAATGCCCTCTTCTTGAATTTTGCTCCTGTAGTGTTGGTTGGGGGCAAAGGGGTTGTCGTTGAGGTGTTGGGTGCAACGGCCACCCTCGGCGGGGGATGAAGTTTTTTTTGGGGGGGGTTATCAAGTGGTGCGTTGTGGTGTGCAGTGTATCTTGAAAGTGCGCTCCGTTTGTGGTTGTCATGGCCCAGACTGCTGAAGCACACTGATGAAAACAAGTGGCGTGGCCCCAGGGTGTTCGGGAGGGGGCCTCAATAAAAAAGAAACAGAGCCATTGCTCAGTCACAATGAAATCCTGCACCAAACACCCCAAACCCCATTGCAAACCATTTTCGATGGGTTTAAAACGCCGGGAAATTTTTGCAGAGAATGCAAGGCACACGGTGAATTCCTGGGTCACACTGTTTCCAGTCTTGAGTTGCCGTCTTAAATTGTTCTCATTTTGGGGTCCTACCTGCATCCCGCTCTGTTGGGCTTAGGGGCCCTGTGGCAGCAGGGCTGGGATATGAACATGTGGTTTTCTGTGCGTCGGTTTGAACCTGACAGCACTTGTTTTGTTTCATGGACCTGCTATAAGTGACCACCTCCTATGGCGATCACACTGTATGGCCTGTGCGCATCATAATGACCGGAATCAATCCTTGGGATAGGGTTTGGGCCATCCCTACCCTACGGGATTGCATGTCCATAGCGCACAAGCCCTACAGCACGTTGCCGTTCCTTGCCGTAGGTAAGCGAGACGTTGGAGAAGCTGCGTGCTGAGCAGCCAGGCTGGATCATTCAGTCTTACCCAGAAAACCTTGGCTGCGCTGGCGCCTGGAATGCAGTGCTGGACGCCGCGCCGCAGGCCCGCTACCACATCATTAGCAACGACGACATCGCGTTCAAGCCCGGGACCCTCAAGCGGTACGCGCTAGGAGTTGAGCACCAGATCGAGCTTGTGGAGCGGGGCGAGAGCAATAAAGTGATCCTGTACCCTTCGCATGGGAATCTGGGCATGCTGTCGCCGCCCTGGAGCTGCTTCGCGATTTTGGCACACGCTGTGAACACCATCGGCAGGTCGACCCTTGATTCTGCAACTGCGTATGACTCTCTGCTGGTCGCATGCCACTAATGTTGCTGGACCTTTACATCCCTCACCATTGACAGGGCGTGGCGGTTTCAAGTTTGTAGTGCTCTAATTGAGAGTGGTATATTGAACCTTCCCTGAATGAATTTGCGTGGCACTGTGTTCCTTTTGTTTTTCTGGTTCCTGATCAGAATTCAGGCTGTGCCCTTTGGCACATTTAACGGCGCTTTGCAATTGCAGGCTATTACATGCTGTGTACCAAGGTGGAGACAAGATGTTGTGCAGAAGGGCCAGGGGCCAGGGATCACAGATTTGGGACGGAGGATCAAGCCGCCGACACCCAACAATACAAGCATGTCTTCTTTGCACCCAATCCCAACCCCCTCCCCTGTGTCTCAGTGCCACCTTCTCTAAGCATCCTTCCCCATACTCTGCCAGGCTCAAAAGGAGATGGCATGAAACAAGGGTCGATAAGACCCACAGGGGGAAACATACATGTTGAAAGAACTCACAGATGGACAAACCAATGGTCTACAGCCTACCATTTGCAAACACAAACATGGTGATGTTGCACTTGATAAAATGTCAATTTGGGTCCCCAAAAATTGCGGTTGCCTGGAGCCCAACACACACTCGAGACATCAAACGAAAAGCAGCAGGTCCTGGCTTGGCAAGACGGGGCTTACATGCAGCACAAAAAACTTGGGGGCGCAAAGTAGAACGTCCACCTGAATATCCCTTTAAGAAGCCAGGAACAGCAAAAGCAATACACTGAACAATACTTCCATGGCGAAGTACATTTTCTTGTCATGGAATCCTTTGCCAACAATGTGCCCTCATGTGAAACAATTGCACCTTGCCCCTTGTTAGCTTTGGGCTTGTGGAAAGGACATCTTCTAGGATTTTGAAATTCTTAGGGATGAAACTGGGCTCCATGATATCCCTATCCCAAACAGCTGGCTTTCAAACGCCTTGGCCAAACCCTACACCCTACACCCAACCCAGGCCCAAATACCGGGAAAATGTGGCAGAGAAGAAATTTGGTATGGCGAAATGTGGCACAACAAAATTGTACCACATTTTGCCATGGTATTTAAGGACTGAAGCCATTTGCTGAGGTGTCGTGGTGGCTGGGGATCACAAGAAAGGCCCCGTGCATTTGAGCATGGCTGCAACACGCCTTTACCAGATCTATGTACATTTTCTCTCCATTACAAGGTTCCGAGGGTCCGAATTGTCCGACTTCATGTTCTGTCGATGACCATTCTTGAGGACATCATGCTTTAACTTTGAACCCTGTTTCACAGGTGAATAGCAGAGAAAGCAGATAGCTTGAGTTGTAGAAGTACTACATTTCCAAATTGGAAGTCTCCTGGTACAATTCCTGGGATGGCCACTCTCTGGAAAATTTGTACCACATTTTTCTGCGGTATTTATGATTTTGTACCAAATTTTCACCACACCGAATTTTGCCAAACCAAATTGTGTCCGTACCAAATCCCCCCCCCCCCCCCGCCCCCCCCCGGTAATGTCTGGTTTGTCGTCTTGTTGTTATCATCATCATCGCATTCATCACATCCTCAGAGGAACCATCACCATCTGTGTTTGGACTGGAATCGTCATCAGAATCATCAAATCCAACTTTTCTCAAAATACTCTTCATCTTCAATTTTAGACTTTGTGGATAAGCAGCCGTGCAAGCAAGGATGTTGTTATCAGAGATAGCTGTATTCACGTGGATAGCCTAGTTGGCCACTTCGCTGACCTGTGGGGCAGGTGTAACAGATGATGTAACAGCAATTTCTCCGTAGAGCTCTTCAGCTGAAGCTTGCTGAGTGCCAACCTGAACAATACAGATGTTGGACAGCACAGTGCCCACAAGTAAGTGAACAGACCGGAGATTAAAGGGCAGGTTCTTCAGCTGCGAGCTTTCCTTGAGGCGGAAGAAATCTTCTTTCCGAAGTTTGCGACCCGCTGAATGCAGCGTTCCCCTGAAGCATGTTGGCTTGGGGATGATGATAGGGCGTTGGTTCACGAGGGATTGGGCTGGCAAGAAGCTTGTCTGTTGGCCGTGGGAAGTGGATGTTGACTGGGTGTGGGATCCATTGGATCTTCGAAGCATGGCCTTTTGCAGGGGCCTCTGCCCGAGGGATGTTTCAGGGATATTGGGGTGGTTGTATGGCATGGGGCACAGGCGATGGCCTGGGGTTGGTTTGAGTTTTTTCTTGTTTGCTGATGTGCAGGGGGCGGTGGAGGGGGGGTTTAGGCGGTCGGCATTTTTCTCGTCATTTTTGTTTTTGGCACAAGACACGGGATGGTATTTCGTACAGAGCAGAAATCTGGGGGATGGGCACTGCCACGACCATCAACACAGTCATGGTGACGCGATGATGACGTGGATACGGCCTCAGAACAGCGGTAGAGATAGCAGTGCTGTTAATGATGGTGGTAGTGGCAGAGGTGGTGGTGGTGGTGGTGGTGGTGGTGGTGGTGCTACTGCAAGGATCGTTGTTGGAGCGGTCCTCGCCGCGGCTGGATGGCGAGTTGACAGTGGAGCAATTGAAAACAAGTGGAGGTTGGCCAGCGCTGTGCAATTTCACCATTTCTTCGGCATCGGCCGACCGCCCCATTGCTCTGGTGGTGTGGGCGAGTGCTCGTGGATGCGCCCCTCTTTGGCAGATTCGACACCAACTTTTGGCCGGTGTACCACGAGGACTACGATTACATGGTCCGCATGGCCCGCGCCGGCCTGTGGCAGGCGCTGGTCCCCCGGACGACCGTGCAGCACGGCTGGGCCACGGACAAGTACGAGCCGGGGATGGAGAGGGCCTCCAAAGACCAGGGCAAAGTGGCCGTGCTGGAGGAGTACAAGGTGCAGCAGAAGCGGCACGAGCGCGGCAGCCCGTACTTTGCGCTCAAGTGGGGGATCGCCGAGACCCCCGGGATCTACGATGCGGTCAATGGGTGTGCTCCTGAATGCCCCGGACCCGCCGTGCACGTCTTTTGGAGGACCGGGGTGGCGCTTTGACTCAAGAGATATGGCACTGCGCAGGCTGTTCCCGGCCGATCGCTTGCGGTCCCCAGTCACACGCTCCGACGTGAATTACGTTTGGCCGACCGCCCAACTGCCGTCGGTTGACCGTCAACCGCCATCAGGAGGCGTCAACTGCCGCCGCTTACCTGCCAACCGCCGTCGGTCCAGGACTGTGGCACGGGGGGGATGCCTTTCTCACTGCCACCAGGGCCCGGGTCACAAATGGGGGGTACAGGGACGTGGGGTGCAGATGCGGGTTGCATGGAGAGCAGGGGAATATGGCGCAGAGTCGCGGGGGGGGGGGGTTGGGGGCAAAGCGCAAGGGAGCAGCGCGCGTACAGCCCCACTGGCCGGGGGGGCGACGAAATGAGCGCTGGTTTCTGGGTGTCGGGCAGGGGGTGGGGGGGGGGATCGCCTCCAAAACGGGGTGGTCTGGGGGGGAGGGGAGGGGCGGTGGCTGGCGGAGAGGCGCGCGCCGGGTGGTGTGGCATGCAGCAACAGTGTGGTCAATCGCCAGCCTTCAGTCGAAGCGCAGCTCCGATGTGAAACTATTCGTGGTCCCGACCCCCGTGGCGCTGTGTTACCCTTCCCCATATCCGATTTGGTGGAGAGCACCCCGTAGACTTCAGAGCCTGGGGACTGCACGTGCGGCCTGTTAGCGCTGGCCGGCAGTCAGTCGCCACGGGGGCAGCCGCGGCAATTGTGAGCAGAGTGGACGAGAGTTGTGCAATCGCGAAAGCCGCGGGGGGGGGGGGCTGGTTCTCCACCATGCCGGGGTCTGTGACCCCCACCCCGCCTGTGTTAAGCATGCTCCTTGGGGGTTGAAAGGGGTTTGGGGATGCAGAACTCCTTGGTCTAAACAACCACGGACATATGGGGCATCGCAGTGGCGCGTGATCTCGCATCACCCATCGTGTACGGGCGAGGCTGGCTGCTGCCTCACCTCTGTGAAAAGCCCAGGAGAGCACCGTTCCTCAAGCCCCCCCCCCCCCTGTTGTTTCCCGGGCCCCCGACGCCCCCCCCCCCCTTTCTGCAAACCCCCGAGAAAGGGCTATTCGAGTTTTGAGCTTGATCGCTGTTCGGGGGGCAGGGTGCCATGCCACCCCCCCCCCCCCCCAGGGCATCGCTTGAAAGGGGGGGGGGTACCCCCTCCCCCCTCCCCAACACTCCGGCCCTGACTCTACCCGAAAGGCATTCCCATTCCCCAACACAAGCCCCAACCGCATTTCCAACCGCCAGTAACCGCCCACCCCCCAACCGCTTTCACATCCCCTGTGACCGCTCTACAACCGCTCTGGAATTGCCCTGATCGCCCCCCCTCCCCTTCAAGCGAAGCCCTGCCCCCCCCCCCCCAACCCTCTGCAGCCCCTGCTCCCCTGCACCTGCAGTTACTGGAACCAGACCTGCGCCATCAATCAAGGGAAGATGGTGTGCACACCACAGCCCAACGTCCTGTATGCCAATCCCTTCAATGACCCCAGCCTCCCGCTGTCCTTCGTGAAATGGGACCCAGCGCTCAGGCAGTGTCTCCAACTGGGCACCAACCCCCCGTGCCGATACAACCACAGTCTTCTGCCGCATCCGGACCTGGTGCCCCACAAGACCTACAATGCCGCGTGGAAACGGTGGCGGTAGCAAGTGGACCAAGTCAGGCCCCAAACGGCATCGCACTGGGATCGACGCAAGCGTTGACTGGTGGCGGGAGGTTTTGCGGTGCGCAAAAAATGGTGATTATCATCTTTGTCACCAAAATGTGGGCTGCAAATACCGCTGGCCAACCTCCGACAGCCGCCGGCCAACCTCAACCGCCATCGGTGGGCCTGCAAGGAAGAGGACCACCACGTTCTGTCGTTCAGCCGCACGATCCAGTTTTTTTTTTATAACTAATAAACGTACTGAACGACGCAGTCAGCCCGGATTTCACAGGGATCACGCGTCGCTGGCAGTCATCGGCAGCCAGGCAGGGCAGGCTGGCGAAGCCACTATGTTTCAAGAACGGAAGAACGGCCAAACGGGGGAATGAAAGAGCCACTCGTCGAGGCATATACGTGGGGCACGAGGGAGTCTAGCCCATGGTCCTCCGTTTGTCGGAAGCCGGCGATCCCTTTGAAGCTTCTGACCGGAAACAGATTGGCAGTTGTGTTACAAAAAGGTGGGTGTACTACAGGACCAGACATGCCACTCGCGTCTGGCAGGGAAACTGGTTCTCAGTCGCAATCCGCCCCGTATCAAAGGCGACTCAGTAATACCCGCCCCGTTGCACCACCATAACTCAGTAGGAACGCACTGCGTCCAGCATCTGGCTCAGTAGGACGCTGATCCCTCTGATCACGTCTGAGCTGGCAGACGCCTGTGGCAAGTCTGCACAAGACCATGTGGATGTCACAATTCTTTCGCGAATCCCGGAATTCTTCATTTCGGACACTGACAGTGGCTCCACATGCATTTCGGAGGTCATCTTGTGCAAACGATCACCTGGGCGCAGCCCCAACGGCGGTGTCGACTCCAGTCCTGCTGGGCTGCGACAGCATCCCAGCCCGTGGGGCCGGGACAGCACAGCAACCGCCTCCCTATCCCTTCTCTGGCCTTTGTGCCTCAGCTCTCACTGATTCTTTCATCACCCTGACCAACGCCACAGCGTGACTGCATATTAGTGTTTTATAAACGCCACGAAACGTGGACAAGCAGCCGGACGGAGTGCTTTGAGGGAGCATGCAGCGCTCTCCTACAACGCATTCATCGGCATCGCGAGCTGCCTCCAACTTGGCAGCCTAGAACGCATGTTTATCTGCACGAGTGCACACGGCTTCAGGAGCATCGCAGCCAGCGCTGCATAGTGAAGCACCGAATGAATTGTGCCAGAAAACATCAGGCATAGGGCATAGGGATAGGGGGGCTCGAAAAAAGATTTGCAGCGATGGGCTCGTGGAAGGGGGTCGGGAAGCCTGTTGTTGCCAGAAAATCTTCAGTTGAATGCTGACAATTGCATTCCCGGCTACCTGACCTGTATCGTCTTGGGATGCGGCTGCAATTGACCGGCTATGAGTACCACAACAGTTGGTAAGTGTGTGTTTGTGGTGGCAGGGGTCGGGAGCATTGAAGAGTAGTTGGGGCAGATTTACTTTCCCGCGCCTTGGGCCTTTCTGGAGATTCTCCTCTCGGGAGCCCCAGTCCTGTCTTGAGCTCGCCTCGCCCCAGCCATTTCGCTTGCTGCTGCGGGCTCTTTGTGCCCACTCCGGGATGGTTGGGGTGCTGTCAGTCGCACATCTTCGAGCCATCAGTTGCCCGCTGCCCAAGGTAGTCCCTTCTCCGCAGCCCCCACCATCTGACAGTCACCGCTGGAATCAGGGGTTGCCATTAGGACGCTCAGAGTTTTTTTTTAATTTTTTACTAAGGCAACCACTCTCTGATGTTTGGTGGCTACCCACCAACCGCCATCGGTTGCCCACCAACCGCCATCGGTTGCCCACCAACCGCCATCGGTTACCCACCGACCGCCATCAGTTACCCACCGGCCGCCATCATAGGGCGTATTGGACACTCCGAGTTTTTTTTTTTTTTTCTCTTACGGCAACCCCTGGCTGGAAGAGGCGCGGCTGATGCATTGGAGATTCACTTTCTTGCAATCGGGGTCAATCGCAGATGTGTAAGCGTGCGTACCCGGAAGTTAGTCAATCAGGCGGCATGCGCTCATGAGGCACTGTGGAACTCATATTGCTGCGCCAGGCCATGGGCAGGGCGGTCTTTAAGGACAGGTTTTTTTTGTCAAACACCATTTTGTTAAAGACCACCCTGAGGACTGCCCAAGTTTCCTTCCAACCGTCCTTCCAACCGTCAACGCCGGTTGCCTTCCAACTGCCGGACTCCATGTCAAGGGCACCCGAATTGGTTTTATGTCCAGCGCGGTTGATGTTGGGATTGCTGTGCACAAGGACGTTGAAAAACAGGTTGACGATGTTTGCTGCTTGCAAGGAATCTTTTGTGCTGGTGTGGATTTTGGCCAGGGCAGGGCATTTAGAGTTTGCTGGAACCTTCCCCACAGGTTGGGGTGGGTAAACAGTGTGGTCAAAATTGGCCCTAGTGTCATTGGGCGCGAGTGCTGACTTAACAACGGGGCCCATAGATGCCAATAAGGGGGCCCTAATGGGCTCTATCTGGGACCCATGGGTTTCTATGTACTCCCATTGCCACAACATCCTGGCCCGAACGTGGCCATGCCCTCCTCGGGGTCTGCGGGTTCACCCGAAAATCCTGTCTTCTCAGGCAACCCATGGTGGTCTGAACACAGCTGAGTCTTTGCCTGGGATGGGGATTGTTTTCTTTGTTCTCTGTCACACATAGTTCCATTGTCTAGTGGGCCCCGCTGCGTTGAGTCATTTGGAAGAAACAATTGTGGTAAGAATTGATTGTGTGATTGCGATCAGATGTGCGGAAAGTTTTGTTCTCTACACAATTTTATGTGGAATGCAGGGATCCAGCCCCTCTTTGTAACAATGCGGGCTACATTGGGGCCAACTGGTGGGGCAACATGTCCTCTACAAAGTAAAAGGGCACAGGAACAACCTACAAACTTATTGACAACGCACAAATATAGGGAGCGTTTGGTCAAACTCTGCAAGGGGGGCTGCTTGGATTTCAAAACCTTCGATAGTATTTGTACTGCTCAACCAGAAGGCAATGCTCGGGAAGAAAGCAGTGGCTCTGAAAGAAGGTAGGCACAGGTTTAGGCGATCTCACACTTAAGCGGAAATTTCAACGGAAGCCCCATTCAGCATTGGGTCGGCATGGGATATGATCTTGAGGATATCTCCGGTGGTGGGTTTGGTGTGATTGTATTGTCAGCCATCCGTATTGGTCAAAGGGGTGTGTGGCGATCGTCAAGTTCTGATTTTGCATCAATTGTGGCGTGTAGTATGTTTTGAGGAGGGCGCAGCATTGTCTGCTTTTCTGAATGAATGCTTCTTAGCATCATCGCTTGATATTCAGGATCTGAGAGGTGAGTTGGGTGGCGTTGCGCGGCACTGAGGTAGTGGCATTGAGGTGAACGGCACTGGAATATGCAGACATGCTGAGTTGAGTGGCACTGAGATGATTGGCGTTTAGGTGAGCGGCACTCAGACGCACTGAGGTCAGTGGCAGTGAGGTAGGTGAGCCGCTGTTATGGAGTGACTGGCACTAAGACGCAATGAGTTGAGTGGTGTGATGACTGACACGGAGGTGAGTGGCATGAAGATGCAGTAAGGTGTGTGGCACTGAGATGAGTCGCACTGAGGTCACCTGGACCACAAAGACATAGCATGATGACCGTCATGCCTTCCACCGCATCCCCATTAGAAAGATGCAGGAATCTGCGTCGTTTGCTTGTGATGCTTCGCATGCTACAGTGGTCAATGCCTCGGCACACCAGCTCCAGGCATGGCTTTGGCATCACATCCAAAGTGCCACTCGCATTGTTCTGATCACTAATGGTAAAGGTGAAGTGCTCCGCCTTGCGATGAATAGGCTGCCCACTTTGCCACTTGGCTGTGGCTGTGGCTGTGTCTGGGCCAGTCCTAGGGGCGGGTGCTGCACCACATGCACACTCCACTTCCGTCTGGCAGTCATGCGTTAGACGGGCTAAATTTACACTACAGTCCAAGAAAAAATTACCAAAGGCAAATGTTACCCAAAAAAATTAACAAAAAATTAAGGTTGTTTTGGTAATTGTGTTTCCCCCCGATTCCTGGGCCCCAAGATCTTTATCATTTGTTCCCCTGCAGGCCCCTGTTTCTTGTGCGTTCTGCTTTTGTCATGGATGGGCATGTTGTTCCAACACATCCACCACTGTGGTGGTGGATGCGTACTTGGCGAGACTTGGTTTGTCACCTCCCCGGCACAATTGGAAAGATGAGTACATCAAAACAATTACTGATTGGGCAAGGCAACATGGTGTTGCTGGGGCTTTGTAGCGACATCAAAGGGGTGATGAGAGGGTGCACAAGTTGGGGTACCACACAGTTTATGGGTGGCTGAAGTATTTCCAAAAAAAAGGTGATTATTTTCACACCCAAAAATGAGGTCGCAAAAGGATTCTGTCACAGTCACAGTCACAGTCACAGTCACAGTCACAGTCACAGTCACAGTCACAGTCACAGTCACAGTCACAGTCACAGTCACAGTCACAGTCACAGTCACAGTCACAGTCACAGACACATGCTGCCGGCCTCCGTTGTACTAGCCGTTTAGTGAAGTAGTACTAGCCGTTTAGTTCACATGGGTTTCCCGTTGCTTTGTGTTGCATCGTGGCAGGGAAGGATGGCGTCCCCTTTGCTACAGTACCAAAATATTACCAAAAAAAATTAACCAAAAAATGGGCACCTTTTGCTAATTTTGACCTTTGGTAATTTTTGCTTTACTTGTATATTGGGTAGATGACTGCTCGCCGCTTCCAAAACGAAAATTGGCAGGCTGCAGGTTTCATCTGCCTGGCATCTTGCAGTCCCAAAAAGGGATTGGCTTCCAAAGGCCACCTCCGCGCACATGCACACTGTGAGAGGATTATTGCCCTGTGTGTGCCCTGTCTTTCACAAAGAGGGCCTCGAAGCAGATGGGCAAGATGATGAGGAGGTGGAGGAGGGAATCATTTGAATCCCCCCCCCCCTCTTGATTTTGCTGGTTCTTTAAAGTCAACAAAGAAAATATGCATGATGCATCATAGTTGTGCGTTGCTTTTATCCACTCCGTGACCAATACCTTTTGCTTGTGGCAGTCTATCAGGTGCCATTCCCCTGTCTTTTCTGACGAATGATTTAACACTGGGTTTGAAACGGACGGTTGTGGCACCAATTCGCCCCATCCTGAAGGAATTGGAAGCGTGGTTGGGCATAGGTCGTGCTGGAGCCAAGTATTGCACAATGTGGCCTCACACACGGCGCAATTTTCATAAAAACCTGTTAAGGAATGGCAGAACTTGCAAACAACCCATTTTTGTGGCGTTTCCATTTCAACAACTTCATCTTTATGCTGTAGTGCTCATACCGAGCCTCCACAGTGGATTTCAATTGACCACAGCTGTGGAATAGGCGCACATAGCTATCTCATTGCCACTGTGACGGCAAAAAAAAGCATGGTTGGCAAAATTGGTAGCACATCGCCCTCATGCTTGGACAAGGGTGGTATGTTGAAGGCCTGTGGCTCACCAAACAAAGAGTGTTGTGGACAAACATCTTGGTGGAACGTGCCGCATTGAAGGCAAGGTTCATTTAGCCAAACAAAAGCAAAAAAGGAAAACGAAAGACAAAGAGGCGGATGTCATGCAACACATGACCACTTTGTAGCCTCCACTGGGACATGTGGTGAGGAATCGGTGAGAGGTTTGCACTGCAGGATCAGTTTTACCGTGCTGGTGTGTGGCATCCCCATGGAGAACCACCCTGTAGTGAGGATAATTCTGCGGAAGTACAATAGTATCAGTTGCTGCCTTTCATAGTCGGGTAGTGGGTTTCCGAAGCATAATTCTTCTTGCTTGTCGGATGGTCACTGCATGTTCTTCACGGCTGGTGCAGCCTTCCATGCAGGCACAGGCAAGTGTTGTATGGTCATTGCACAAGGGAACACCTCCACGGTCTTTGGCCTGATAGCATACATGACATTGTGACACAATTAGGTCTTTTTCAGGAGCTGCTATTGCATGCCATGACTACAGCTGCAGCTTTCGTGCTGTTAGAGTTTTTTGAAAAAGGCTTGGAAGTCCCATGCTGCAGTGCCGTAGAACAACTACTTGAACTGTAGGTGCTCAGTCTCGTTATAGTCATTGCTCCACTCTTGATAAGCGCGCTAGGCATACGGGTTCAGGGTTTCTTTGTCCATGTATCCTCTCGCTCTCTCCCTGTTGTGCTCCCTCATGCTCGACCGTTGTGCGCTGGGCTGGTTTTATCACCATTGGCTCCACGCTACTAATGTGAGGGACATTCATGCAAGTGTTTCGCTGGCGCTTCTAGAGCGCTCACTGTGTGCAGCGGCGCACGCGCATGTGTGTATTGCGCAACGATAGAGCAACCGTTAGTCCTGACGAGTTCAGGGTTAAAGGACATCAGTTTCACATCTCACCCATCTCATTGTTCCCGCGACACTCCACTTGGGACTGCTCGGTACTCTATCGCAGAAAGGCGTCCAGCCTCAAACACGCCTTTGTTTTGAATGGCCTGACGAGGTGTCCGGAGACTTGTGCCTGTGACTTGCACCCTGCTGTGCCACGCGCCGTCCACACTGGGTTAGTCGGTCGTTGGTTCATTGTTTCCCTCACGAAGTGTGTGTGTGTGTGTGTGTGTGTGTTGCAAAAGGGACTGGGGAGGGGGAATTCCAAAATTGCGGGGAAATGTGGGGCAAATGTGGGATAACGTGAAACCGTTTGGCCAAAAAAGGCCATCACCGGCTACAATGTTGCAGCCCTTGAATTGCAAAATTGCTGGGGGCATTACCAAGGAGACGCTGTCGTGTCCCACCGCTTCTTGTTGTCGCAGACCTTAGCATAATGGTCTAGGCCATATGCACTTTTGTGTATCCCACGCAGTGTTGGGATCCGCTGATGTGGCTACTATTGCTGGGCGTGCTGTGCATGTGCTCTAGCGATGTGACACATTGTCAGCGCGGTATGCAGTGGGATTGGGCGCTGCCGCGCGCCCTGCCTGCACAGCTCGAGGCTGCCTTACCTGCATGGCAGGGTATGATCTTGCCTGCAGAGGAAGAGGCAGCTTTGGCTGCACCGAGGAAGCCAGCCCCTTGGAATGACCCATCAAGGTATGTGTTGTTGTATTGTACTGCTACTCCAGGCGGATGGTCCCCTGCCCTCCCCGGAAGGGGCATTGTGGCCGTGAAGGAGAAGCTGTTCCCTCATTTTGGTTTGGTTGACGACCGGTCCTAGTCACCTTTTAGCAGCTGTCACTTACCTTCTGGCTGCCGAAAAGCTTGCCTCAGTGGCCCCCAAGCTGCTCTCTGTTCCCCGCTAACTGCCGTTGGCCCCTTGTACCGTTGGGTTCCGACAGTACCAACGGATGCCAGGTCTATTTTACATGACAGTGTTTACAGTGTTTTACAAAGAAATGATGAAGAGTGAAGAATGAAAATGAGTATTTTTTCTCCCACCTACCAAGACACCGTTCAGCTCATTCATTTGGTGTGTCTTTCAACAGCTGTCGACAGGTTCCGTTGTCACCATGTTCTGTGCTTTCTTCGCCCAGATCCACACTGGTTGTGGAATAGGTGGCCCTCGGTGCCCATTTCAGAATCCACCACTCCAAAAATTTGGCGCACACTTGAGGAGGCTTTTTTTCTTCTGACGGCCCTTAGGGACCCCCGGGTGTACACGTCTGCTCGCCATGGCTGTTTCCAGCAGCACCAATCTGACCCCCAAGTCTCTCCATCATATCCCCCCAACATTTCACACATTTCTCAGTGGGCTGCATTTTTGGTTGTCAGTCAACGGCAGCTCGCCCACATGCACCAGCCTTGCGTTCGGAGACTGGTGGCTGCACCTTGAAGGCGCCGGAGCGGCTGTGCTGCTGCGCCTGCGTGCGCCGCCGAGTGTTCGCAGTGCGCCTGTGAACAGGTCTGTTTTAGAGGGGCAGGGATTGGGTGGGCTGCAGCAGTGAGAAATGCCTTTTCCGGGAGTCGTAGGGCTTTGTTGCCGGGGTGGGGTAGGGAAGGAGGGCAAAAAACAACCCCCCAAATCAGGCCTCGTTTGCCCAGACTTTGTGCCCCCCGATTGTTGGATTTTCCGGATGTCGACCCAGCGAGTCAAGCAATGTCCACAGTGTTGGCGTGTTCGGTTGTTCAATGGGCTGTTTTGAGCAATGGTCTGATCTGCAGATCTTGTATTTTTCATCCAAGCCTTTGCTGCACCACACCCTAAATTGCTGACTGATATGCGCCAGTCTTTTCGCTGTGTATCTATTGCACTCAGCCGACACATTCCACAGAGGGATGAGACCCCCCCCCCCTGTGTCCTTCAGACCCTCCTGAATCGATCCAGAAGAATCCCTGATTTGTTGGAAGCCCCCCGACTGGGGCA
Source organism: Eutreptiella sp. 'Long Island Sound 2002' (assembly GCA_964036045.1). Classification (NCBI taxonomy): domain Eukaryota; phylum Euglenozoa; class Euglenophyceae; order Eutreptiales; family Eutreptiaceae; genus Eutreptiella; species Eutreptiella sp. 'Long Island Sound 2002'. The sequence continues at coordinate 27,216,574 of OZ038398.1, read as the reverse complement.
ATTCTCCTTGCATTTCCCCTCCTGGTCTGCCTGCATCCCCCCCTGTCCTCCCCGCATCCTCACTGATCCTCCCTGTACCCCTGGTCATCCCTGCCCTGCCACCCTCCCATTCACCTGGTCTTTCCTGCTGGTGGCCATCGAGATGACAGGGTCCAGGCGGAGCTAAGGAAAGGAGACAATGTGGCTCTGTCCAGTTCCTCATGGGGGATGACGTTAGAATGTTAGTGAGGCTGGAGTGGGAGGGCGGGATATAGTCTGACACCACCAAAGGTTTTTTTTTGCACTGGCACATTCCCAGGCGTTTGTCCTCAGTCTCCTTGAGCCAGAGTGCTTTGACGAGAAGATGCTGTGGGTCGTCCCAGGGTGGGCTGCATCAGTGGAGATGGTTTTGTATATCCAGTATCTGTGGTGTTTTCAGTTGGCTCCTTTAAGGGACAGGAGTATGGGGCTTTCATATGCGCGCTCTCCACAAGGTACGGACGCGTTTGGTTGACTTGGATGATCCAACTGGGTGTATAATGGATCATACAAGTCGTCAACACCGGTCCTCGTGGGCTCACTTGAAAAATTCATTACAAGGAGCCAACATGTCAAATTGATCCAAAACCAAAACATATGTCACACACAGCGCCATACTTCACATTTTGGGTCACTTGGACGCCAAACAAATTTTTACCGAGCGCCGAGAAGGTCAACATTGGGCGCAATTTGAAAAACAGCGAAAATTGCGTGCCCTCAGATTTGGGTACCAAAACGCCCAAATATGAAGAGTCGGGCCAAACCAAGTAAACCCTGTGGATTGTCGGACATGATGACTCATGTCCTAGAAGGATGGGTTTCGGTTGAGCAAGGGGTTGTAGTTATTCCATAGGAGACAATGGCGAGGGAGAAATTTGTTGATCTGCCACCTCCCATGAACTTGCACCAAATGTCCATTTGGCACAATGTTTTGAACGCATTCCCCGGGGGGGGGGGGGGATTTGGAAACAGGAATTTTTCGTTGTGAGAGATTTCGTGTTTCAAGTTTGTGCGAAATTTCCCACACAATTTTCAAGCCACTGTGCCAAAATAAACTCATGTCAAAATTTAGGAAAATTGCTTGTCGTACAGTAGCCTTTGCCACATGTTCAGCATTTGTAGACGGGATACAGTCAAATTCTGTGGGTATGAAGCCTCTCGCCATTGATTCATCCCTTTGTTGCACACCTGTCCACTTTCTTCATACACTGTGCAGTTTTCTCTCCCCAATTCTCTCCCCGCCCCTCCTGTACATTTTATTTGCCAGCATTCCTGTGGGAGGGTAAGTTACTTTTCTAGTAAATTACCAACCAAACTTTAAAGATATGCAGAAATATTGATTCTGTGGGCAAAGTGTATTTATACGGAAAAAAAATCAAAAAATAAATAAAAATTTTCAGGGCCAGGCCTTAGAAACGGTAAAAGGGTGCGCAAAAGTGCGTCAAAATTAAATAATTCTGTGCATGGATGTCCCTGTATTCCTTTTCTTTTGCAGACACAATGCTTGCTTGGGACCCTGGAACTGCTGGTAAGCATCAGACTAAAAATTTAAAATTCCTTGCATGTCAGCAGGTGCTAGTAGGTGCACAAAGGGGGATCCTGGAACTACTGGTAAGCATGAGACTAAAAATTTAAGATTCCTGGCATGCCACCAGGGGCTGGTAGGTGCACAAATTGGGATCTTGGAACATCTGGTAAGCATCAGACTAAAAAAACTTAAAATTCTTGGCATGCCACCAGGGGCTAGTAGGTGCAGAAATTGGGACCTGGGACCAGTGGCAACCATCACATACCAGGGCACATTCAAAAGTATCCATTCATGAAGAGCATCATCAGGTGTAAAGAATGTGGTTGCGCAAGATGTGCAAAAAAAAAACGCAAAAAAAGAAATAATTTTTGGTTCAAATAGCTGCATAAAAATAGAAGTTTGCCAAAAAAAATTCCCAAAAATAAATTCAATTTTCCGAATTCTGGCTGTATGCGCAAAATATCTGCAGAAAAAATTTTCGAATCGGCCTGCGCAAAAATCAGAGTTCCGCGAAATTCAAAAGTTTGGTAGGTAATGGGAAGGCGCACCTACAACATTTGGTGAGGGAGGTGATGGTGCCCTCATGGCCCAGAAGGTATGGTTTTGTTTGCATGACCATACCAAGAGCGCCGCCTCAGCCCCACTACACCCAATTCAGCGGATGCGGGATGGGATCTCGTGGAATCGTGGGGGACTCTCCCACCAGAGCTTGTGTTGCAGATGGTTGATCAAAGAGGTGAACGATTCTCGGTGCGATGGGTGGCATGTGTGTGTGGGGGGGGGGGGGGGGCAGGTGCAGCCGGGCCTGGTCCTTGGACTCCGACCCCCACTTCCGACCCGCGGTATTGTGCCACTCTGGCCCGGCCGGGACCGCGGCTAACTGCCTCCTGCGGGAGGTGGGACCTGGCGTTGACACCATGACACCATGACAGCCCCACTCCCGTCCCGCCATGGATTTTGTGAGAGTGGTCCTGGGGTTGGGGTGCCAACAGCATTGCACCAACAGTTATCACAGTCATCACAGTCATCAAAAATCACCTCGAAGAGAGGTTGTTAGATCAAGCGCAGGCGCGGGCGTTGTATACCCCCCTTTTTGGGGGTCATTCGCGTAGCATACCCCAAGGCATGATATTTGATGTCCAACCCCTTGTAAGATCACTATTTTGCCCAATAAGACGATCCCCCAATGGATTTTTTTGATTCTGAGGCCTCTATCCCCTGAAACTGGATATCACTTTTTTGGGGGGGGGGGGAGGGGAGGGGGGGTCAAAAGTTTGTGCTCAGAAGGATTTGAACGAGGCTCAGATTGGGCAGAGCTGACAGGTCGGTGCTCAGAAGGATTTGAACGAGGCTCAGATTGGGCAGAGCTGACAGGTCGGCCGGCGCCGTCGGCGGTCGGCCGGCCGGGAATGGAACCGCCGACCTGCATGTCCGTGGTCGGCTGCATTTCCATTCCACCATTGCTTGTTCTGGCAATTGCTGCTCTCCCCACTGCTTGTAGCCAAGTCTGCCACTGCAAAAACCCAAACTGTGTGTTTCTGTCCGCCTGCCTGCTTGCCTGACTGACTGTCTGACTGACTGCTTGCCTGACTAATTGACTGATTGGCTGACTGTCAGCCTCTCTTCAAGGTGCACTGCTGAAGGCAATAGAATTTTTTTTGGATGCCCAGCTCAAGGGGTAATTTTTTGGTTTCGTCCCACCCGTCTGTAGTCCAAAATGCACACAATTTTTCGCACAATTCAACTATGAAAAAAATTCATCAAGCTCTTTTTTTTGATGATACCGATTGTGTCCTGCCTTCCCTTTCGCGACACTCACCTTGCCCACTGCCATTCTTGCTTAGTCAATGCCAACTGGATCCTGGGAGTGTGTACCACATTCATTTCCGCCAAGTTACTGCTAATGCCGCTGCATTGCACTGTCAACCAGCCGATAAGAATGTGTGGAACCAGATTGCTGACAGGTAACAATCCTGATCACGTACATGAGTTGTGCTTGGACATTAGTGTATGGTGTATCCGAGCAGCTTTATGCTTTGAGGGTTGGTCTACCCCACAGAGGTGGGGATGGGTCTAAGGCCAAGCAAAAGGGTTGTGCATGTAAAGTCGGGCTCAAACTTCATAACCCCTTTGGTAATGTTTCCATTCAGAAAAATATGATGTTTTGATTTGGTTGACTGCGTTGGCCAGTGCCCATTTCCACCCCCCCCCCCCCCCCACCCGCTCCTGTAGTGAAGCAAATGCCTCATTGGCGCTTGGAAAGCAGATGCCAAAGGAAACATGCCCTATGGGGCAGTGGCAAGCGCCCATGTCTGGATGCACGCCACGGTGAGACAAATGTGATGGGGACGGGGCATCATCCGTCCATGTGTGGCGCAAGTATCTGGGGTCTTGGGGCCGGGGGGTTTGACTTGGCAAGAGTGGAAACAATGAAAAGTCCATTTCGTCTGAAAGCATCTCTCTCTCTCTCTCTCTCTCTCTCTCTCTCTCTCTCGCTCCCTCCCCGACCCTTCGCTTTGGGCTGTTCCATTGGCGATCGCAAGGGTGCCCAACTCTTTAGTGGTGTCCCTGGGTTCATTTCACATTGCATAGCATGTTGATCTTGCTGAGGAGTGGCGATCGGGGACCTGTGTGCCTGGGGAGCCAGGACCTGGCCAGGACTCCGCGATGCTTCAGAGTTGATATTGCCATTTTTATGGAAGGGGTCACGCCAGAGCGGCTGACAACCATAGGAGGAGGGGGGTGTAACCCGCTCCCCTGCACCCGCCCCCCCCGGACCCAGATTTCATAGCAGAGAAAAACGAAATTGCCAAAAGGAAATATTGATTTGGGCCATTTTTGGTACACAAACGTTTGGGTTCCAGACCCACATGCTTGGGGCCTCAGGCTGTGCATTGCCCTGGGTCAAAACTTTGTGCAAGTCCAGGCACTCCCGATTATCAGGTGCCCCCTTACCCTCGTAGCGTCATGTAGCCACCCAAACTTCTATTTTTGAAAGCAGGCATTGTGCCACAGGGGCGCAGTGTCGAGACCGGATCCATTCCGCGCCTTGCTGGCTGCGCCCTGAGCCCCGGTGCCCCTCCATTGTTCCTCTTGACATTCTCTAGGGATCTGGTACCTTCCACAAGAAAAGTGGCCTCACAATCCAGAGCCCAGTCCGTTTCACAGCCAGCGATGGATTCGAGCCATTCAAGGCACCAGCGTGGCGTCATGGTCCGTATTGCACAGATTCTCGCTCAAGTGCCTTCAGGTGTGTGTCAACCCCCCCTGCCACAAAGGTGGCATCCAGAAAAGACCAGGACCAGCAAGCGTCTTGCCCTTCGGAGGGGGGACTTGGAAAACGGGCCCAATTGACAGCGACCATTGTTCAAGCTCTGCTCCGACCCTGCCTCCAAGTCTGATGCAACTCTGACCTTGTCGCCCATGCAGTCGTCATGGAAGGCCATCGTGGGGGCTCCACAACTGTGTGGTTGGAAATGACCGTGGGCCAAGTACCCTAAGTGGGCAGTAAAAACACTTCATGGTGCCAATCCGAACAACCAATATAGAAAGAAAAGGTATTATCCAGTGTCCCAAAAGAAATGATACACATCTCAGAGTGACACCTCCCAATCAGGTGTCCTAGAATCCCAGAAACCCCAACAAGTCGGCAGAACGAATCGGCCAAATCACAGAAACCCCACAAGTCGGCAAAACAAATCGGCGGAATTCAGAAACCCAACAAATCGGCAGAACAAATCGGTGAAATCGGCCGAATTCGGCCGCCGATTTGGGGGCTGGCTTGCATACACCACATCATCTTGTACATGGGGTCTTCAATGTAGAAGCAACGGGATCGATGGAGTCCCCTGGCGACCCCCCCCCCCCCCCCCAGGGGCCGCAATTGCCGAGAACTCTGCGGAGCAGCTCAGGGGACTTCCCGTGGTCTCAATGGCGTACTTGTGCTTTACAAAAAGACGAGCCTGTGGTCCCCTGGGATTCATTGTCCCCTGATGATCAAACTTTTCTGCGGGACAAGTACGCTGATTCTGGTCAGGGGGCAGTTTGCGACTTGTGTATTCGCTCTGCACGCCCCAGTCCGTTCTTCGGCCGTAGTACTGCACAGGGATCATGTACAGACCGAAAATTTGGTTGCAGATCAGAGCTGCACACCCACCCAGCACATGAGGAGATGCAAATGGCGAGTCTGTGTGCACTGATCTTCTTCTGGCAGGCTTTGTTTGTGCATGGAAGACCAATTTTCTCAGCAAGACAGGTGACAAAAAGTGCAAAAAAATTCCGGTCCGTAAACAGTGGCAATTGAACCCACGCCAGCAGTTCTGAAAGCCTGGGCATATACCACCACCTTGCACTGCCACACTACTGCTCAGGGACCATGTACAGACTGAGAGACGAAATTTTTTTTTGAAAATTGAGACATAATTTGGGTTACCGCATGACTCCAACAACTGAGCAACCAAAAGGAAGGTGTGTTTGGGCCCTGGGACTGAGATCCAGGTGACTGGGAACCTGTTTTGGCAAAAAAATCGGTCAGTTGTTGCACCAAGGCTACACAGTGCCCGCATGCAGCAGCAGAAGGAGATGGAGGAGCTACTGTGGGTCATTCTGGTTGTGGTGTTGGGATATTTGTGGACTGGGTGCCCTGAAGCAATGACAGGTAAAGACCCCAAAACAGGTGACATTCGGACATCACTGTTGTACACTTGAAGTGACCTTGTGCTACCTGCAAAAAAGCCCCTTTGATGCCAAGTTCCCGCTGCTCACAGAGCTGTTGCAGTGATGTCTCAGACTGGGGGTGCATATGGGGAATGATACATTGCACAAAAGGTGTCTTTGAATGTAGCTTAGAGTAAGATATGGTTGTGCATCGCAAGCTGCGTGTCACTACCAACGGGCCTATTGCTAGAATTGGGTTGTGGACAAAATAGACCCCCCCCCTCCCCTCCCAGGTCACACCCATATACCAAAACTAGATGAAGTCCAATTCAGTCAAGGAAATTGGAATGCAATGCTAATTTTTGGGACATTTTTGCTGTGCCTCACTGGTAGCATTCTTTGCACTGTTTTCACACGCCTCGACTTTGTTGTCCAAAACCTCCACCTTTGGGAGTCAGCAGCAGAATATACCAATGGAAGATGTGACCCACGTCCATGCACAGGCACCGGACCTTGGGCATTATTCTGATTCACGTTGCAGGACCATTGAAGGCAAGTGCGACAGTTGCCAAAAGACAACTCCACACTGGGGGCAGGCGACTTTTTGCAGCAACAAGCACACCTACCGCCACATTGACACCTTCTACTTCAACGACATCGTCAAGCACACCCTCAAGCACACCCACATTTAGCTTGACACCATCATCTACGTCCACACCTTCATCCTCGCCCTCAACCACACCCTCAGGCACACCCTCAGGCACACCCTCAGGCACACCCTCAGGCACACCCTCAGGCACACCCTCAGGCACACCCTCAGGCACACCATCAGGCACACCCTCAGCCACGCCTTCAGCCTCAGCCACACCCTCAGGCACACCATCAAGCACACCTACAGGCACACCTACTCCTACGCCATCATCCACACCCACTCTAACACCTTCCGCGTCACCCTCACCCACGTGTACACCCACGTTCACTCCCACAATGACGCCTTCATCAACGCCTTCAGCCACACCGTCAGGCACACCATCAAGCACACCCTCAGCCACACCCTCAGGCACACCCTCAGGCACACCGTCAGGCACACCCTCAGGCACATCCTCAGGCACACCTACAGGCACCCCGTCAGGCACACCCTCAGGCACACCCTCAGGCACACCATCAAGCACACCTACAGGCACACCCACTCATACGCCATCATCCACACCCACTCTAACACCTTCCGCGTCACCCTCACCCACGTGTACACCCACACTCACTCCCACAATGACGCCTTCATCAACGCCTTCAGCCACACCCTCAGGCACACCCTCAAGCACACCATCAAGCACACCGTCAGGCACACCCTCAGGCACACCCTCAGGCACACCCTCAGCCACACCTAGCTTTACACCATCACCCACGCCTTCATCGACACCCACGTCTACGCCGTCATTGACGCCTTCATACACTCCCTCCAGCACGCCCTCAAGTACATTCACACCCACCTGGACTCCATCGCTCAGCCCCACAATCACACCCACATGTACACCAACGTTCACACCTACATGTACGCCATCGTACACACCCACAACCACACCCACACCGACATCCACACTCACAGCAACCCCCACATTAACCCCCACAGGCACCCCCAGCCCCACGCCTACCATCACACCGAGCCCTACATCGTCACCCAGCTCAACGCCCACAACAACACCCTCTTCGACACCCTCCTCGACACCCTCTCCCACAACCTCATCCACACCCACATCCACACCGACATCCACACCTACATCCACACCCACAACCACGCCTACATCTACGCCAACATCCACCAACAGCCCTACATCATCACCTTCATCCACCCCGACATCAACACCCACGTCTACACCAACATCAACACCCACATTGACGCCCACGACAACGCCTACATTTACACCCTCCGTTACACCCACAATGTCCCCAACAGTGACACCCACTGTCACATGTACATGCACACCAACATCCACTCCAAGCCTCACACCCTCACCCTCACCCACACCCTCATCCACGCCGACGTCTACGCCGACATCGACACCGACATCCACACCCAGCCTCACATTGTCACCGACACCTTCACCAACATTGTCACCAACACTGACGCCAACATCTTCACCCACAGCATCACCCACAGCATCCCCCACAGCTTCACCGACATCCAGCCCCACATCCACACCGACATCAACACCAAGCCCATCTTCATCACCCTCATCCACACCAACAGCTACGCCAACCGGAACGCCGACAGCAACCCCCACATTGTCGCCTTCAGGGACACCCACCGCCACACCCACATCCACTCCGACATCCACACCCACGTGGACACCCTCCTCGACACCCTCATCGACACCTACACCGAGTCCAACAACTACGCCCACATGTTCTCCAAGCCCCACACCTTCAATTTCGTGCACTCCAACAGCATCACCAACAGCATCACCAACAGCGTCACCAACATCATCACCAACATCAACGCCCACTTTGTCACCATCGGTCACGCCTACATCTACACCTACATCCACACCTACATTCACACTCACACCCACGCCGACACCCACACCAAGTACCACATCATCGCCAACATTGTCGCCAACGTCAACGCCGACAACCACACCTACGTGTACACCGACAAGCACTCCAACAAGCTCACCCACGAGCACGCCCACAGCCACGCCCACATCCACTTCCAGCCCTACACCATCGCCAACATCGACCCCAACATCGACACCAACATCGACACCAACCTCAACACCCTCGTTATCACCATCAACAACCCCCACATTCTCACCAACAGCCACACCAAGCCCCACACCAACGTCCACACCCACACCCACACCATCGTCCACGCCCACATCCACACCCACGTGTACTCCAACATCAACGCCATCAGTCACCCCCACAGCAACACCAACATATTCACCCAGCCTTTCACCATCGCCCTCATTTACACCAACGTCCACACCAACACTCACGCCGACGTTGACACCAACGCCAACACCAACAGTGACGCCCTCATTGTCGCCCACTTGTACACCCACCTCCACACCGACCTTCACACCAACGTCAACACCATCATACACGCCAACATGCACGCCCTCGTGCACGCCGTCATGCACACCGTCATGCACACCCACGCCTACACCCACATGCACACCCACACCCACGCCCACATGTACGCCCACGTCCACGTCCACAATCACGCCCACATCCACTCCCACCTTCACACCCACTTTGACACCTACGTTGACACCTACGTCCACACCTACGTCCACACCTACATCCACACCGACAGTAACACCATCATCAACGCCGTCCTTTACACCAACGCCCACACCCACGGCTACGACCACACCTACGCCAAGCCCCAGTGAAAGCCCAACAGCCACGCCGACGTCCACACCCACTACCACACCCACACCCACACCTACACCGACTCTTTCACCCACACTCACCCCTAGTGCTACCCCCACGTCAACCCCTACATGCACGCCCACATGCACGCCCTCATCCACAACAAGCCCCAGCGAAAGCCCAACATCCACACCTACATCCACACCTACACCCACACCTACATCCACACCCACATGCACACCGTCATCGACGCCGACTTCAACCCCTACATCAACACCCACGCCGTCACCAACATTCACAACCACACCCACACCAACATGTACACCAACATTCACACCCACATTCACGCCCACGCCCACGCCCACATCCACGCCCACATCCACGCCCACATCCACACCCACCTTCAGTCTGACACAAACACCAAGTCCCACGCCATCACCCTCCTCTACACCTACATCAACACCAACATCAACACCAACATCAACACCATCGTCAACACCATCGTCATCACCATCATCAACACCCACGTTCACACCCACCTTTACGCCCACAACCACACTTACACCCACTACGACGTCCACACCCACACCCACACCGACATCCACCCCTAGTCCTTCGCCGTCACCTTCGGCAACACCGACATCATCACCAACGTCAACACCAACGTTGACACCAACACCAACACCTTCCTCAACACCTACCGGAACACCCACCGCAACGCCCACCGCAACACCTACATTGACACCCTCATACACACCGAGCTCTACCCCATCACCTTCAGCATCACCGTCATCAACACCAACATCAACACCCACCCTGTCACCTACATCCACACCCACATCCACGTCCACACCCACACCCACTCCCACACCAACATGCTCACCAACATGCAGCCCCACGTTTACGCCCACATCCACACCCACATGTACACCCACATGCACACCCACATGCACACCAAGCCCTACACCGTCACCCACATCAACACCTACGTGCACACCCACCTCCACCTCCACATCCACACCCAGTCCTACACCTACCCCGTCATCCACATCCACACCCACACCCACACCCACACCCACATTGACACCAACATGTACACCCACATTTACACCTACGTCTACACCCACACCCACACCCACATCCACAGCAACGCTCACACCCAGCCCCACGCCATCTGCCTCATTAACACCCACACCCACACCAACAGCAACATTTTCATTCTCACCCACACCCACGCCGACATCCACACCCACCTGCACTCCCAGCCCTACTCCTTCGCCCACATCCACACCCACACCCACTCCTACATCCACACCCACTTCCAGCCCGAGCCCAACACCGTCACCCACGTACACACCAACACCAACACCTTCATCGACGCCTTCAACGTCACCCTCACTGACACCGACAGCCACGCCAACATCGACCCCCACACCTACACCAACATGCACACCCACATGCACACCCACATGCACACCCACCTCAACACCCAGCCCTACTTCGTCCCCTACCTGCACACCAACATGCACACCTACATGCACACCCACATGCACTACCAGCCCTACACCATCGCCCACGTCAACACCTACATCCACACCCACCTCCACACCCACATCCACAGACAGCCCAACACCGTCACCTACCGCCACACCAACACCAACACCATCATCGACTCTCACGCTGTCACCCTCACTAACACCTACGTTCACACCAACATCAACACCAACATCCACACCAACATGCACACCCACATTCACACCCACCTGCACACCCAGCCCTACTCCGTCACCCACATCCACACCTACATGCACACCCACGTGCACACCCACATCCACATCCAGCCCAACACCGTCGCCAACATGCACACCGACACCAACACCTTCGTCAACGCCTTCACTGTCACCCACGCTGACACCCACATCTACACCTACAACCACCCCCACCCCCAGCGCCACGTGCACACCCACTTCCACACCTACCTGCACTCCCAGCCCTACTCCATCGCCCACATCCACACCGACGTCCACACCCACGTCCACACCAACACCCACACCCACATCCACACCGTCCCCCACACCCACACCCACACCGACACCAACACCATCTTCAACACCCACGTTGTCACCCTCCCTGACACCCACGTGCACACCCACATCCACACCGACATCGACACCAACATCCACGCCCTCGTACACCCCCACATGCACTCCCAGCCCTACACCATCGCCCACGTCCACACCTACAGCCACACCCACATCCACACCCACCTCCACACCTAGCCCAACATCATCACCCTCATCAACACCGTCACCTACACCGTCATTAACACCATCGTTGTCACCTTCACTGACACCCACATCCACACCAACATTTACACCCACAGTCACGCCCACATTCACACCCTCATCCACACCCTCATTCACCCCGAGCCCAACCCCATCAGCAACACCCACATCGTCACCCACGGGAACTCCCACATCCTCACCTACACCTACACCATCATCCACCCCATCATCCACGCCCTCATCCACACCTTCACCTACGTCGTCTTTTACGCCATCATCGTCACCCACGCCAACACCCACATGGACACCCACAGCCTCTCCCACATTCACGCCTACGTCCACACCCACATGCACACCCACAACTACTCCAACCTTTTCTCCCACTGCTACCCCAACTGCTACACCCTCTTTGACGCCTACATCCACACCGACATTCACACCTTCAGTAACGCCTTCATCAACGCCTTCACCCACCCCCTCACCCACCCCGTCACCAACCCCCTCATCTACACCAAGCCCGAGCGAAAGCCCGACATCGACACCTACATCCACACCCTCATCCACACCGACATGTACGCCAACGTCTACACCTTCATTGACACCGACAACAACACCCTCACCCACACCATCGCCCACATCCACGCCGACGCCTACGCCGAGTTCTACACCTTCATCCACACCCTCATCCACACCCTCATCTACACCTACGTGCACTCCTACAGGCACTGCGAGCCCTACACCAACACCGACACTAACGCCAACATCAACACCAACATCAACACCAACATTGTCACCCTCCTCGACGCCTTCCCCAACACCCTCCTTCACACCATCGGTAACACCCACACTCACACCCACATCCACACCCACTCTTTCCCCCACAAGTACTCCCAGCCCTACACCTACACCTTCATCTACACCGACATCAACACCCACACCAACACCCTCGTCAACACCAACACCAACACCAACGTCAACGCCCACAGTGTCACCCACATTTACACCCACATGCACACCCACATACACATTCACATGCACACCAACATCAACACCGACTTGCACACCCACTTACACACCCACGTTCACACCTACACTCAGCCCAACGCCCACCCCAACGTTGACGCCCACAGTTTCACCCACATCTACTCCCACATGTACCCCAACATCCACGCCAACGTGCACGCCATCCTGCACGCCGTCCTGCACGCCGTCCTCCACACCATCTTCCACACCATCTTCCACACCTACACCCAGCCCAACATCGTCACCTTCGTCTACCCCAACATCAACACCAACCACATCACCGACGTCCAGCCCAACGCCCACCCCAACGTCGACGCCCACAGTTTCACCCACATCTACTCCCACATGTACCCCAACATCCACGCCAACGTCCACACCATCCTGCACGCCGTCCTGCACGCCGTCCTCCACACCATCTTCCACACCATCTTCCACACCTACACTCACACCAAGCCCCAGTCAAACCCCGACGGTAACGCCTACATACACACCTACATGCACGCCTACATTGTCACCCTCATGCACACCTTCATCAACGCCGACAGCAACACCAACATCATCACCGACACCATCACCAACACCGACACCCACACCCACACCGACATCTACACCGTCATCGACACCCACACCTTCACCTACATCCACGCCGACACCCTCGCCCACACCAACACCCACACCCACCTGCACACCCTCATTCACTCCAACATTCACACCCACGCCTACACCCACCCCCACCCTCTCAGCAACACCTACACTCTCACCTACAATCTCACCTACACCCTCACCCTCGTTCACACCTACCCCGTCACCTACATCATCACCCTCCTCAACACCTACACCCACGTCTACGCCCTCGCCCACACCAACATCTACACCAACGCTCACGCCGACATCCACACCATCACCCACACCAACATCCACACCAACATCCACACCAACACCCTCACCCACGTCCTCACCAACACCCACACCGACACCCACTTTGACACCAACGTCGACTCCTACAGCCACACCGACGTCCACACCCTCACCCACACCCACATCCTCACCTACACCCACACCCACGCCATCATTCACAACAACACCCTCGCCCACCCCTTCGCCCACACCTACTTCAACACCCACCCCCACGCCGTCGTCAACACCCACACCCACACCTACACCCTCGCCTACACCCACATCCACTCCTACATACACGCCGACATCTACTCCTTCATCCACGCCATCATCCACTCCTACCCCCACGCCATCACCCTCACCCACATCCTCCCCCACAAGCACACCAACATCCACACCTACGTCTACACCATCATCCACACCATCATCTACCCCAACTCCTTCGCCAACATCCTCCCCCACACCCTCACTCACCCCCTCACCCACCCCCACGTCGACACCGACGTCCACCCCCACATGCAGCCCGACATGTACTCCCACACCAACACCATCATCCACACCATCACTGACACCCACAACTACACCCTCGCCGTCACCCACATCCTCACCCACCCCCTCACCCACCCCCACATTGACACCCACGTCCACCCCCACATGCACTCCCACATCCTCACCTACATCGTCACCCACATCTACACCATCATCCACACCCACGTCCTCACCCACGTCCTCACCCACATCCTCACCCACACCATCACCCACACCCACATTGACACCAACGTCCACCCCCACATGCACCCCCACATCCTCACCCACATCCACCCCGTCGGCAACCCCGTCTCCCACACCCACACCCACACCTACACCCACGCCCACATCATCACCCACCCCCTCACCCACCCCCACATCTACACCAACGTTTACACCCACGTACACACCCACATCCTCACCCACGTGCACACCATCACCCACACCATCTTCCACATCTACACCATCATCCACACCCACGTCCTCACCCACATCCTCACCCACATCCTCACCCACACCGTCACCCACACCCACATTGACACCAACGTCCACCCCCACATGCACCCCCACATCCTCACCCACATCCACCCCGTCGGCAACCCCGTCTCCCACACCCACACCCACACCTACACCCACGCCCACATCATCACCCACCCCCTCACCCACCCCCACATCTACACCAACGTTTACACCCACGTACACACCCACATCCTCACCCACGTGCACACCATCACCCACACCATCTTCCACATCTACACCATCATCCACACCCACGTCCTCACCCACATCCTCACCCACATCCTCACCCACACCGTCACCCACACCCACATTGACACCAACGTCCACCCCCACATGCACCCCCACATCCTCACCCACATCCACCCCGTCGGCAACCCCGTCTCCCACACCCACACCCACACCTACACCCACGCCCACATCATCACCCACCCCCTCACCCACCCCCACATCTACACCAACGTTTACACCCACGTACACACCCACATCCTCACCCACGTGCACACCATCACCCACACCATCTTCCACATCTACACCATCATCCACACCCACGCCCTCACCCACATCCTCACCCACATCCTCACCCACACCGTCACCCACACCCACATTGACACCAACGTCCACCCCCACATGCACCCCCACATCCTCACCCACATCCACCCCGTCGGCAACCCCGTCTCCCACACCCACACCCACACCTACACCCACGCCCACATCATCACCCACCCCCTCACCCAGCCCCACATCTACACCAACGTTTACACCCACGTACACACCCACATCCTCACCCACGTGCACACCATCACCCACACCATCTTCCACATCTACACCCTCACTGACACCCTCACCGACACCCTCACCCACATCCTCACCCACAATGTCCTCAACACCCTCACCTACACCTACACTCACATCTACACCCACACCCACACCAACACAAACCCCCACATCCACACCTTCATTCACACCGTCTTCCACAGCCACACCTTCACCTACACCCTCACCCACATCCTCATCCACACTCACTCCCTCACCAACACCCACCCCAACGACCACCCCAACATGCACACCCACATGCACGCCAACATCCACACCTACGTCCACACCATCATCCACATCCACGCCCTCGCCCACCCCCTCACCCACATCTTCGCTCACACCTTCGCCAACGGCCTCGCCCACACCAACATTGACGCCCACACCCACTCCCACATCCACACTCACATCCTCGCCCACACCTACACCCTCACCCACATTGACGCCATCACCTACACCCACATCCACACCCTCCATCACGCCTTCGGCCACACCTTCCACAACGCCTACACCCACACCCACACCTACACCCACGTTCACATCCACTCCAACACCCACGCCAACATCCACACCTTCATTCACGCCCTCATCAACACCAACACCGTCAGCGACACCCTCGTGGACACCTTCACCCACGCCCACAACGACGCCTACGTCTACACCATCACCCTCACCCACACCCTCGCCTACGCCTTCACCCACACCCTCACCCACGGCCTCACCCACGCCTACACCAACACCCACATGGACGCCCTCACCCACATCCTCATTAACACCAACCACCACACCGTCCCTCTCGCCTACTTCAAGCCCTACCTCCAGTCCCACGTGGACACCAACGCCTACTCCGACATCCACTCCGACGTTCACTCCAACCCTAACTCCAACTCCGACCCCAACCTCAACTACAAGCCTGTCGCCTACTCCCACTGGAACCTCTACCCCAAGTCCTACCCCCTCTTGCAGCCCATCCCCAACACCCACGCCCACGCCTACGCCAACACCGACGCCCACCCCCACACCTACACCCACTCCGTCAGTTTCCAGATCTTTTACTGGGTTGGCCACACTTTCCAGGAGCCCCTCTGCATCCTTCTCCTGCACCAGATCCTCCTCCTGCAGTGCTGCGCTGTCCCTGACCGAATCCGTGTCAGTGACCCTAACGTCCACCGGCTTTGAGTCGCCAAGTCGTAGCGAATCACTGGAATCGCTGTCGGCGTCCCGTTCCGGATCCATGCTACGAACCAGCTCCCCGTCGCCCTCCCCAACGCGCTCCACGCGTTCCTGTTCATTGTGGCAGACCGCCTCCCCCACCCCGTCTCGCACTCCCACGTGGTCCACCCGTTCCGCTACGGCAACCCCCAGCGGCAGCGGTTCGGTCTCGCGCTCCATCACATCGAGCCTCAGCCGCTTCGCTTCCTCGTCGCTCTCCCCCAGCCCCAGCGGAAGCGCCACCCAGTCTTCGACCCGCTCCCCTCGCCCGTCCCCGACCTTCTCCCTCAGCCCCAGCTGCTCCCCTTCCCCAACAGGCACCACCATCACCCCCGCCTCGCCCTCCCTCTCCACCCGCAGCCACACGCCCTCACCCACCCGCACATCCCGCACCCCCAGCCCCTCGCGCTCCCCCTCCCGCTCCTCATCCGACAGCCCCCCGCCTACCTTGTCCTGCTCCCACAGCGCCTCCCGCAGCCCTTCCCCGTCAACGACCCTCAGCCCATCCCTGTCCCACACCCGCACCCTGTCCGGCCCAGACTCGGCGTCCGCCTCACCCCCCTCCGCCACCCCTTCCCACTCCCTCGTCACTCCGTCACCGTCGACACCGTCTCAGACCCCCTCGGCGTCCCGCAGCCGCAGCGCGTCAGTCACCCGCGGCCCCACACTCACGTACACCTGCAGTCTCTCGCCCTCTGGCACGACCACTCCCTCCGTCAGTGGCTCCACCAGCGGCACCCGAAGCGCCTCCGGCACTCCGTCACTCACCCGCTCTGGCTTCCCCTCCCCAAGCCCAACTTGCAGCGCCTCCCGCACGCTGAGCCCACCATCGCCGTCCCTCTCGCCCAGCGACTCCGCTTCCTTCAGCCCCTCACCCTCCCCAACAGCCAGCGCCTCCCGCAGCCCCACACCGACACCGGGACTCACCGCTACCCTCACCTTCACTGTGAGCGCCACCCCCCCGACCGCCTCCGACACCCCCACCCGGTCCCCCACGCACACGCCGCCCACGCACACGGGCACCCCCTCCCGCAGCCGGTCCCCCACTTCGACCCCGTCGCTCAGCGCCACGGGGCCCACCGCGACCCCCAGCGGCACCGCGTCCGCGTCGTGGGCGCCCAGCGCGACCCCTACCGACTCCCGCACACTCACCGCCTCACATGCGCTGTCCGCCACCCCCTCGGGCCGCTCCCGCTCCCGCACCCCGTCGCCCTCCCCGCCCTCGCCCTCCCGCACCACCAGGACCCCCAGCGTCTCCTGGTCCTTCTCTCACTCCACCCACACCCGCTCGCGGTCCTGCACCCGGACCTTCAGCGCCACGTACACCATCACCCAAACCGTCACCCACTCTCCCGCAACGGCGTCCCCCAGCCTCACCGCGTCCGTGACCCCGAGCCCCAGCCTCACCCTCACCTGCAGCCGCTTAACCCCCTCGCCCTCCACCTCCCGATCCTCCGTCACCGCCTCGCCAAGCCCCAGCGCCACCGCAGCCCGCACCTCCTCCCGCAGCCCCAGCCCCACCGCCAGCCCCTCCACCACCACCACCCCCTCCCCCTCCCTCAGCCCCACGTGCAGCGTGTCGGAGCGGGCGTCCGCGTCCATCACCCTCACCGGGTCCCGCACACGCTCCGGCACTGCCTCGCGCTCGCTCCGGCCCTCCCTCTCCACCTCCGCTTCCGGTACCACATTCACCCGCATGTGCACCGTCTCCCCTTCGCAGACCCCCGAGGGGACCATCACGGGCACGGGCACGGGCACGCGCACCCGCTCCGACACCCCGAACCCGACCTGCACGTGCTCCCAGTCGCGGTCCTGCAGCCGGCAGCCCTCCCCCTCTCGCACGCGCGTCTGGTCCGGCACCCCCTCGCCCTCTCCCTCCGGCTCCGCTTCCGCGCCCGGCACGACCTCCGCCACCGCGACGCGCAGTCTCTCGTCCTGCACCGCGTCCCCAGCCTCGCCCACTCTGACCCCCTCGGCCCGCTCTCACACGGCCACCCCCACCGCCTCCCTCAGCCGCACACTCAGTACACGCTCCCCAACTTCCACCCTCACCCCCACCCAGACGAGGGCCCCCACGCGCACCTTCTCACGCACACTCCCGTCGCGCACGCGCTCCCTGTCCATGTCCGCAACGGCGTCCCCCGCCACGCGATCCCCGACGCACACGCCCACCGCCAGCCCCAACAGCCGCAGTCCCAGTGCCACCGCGTTGGGGTCGTGGTCCTGCAGCCGCACGGCGACTCCTACCCAGACACGCTCCCCGGCGCTGACCCGCTCCTGG
The DNA here is from genome assembly GCA_964036045.1 of Eutreptiella sp. 'Long Island Sound 2002'. NCBI lineage: Eukaryota > Euglenozoa > Euglenophyceae > Eutreptiales > Eutreptiaceae > Eutreptiella > Eutreptiella sp. 'Long Island Sound 2002'. Next base: position 27,197,439 of record OZ038398.1, on the reverse strand, counting down.
ACGGCCACGGACACGTGCACGCGCGTGCCGACGCGGTCCTTCTCGGGCACCGGCACCCGTAGCCCCAGCGACACCCCCACACCACCCCCTAGTCACCGGTACACGCTCACCAAGACGCCGCCCACGGCCTCCCTCACCGCGACAGCCACTGCCCCGGACACCGCCACGCGCACCCCCACCCCCGCATTCAGCGCCTCCCTTGCCTCCACCTGCACCGCAACCGCCTCCAGAACCGCACTTCCCACCCGCACTTGGTCCCCCTCTGGTACCCTCAGCGCCTCTGCCACGGCCTCTCACAGCGCCGCGGCGCTTCTGACGCCAACGCCGAGCTCCCGCACCGCCTCCGCCGCCCCGTCGCCGACCGTCACCCGCACCTTCTCCGGGAGCCTCGACGCCGCCCGCACCCGCACTGCCACGCAGTCCCCGACGGGTGCGGCAACCGCCTCAGTCACCCGAATGTGGACGGCCACCCGCAGCATGAGCCGCACCTGCAGCCGCTCCGCCACGGAGACGGGCTCCCCCACACTGACGGCGCCCTTCACGCCCTCCCCGCCGACCCCTAGTCCCACGCCCAAGCCCTCGCCCTCCCTCTCCGGGACTCCCTCAGCTACGCCGGCCGACACAGACACCCCAACGGACCTCTTTCCAGCATCGGCCACACGCACTGCGACCCGCTCCCCCTCTGCCACGCCCAGCCCAAGCGGCTCCGGCTCTGCCTCATTTAGTTGGCGTGCCACCGACAGCGGCACGCACGTCCGCAGCCACTCCCGCTCGGTCACCATTTCTCTGACCCCGTCCTCCCACACCGCCTCGATCCACACGCTCTCGCCAGCCGTCACCCTCACCTCCTCTCCCTCTGGCACCCCCAGCCTCTCCGCCACCCTTTCCGCCGTCGCCACCGCCTCCCCCACGCCCTCCAGCACCGGCACGCGGTCGCGCAGCCGCCCGCGCACGGCGTCGCGCTCCGCATCGCTGCCCTCCCGCACGTGCTCCACCGCCAGTCGCGCGCGCACTGTCAGCCCCTCGGCCGTGCGCTCGACCACCGCCTCCGTCTCTCGCAGCCGCCCGCGCACCGGGACCCTCACTCGTCCTCGCACCGCCTCGCGCACCGTCACGTGCTCGTCGACGCTCAGCGTCACCCTCCCCCGCACGCACACCCTCTCCGAGCCCCGGCCGGACACACGGAGCCGCTCCCTCACGCCCAGCACCAAAACGGCCACCACGTACCCCACGTACCGGTGGTCCTGGACCTGGACCCCGACGCTCAGCCCCTCGTCCACAGCCTCTGCGTCCGCACCCCCCGACCCCTCCCTCAGCCGGACCGCCTCCCTCACCGCCGCCGCCCTCCGCACCCTGACCCCGACCCCCACGCCGCGCGCCTCCCCGTCCCCGTCCCTCTCCCCGTCCCTCAGCCCCGCCGCCCGCGCCTCCCCGACGCCCACCCGCACCGCCTCCGGATCGCCCCTCCGCACGTGCACCGCTTCCCTCGCCCCCACCGCGACGCCGTCCGCGGCGCGCAGCCCGTCCCCCACGGGCCCCTCCCTCTCGGCAACAGCCACGGCCTCCGCGACGCTCACGCTAGAGGCCGTGCTCACGGCGTCCTCCGTCTGGACGCCGTCCCCCAGCCACACCCGAACCGGCTCCGGGACACACCGCCGAAGCCGCTCCCGGTCTGGCAGCGCCACCGCATCGCTGCTGCCCTTGTCCGTGTCTCTTCCCAGCGCGACGCAAACCCCTTCGGACTCCCGGTCGGGGGAGCTGACGCCCACCGCCAGTGCGACCCCCAGCCACACGCCGACGCGCGTCCCGACACGGACCTGCACCGTCTCCCAGCCCCCGACCGACACCGACTCCGAGACCGTCGCGCGCACCCGCAGCCGCTCCGGCACCGCCACTCATATCGATGCAGCCTCTCAGTCGCTGACGGCCGCCGCAACCGTCAGCCACAGCCCGCCCTCCGCCTCGGCCAGCCCCACCCCCAGCGGCACTGCGCTCGCCACGCGCTCCCCGAGCCATGCCACAACCTTCAGCCCGAGCTCCGCCCCCTCCGCGTCGCTGACGCGGGCCGCATCTGCCAGCTGCTCCGCGTCCCCTACCCGCAGCCGCACGCACTCCCCCACGCCCTCCGGCAGCGGCGCACCGTCCGCCTCGTGCACCCGCGGCTGCACCACGACCCTCTCCGCGGTGCGCACGCGCTCCCCGTCACACCCGCCGACGCCGACCAGCACTCCTTCCTGCAGCGCCCGCCTCACCCGCAGCGGCACGCGGCGCGGCACCGCCACCCCGACCGCGGCCCCGACCACGACGCGGACGGGCAGCGGCTCTCGGACGCTCTCCCCCCGGGACACCGACACCGGCAGTGCGACAGGCAGCGCATCGTCGGTCTCCGCGACCGGAACGGCGTCCCTGTGGCAGACGCACACCCCCACCCCCACGCAAACGGCGTCCATTGCACCGCCGGGCAGTGCCACCGTGACCGCCACGGGGTCGCGCGTGCCGGTGACAGGCACCTTCAGCCACAGCCACAGCACCAGCCCTAATCCCACCACCACCGTCACGATGTCGTCCCCCACCGCCACCGCCACCCCCACCGGGTCCGGGGGCGCGCGCGACACCGCCACCGCCTCTGCCGTCCATCTCACAAGCACCGCGACGGCCACCGCGACGCTTGTGCTGGACACCCCCAGCGTCCCGTACCTGACGCCCACCGCCAACCTCACCCACACCCTCACTGGCTCCGCCACCCTGACGCTGCTGCCCACCCCCACCCTCACCCCCATGGCCAGCCTCACCTTCAGCCCCGTCCCCGCCCTCTCCCACTCCTTCACGGACACCCCCACCGCCACGCGCCTCCACGTCACCCTCTCGATTGTGCCAACCCCGACACTGACGCTGGACATGACCGAGACCGCCCCACCGCCCTCCACGGACACCGCCAGCGACGTCGGGATCACCGCGTCGGAAACCCCGACCGGGTCCGGCGCCGGGACGGGCTCCGCGACGGCCACGCCCTCCGCGACGCCGCTCCCGTTCAGCCCCGTGCGGCTGCCGCAGGACTACGTCCTGTCGGAGCCCGTCCCGATGACGTTCGTGGTCAACGGCAACTACTTGAATGAGTGGGGGGACGTCGTGCTGAAGGACGAGGTCTACGCCGTCGTCGGGCCCCTGGAGGACGCGGCGTACCGCGGCGCCGAGGCCCGGCTGGCGAGCCAGGGCGCCGTCCTGCAGGGCGGCGTCCCGTTCGTCCCGCCCGCCAGCGCCCCCGCCCGCCGCGCAGGCGGCGGGCAGCTGCCCGTGGACATGGCGGCGTACGTCGCGGACAACCCCCTGTGCCTCAACGCCAGCCAAGCCGCCCACCGGCCCCTGACGCTTGCTAATATCAGCCGCTACAACCAGTACTCCACCGCCTTCTCGGAGGTCCACATCGCGCCGCGGCTGCAGTACGGTGGCGCGTACCTCGTCTGCTTCACCCGCGCCGGGCGGTGGTGGAGCGCGCGCGACCCCTTCCTGGTCCGCGGCGCCAACGCCTACGCCCCGGCCCCGGCGCCGCCGCAGCTCCGGTTCAACTTCTCCCTCGCGCTGCTCGGCTTCGGCCTCGGGCCGGACGACGCGGTCGCGGTCGTGCGCGGGGCCGACTGCTCCAACGCCACGGCGCAGCCGGTCCGGTCGGTCGGCGCGTGGAACGGGTCCGTGGACGCCGCGGCGGCCCCGGTGGTGGTGGTGCGGATGCCGGACTGGGTCGTGGCGGAGCGGGCCCCGCATCGCGTGTGCTACCGCAACGCGGGGGCGCCGGCGTTCTACGCCGTGGGGGAGGCGTTCACCCCGACGGAGCCCGCGGGGGCCGGGCTGCTGGGCCTCCCGGTCGCGGCGGGGGCGGCGGTGCTCAGCCTCGTCTGCCTCGTGGCCGTGGGGCTGTGCCTCGTGTGCCTCGTGTGCCTGTGGCTGTACCACCGCCGCCCGGAGAAGCGGGTGGAGGATGAAGTGGCGTGCAGCATCCGGACGGGTATGTGCAGTAGGCCTGTGCACGACGGTGGGCGGGTGTGTGGGGGGACACCCCCCCCCCTCAAGACTCCCGAGCTGCGCTGCACTGCGCTCCTGGCAGCGGCCTCGGAAGCGGATGCTGCACGTTGATGGAATGGGTGAGATGCCCGGACGGAACACCAGCGCCGTATCATGGCTCGGCATCGACAGCGGGAAACTTCTTTGAACCGCGATTTTTTGTTTTATGGTGGAGCAATCACGGCCAGCGATTGGATTGGCATCCTTTCGGATTTCGCTGTAAGTGTCCTGTGCCAATGTGGTACTCCCCTGCAGTATTACAGACATGGACTCTGCCGGGCTTTGATGCGCTTTTCCAGCAAATTTTTTTTCGAAAATTTTCTGTTGGAAAAGGTAACGCTAAGATGCCTCAATATACCTTTGACATCCACAGGGGATAGAGATGGCTTTCCAGTCGTTACTGCAGCGGCTGCAGAAGTACAGGGGGTGCATGCCCAAGACGCTGCTTCGCAACGAAAAGGACGAGCTGTGTTTGGTCACAACACGGACGGGCCCCCCGTGGGACCGCGCTGTTCCTGCACTGAACCCGTGTTTGGACAAAGCGGGGGGCAGGGGCGGCGGTCAGGCCCGTGCGTGACGCAGGAGATGTGCCCATCCCCCCTCCCCCCCCCTTCTACTCGTGGTTGTGTGGTCGGTGCGGTGGGTGGCCCTGTGTGCTTCCTCGGGGATGTGGAGGGTGGGGCAGTCAAGGGAGGGTCCCGGGGTCAGAGGCCACAAAGACCGAAAACCGGCTTTTCGGGCCTCGTCAACCAATTCCATCCCCCCCCCAAACTTTTCTGCGGTTCGTGGGTCTGTGGGTGGGTCTGTGGGTGGGTCTGTGGGTGGGTCTGTGGGTGGGTCTGTGGGTGGGTCTGTGGGTGGGTCTGTGGGTGGGTCTGTGGGTGGGTCTGTGGGTGGGTCTGTGGGTGGGTCTGTGGGTGGGTCTGTGGGTGGGTCTGTGGGTGGGTCTGTGGGTGGGTCTGTGGGTGGGTCGGCTGGGGTTGGCCAGGGCCCCAAACGACCCCCCCCCCGCCCCGCCCCGGACCCCTCGTCTGCATGGACCTGACACGGAGCAGTGAAACAGGGACAGTCCGGGGCTCTGGGGGCACAACCTCCCAAGGGAAAGGGAGGGGGTGTAGGGCGCGGGGGGGGGGGGCGGGAGGCCACACAGGGAGAGGGTGGGCACAAGGCGGTGATGAAAGGTCGATGGGCGCCGCCGCCTGCGGAGGGAGAGGGTTCAAGACAAGACTGTGTGACATGCCGTCACCCGTCCCTCCCTTCGCGTGCTGCGTCGGGTCGCTGCGTTCTGACGGCCGCTGCGGCCGGTGTTTCATGTGGTGTGGTTTCCGCGCTAGCGGAGCCCAACCCCCCCACCCCCTCCTCCCTCGGGGTTCCTAAGCGCAAGCCCGCGTGGGCAGTGGTACACACAGGCCTCGGAAACGAAGGCTCTGCCCATGGCCCCCTGCCCCCTGCTGCCGCCCCTGCCGTACGCACGCCCTCTGTCCAGCCCCGACCCACCCCCTCTCTCCTCCTGCAGGCTCCTTGCCCCCCGCGACGCCGCAGCTGCTGCCTCTCATGCCCGGGGGGCCGTCGCCGGAGGGCACGGACGTCGCCCTGAGCCTGTCCCAGATCCGGGGCATGCTGGGCACGGCCGCCCTCAGTCCGCAATCCGGCAGCGCCCCACACGGCATCCTCAGCTCCAAGAGCCTTGGGCCACTGACAGACCCCGAGATCCAGAGGCCCATTTCCGTGGCCTGGAGCTTCGACAGCGTGCAGAAGCCGGGCCAGCCCCCGTCTGCGGGCCAGGCCAGCGGGGCCGGCTCGCAGGGCTCCAGCTCGGCCGCGGAGGGGGGACTGCTACCGGACATTGTGCTGCCGCTACCAGCGGACGTGGTGGACGCCGGGCAAGGTCTGTGTGGCAGGCCTGTGTGCGTGTGCGCGTGGGCGCGTGCGTCTGGATCAGTCGGGGGCGGGCGTGTTTCTGAACGGGAGGGGGCGCTGCGAACCAAGGGTTTGTGGACCAACACTGGCCCGAAAAGAGTTTTGATGCGATCGATGTTTCGAGTGCGGAAGGTACTGTCAGGCCCGGGCCCTCAAGTCAGTCAATCGAAGCATCAACTCTGGGGCTCAGCTGAACACCGGCGAACTGCCAATGACCGTCCTACGCTGCTGCCGAGCGGGAGTTTTGAGACAGGAGGCACCATTCTGGCCCTTCGTTTGTTCTCCCTCTTGCTTGCTGCACTAGGCCTCGGATCTGGAGAGGGGGGGTTGGGTTGGGTTGGGACAGGGCCTCACACAGGCGGGGACTGCAGGCCTGCACATCCGTCCCTGCGCGGCACTGGCCCCAAATCCTGTGCTGTCCGGTTCCAAGGCGGAGTGGACTGGGACAGCCCCCATGGCCCACAGTCTACCGCCGGCGTTCGTTAGACGACGCCGTCGTGGTGCCTGTGCGCGCGCGCATGCGCGTATGCCCATGCATGCCGACCCCCCCCCCCCCATGCCCCCAGCACCCCAGCAACGGAGACCCAAGTCCCCCCCTGTTTAACACCGCCTCCTTCCAAGAGCTACTGGATTGCAACCACTCAAAGGCACATACCTTCAAGGCGTGGGAAGGAGGGACAATACAAATGGGTTCGTGTGCATGTGTTTGGAGGGTGGGGGGTCAGAGACTCAGGGTTTCGTGTATGAAAAATAGCCCAAAATTTCTTCCAATGGTGAACTTTGAAATTTGCCCTGAGGATGGAAGGGGGGGTATTGGGTCCCACCCCCTCGCAATTGGACTTGTAACAGACGAAGATGCAACCCCGACAGGGGGAGGGAAAATGTGGGGCGGGGAGACTGTCGTGGGACGTTCTTGTCTTTAAGGAAGGTGGCGACATTTCCCCCTGGCGAAGTTTAGGGGTGTCGGCGGTGCAGTGAAGATGCCAATGGCATTGCATTCTGCGGGTCCGTAGTTGTTGGGCAAGTGTTTGGAACAGAAGATTGTTTCAGATTTTGGGAACTACTGCTGCTTCCAGTGGCCATTTGATTCGCAAACCCGTCTGCCTCTGAACGGAGCATGGGCTGGCACTTGGGGTGTGTGTGAGGCAGTTGGAGCTTGGGGGTTTCCAAGGGCAGCGAAAGTTTCCCCCTCCCTGTCTCTCAGGCAAGGGCAAGGATCAGGGCAGAGGGCCGGTGTCCAGGACCCCCCATGAGTTTGGTCCCGGTTTTGTAGACGTGGGCCGTGGTGCTCCGCTTGCGTGCGGGTTCGGGTGGCGGTCCTGCGATGCGGACTGCCCTCCCCCCGTTCGGGGGGTGCCGCTCGCTTTTGTTGTGGGGCGGTGTTGTGGGGCGCGGGCGATGGCGTAGAAGTGGCATCGGGGCCGCATGTGTCGCGGGGCCTCGGTGTTGGGGGTTTGATGTCTGAGGCACACGGTGCGCCCCCGTCCGAGACACAGGGGGCGTGAGGGGGGGTCCAGCAAAAGGGAGAAGCTGTACAGGCACAACAGGACGGCGAGGGCATGTTGCCTCCTCACCACCCGATCCCTGCGGACAGTGTCAAAGGTTTGGTGGCGCCTACCGAAGCCCACCAAAGGTCCCACCTGCACTTGCGCTTTGCTCACCTCAATTTACCCCGAGCACCTGTTCCCCTTTCCCCTGCCCCCCCCCCCCCCCTTGACAAACAAGTACCGATTAAGAGCCAGCAAAACAAGGGACCTCAGTGGGTCTTCCATATGGCGGTTGGTTGCATCACCCCTCTCTTCCGCCCTCAGGGGTCCTCCATCGCCCCCGGGGCCAAGAACAGCCCCCTAGCGGCGTTAGGGAAGACTGAACGCGACCCAAATGTAACCCAAAGTCCTTCCCTCTGACCCACACGTCTGTCACAGGGACCCTGGGGCCCACCACCTCCGCAATGCACCAACTCGTCGGGGACTGGCTGGTGGCCGATGACAACGGCACGCCCTCCGCCTTGGCCGGGCCGTCCCCTGCCTCGCGCCGCCACCACCCGCTGGGCGGCAGCACCCAGGCCCCCCTGGCCCCGCCCGCGCAGCCGGCGGCGGGCCCGCCCCGGCGCGGGCCCGAGCTCCTCGACCCGGACCTCGCGGCGCTCGAGAAGACGCCGGGGGTCGCGGAGATGCTGGACGTCATGTCGGACATGGCGCTCCCGGCGGTGCCCAGCCCCAAGATCAGCTCCGTGTTCAGCCGATCGACGTCGTCCGAGATGCTCCGGTCCCCCGCGTCCCTCGTCGACGCGGCTCTGCCGCCCTCCCGGCGGTCCCCGCGCCCGGGCCTCCCGTCCCCGCCGCCCACCCGGCGGTCCCCGCGCTTGGGCTCGCCCGCGCGCCGGTCGGGCGAGGCCGGGGACGCGCCCGAGGCGTCGCGCGAGGTGCGCACGCCACACGGCACGCGGATCAGGCAGCTGGTGCGTCGGCTCCGCCGCGAGTCGCACTTCGACGGCAGCACCGCGAACTCGTCGCCGAACGCGTCCGGGAGCGGGACGCTGGCGCAGCGGGCAGCCGCCGCGCACGCGACGTCTGTGGTGCGGCGCGGCTCGCTGCAAGCCCCGGCGGTGCCCAACCCCCTGCAGCCCCCGGCCCCGGCCCCGGCCCCAGCGACGGCGCCCGACAACCCGCTGGAGCGACGGCGCAGCTCGTGGGTGGCGCACGGCCGCCTGTGGCAGCACGGCAACCCGGATCTCGCCTTCGCCCACGCGCACCTGCCCTCTGACGCGCATTCCGACAACGCGTCATCGACGGGGTTCGGGGCCGTCGCCCTCCCGCGCATGGCGTCGCTGCTGCTGTCGCTGGAGCCCAGCCCAAGGTCGCAGCAGCCGGCGGGGAGCGCGCCGCCCCAAGCGTACTGGGCGCCGGACGGGACGCAGATGCTCTCGCCCCCTTCCATGTCGCAGCTGGCCCCGCCGGGGGGGCAGGGCGTGCGGCTCAGCACCGAGGCGCGGGCCGACCCGATGGGGATCACCTCCCCGGTGCAGCCGGGGGCGTTTGGGCTGTACGCCGTGAACCCTCTGAACCGCTGGCACCAGGAGCCCAACTCGGGGCTCTACCGGGACCCCGCCTCCGGGGCCTCTGCCATCTCGAGAAACCCATTTTCGCCCCCATTTTCACCACCGTAGAAACAGCGTGAACTCCGTGTCCCTAACCGTCCCGCAGCTTGGGTGGTGTTGTTGCATCCCGTTGGCCCGGTGTAGACAGTGATCGCAAAAAGTGTTGTTGCATCCCCCGCCCCCGTGCCATAACCCGCCTGTCCCGGTCGCGCTGCTCCGAGCCCCCGGGCGTGAAAGCACGTTCCCGTTAGGATTCGCCTTCGGGTCGCACGGCATGTGTGACTGGGCGGGACCGCTCTGCATGTCATGTGTGACTGGGCGGGACCGCTCTGCATGTCATGTGTGACTGGGCGGGACCGCTCTGCATGTCGCGTGTGTCTGTGCTCCGTGAGGCGATCCCCCGTGCAGCCCTGCCAGGGGGCCGGGCCGGTGGCAAACCCGGTCTGCGCCCCATCTCCATCCGGAATGCGGCCGCATGTCTCCCTGCCCGATGTGCTTCCCCCGTGACCATCATATAGTTGTCTGTGATGTTTTGCATGTTCACCGCTCCCGGACCGCAGGAGTCCGTTGCAGTGCCATTCCCCACGGTGCCGCCCCCTTCCGGGGGTGGGACCCATGACACCTCGGTGCTGGAGTGTGCTTTGCCTCACCTCTGGCCCCTGTCAACACCGCCTGAACACTGCCCGTGGGGGGGTGCTGGGGCGTGTGGGACAGCTGCCGACCCACCCCCGAGGGAGCACGCAGTCCACTGCTCGGAGGGATGTGGAGGGTTTGAGGGTCGTTCAGATTGCTGAGGGTTGTAGAGGGTTGTGGGTATCACTGAGCAGGGGATTGCTCAGTGAAAAGGGGGGGGGGTATTCTGGCCTTTTGGGATTGTGGCCGACCCACCCACCCACCCACCAGATCAAAAAAAATTCTCCTCCGGGGTGAAGCGAAAGTCATTAAAGGAGCAGGAAAGTGGAGTCCAATTTCAGGTACACAAAAGCAAAAGCAAGTTTGATGAACTTTGCCAAGGGAAGGGTTTGGTTTTGGAATGCATTGATGTGAAAGGCATTTTAGCTCTTTTGCACGCCCACTTCAGGCCAGCTTCATGTACTGTCAATACAGCTGTCCGCAGGCCGGGTGTTGTGTGCCAACTCTGTGGAAAATTCTCTTGGGTTTCGAAATCGTCTGCGCTCCCGTCCAACGACCGGCCAAGTGCCTTTGTTCCTTCGAGAACGCTCTACTGGTCGTTTCGTGGGGGGATGGGGAAGGGTGATTTTTTTTCTGTGATTTGGGGCTTGGGATGGTATTCAGGGATGCTGACCCACTTTCATCCACTTCTTGTTCTTCGGAGGTGGAGATTGGGGAATCACCTGACGACAAGTACATTCATGATTCCATGGTCACTGCTCCTGTCTTCTCACAGTGCACCCCAACAACGCTCTTTTTTTGTTGTTTCCATCAAATTGTGGAATTTTATTGTTGCTCTCGTAAGGGGGGCAGGGGGGAAAACTTGCTCCACAAGAGGCATCACAAATGGAACAATAGCCGTTTTCTTCACCTTAGTTGACCAGTTCTCGACCGAGGGGGCATACTGGGGCTCCTTCATGCCCTTGCGGACCCCCCAAACTACCCGGAGTCTGTGGGTGCATGGATGGCGTATGGATCCATCTGGTGGCCCCCTTGCCCTCACTCCCTTGGGGATGCCAGTGTTTGCACAGTTGACGAGGAAGGCCTGGATCTCTGAAGGAACAAGATGCCCTGTCCTGAGGTAAGACAAGCTTGCTTCCTCAAAAATCAGCCAACTTGACCACTGGGTTGCACAAGCAGGAGGGTGGGCAGTCTGCCTTCATGGCTGTGCAAACAGCATCTCCAGGCAAAAGGGTTGTTGCCACCAACCTTTCAAATGGCTGAAGCTCTGTGGCACAGTGCTGCCTTGATTGCCTCGTTGCGGCAATCCTGTTGTGCCAAGCGTTGCCCACCGCCCCCCCACTTCCCCCTAACATCTGATTGTAGCACACTGACATTTACCTGCCAACCCCTGACCCCCTCACGCCCCCTGTGGTCCGCATAAGAACGGGTCACAGCCTCTGACTGGACCGGGGCATAAACCTGCTCCCTCAGACATAGGGAATGCCATGCACGCAGTGCGCACGCAGTGCGAAGTTTTGGATGTCGGCAAATACTCGAACCCTAGTTTTGGCCCCCTTTCACAAGTTTTTGGTTCCGTACCAGGGTTTTTTTGGCTTCCCAAGCATTTAGGATGTGGCATATTTGAATTGTCAACCATTTCCACCTAGAAGAGGCCCATCGACAAAGTGTACACCGTCGACACGACCCGGATCTCGACGTCGTCATTGTCGACACTGCAGCGAGCCTGGTATCCGTAGAGGCAGTTCGATTCGCCCTGCAGAGTACTCTTCCCGACAGATAGTATGTGCACCAAAACCTTGGTCGACTTCAAGGTGATTCTCAGACCGAGATGCTCAAGATCATCGATCGGTATGGCCACGTCCACAACTGCAAAGAAGTCAACGTGGTCATCGTCGCTCGAAGGCTCTCGATCGCCGCTACTCGATGGTGGCGAGTCGACACCAGGACCGGACAGTTCTTCTTCGACGATGCTGTTGGTGATAACTACAACCAGAAGTATCGATGGACCTGGCCAACCCTATGGTATTGACACCTTTCAGTCTTCCCCCTAGTAAACAGGTGACAGGTATTCTTGGGTGAGTATCCTAGCCTCTGTGTGCGCAATATGCACGCAGTGCGCACGCAGTGCAAACACTTAGCCATAGTTTGCGCGCATAGCCAGTCGTGTGCGTTGGCCACTGGTCAGGCTTCCTCACGTCACACCAGCCCTGATGCAGAGAGCCTCTAGCTCATACAGAGCGCATAGCGAACCCACACACCAACGATCTCTCGCTGTCAGATGTTGGAGGGCCGGTTTGATATCTATGTAGGTGAGATAGCACCCAACCCACACGGCACCCAACACCGCTCCTCTTACGCAAGCAAACAAAGGTGCGGTGGAACTTCATCGAGTCTGGCATGAGGTGCGCCCATGCTGGTCATTTTAAGTCATTACGCAGCATCGCGTAAATAATGCTCGTGCCCTCACCCACGCAATTCCGCGTCCACACAATATTTTTTCGGTGTCGCTTCCGTCCATTTTGGAACGATGGTTCCTGTGGCTCCATTTGGTTTTTTGCAATGCGATCTGTGGAGATCTGGGCACTTGCATTGTGGCAGGATTGGCGAGGAGTTTTCACTTGGGGGGGGGGGGGGCTTTGCTGCCCATGTGAGATCTTTCTTACAGCTGTTTGTTTGTATTGACAAAACACGTATTTGCGGGCCGTGGATTATGGCTGTGCTGTTTTGCCTTCAACGTTCACACATGCTAAAGTTCGTGAGGCTGCTGCGCCCAAACCCCTCCAGCCACCATCCAACTGGGTTTGTTGCATGGAGTGGGTTTGCTTCTCTGACACTAATTCGTATCGAGCCTTTGTGCTACAGGCACAATATTTTTGCAGAACTAGACCCATCCACCACTCTGCAGCCCCAGGAAATGCTGCCACCCTGAAGGCCGTGCATTCTCTGATGCTTGCCTGTTGCCAATCCCCATGTTCTGATTCCTTACAGTTTGCAGCAATTTGGACGTCTCGGATGTCTCTGGGGAACAGGCATTTGTGTATGTGATATGTGCTGATTTGTTGGTGATGAGTATGTGCCATTCAGAGGGTTTGTACTCATGTAAGATTCCAACATGGATCGGTATGTTTTGTGGCTTGATGTGCTGTATGCTGACCATTGAACCCAGCCATTTGTATTATCTACACCAGATCATGATTGGTTGCGAAGCTGGTTCTCTGACTGCACCATGGATGTGTGGATTTTCTGTCACTTTGAGAGCGATGATTAATTGGTCTTGCTGATTGGTCTGACCGCAAGTGTATGATCAAGTGGTGTATTCCTGTGGCTCATAAGGGACGCCTTTGCACGCAGTGCAAATCTATTGTACTACTGGAAGTGCTGACCTCTAATTGTTGAGTTTTTTTTAACACAAAATGTAACTACTGGAACCAATGGGGCTTCCAAGCGTGGTGTTGTATGCCCCCCCCCCCCCCAACACTACCTGTGGGCCCATCACTCCTCTCTGGTTTGGAGATGCCAATTTGGCACCACCATCCCAGTAGTAAATATGAATGTGGCCTCTTGCCATTGACAGCCATTTGACTGGTTTTTTTCCCCGGATGAATAGTGTTTTGGTGTGTCCCCATCTCTCCTGAATGTTTGTCTTTCCTGTGGCATGTCTTCCCACTTCTACACAGGTGTATATGGTCACACCCAAGCTGTACACCCAAGCTGTGTTCCTGATTGCTAACCTGTTAATCCGTGGGTCTTGGTGGATCTTTTGGTTATCATATGCTCACAGCACGCATGTGTACAGTTTTTGGTATGCAGATACCATACCAGCCCTTCAGTGCGGGGACTGAAAAAGCAGATGGCAGTGCTTTTGCAAATGGCACCCTGGTAACCTCAATAATTTTGTTTGTTGATGCATGTCTGAGGTCAGGTTCGATTTTTGGGTCTGGTGAACCTCTGGGTGCAGGAGGTGGTATCTCATATTTTGTTTAGTCATAGAAATGAAAGTGCATTTGGGGGAACGTTAGCGCGCCGGGCGCGCGCCGGGCATCTTTTTTGACCCGTGCCTTACCGGTGGACTGTTGCCGTTGATATGTTGGGCAACATTATATGGATTTGCCCCTTGGCCCCCGGGACATCAGCAGATTTGGGATGGGTATGGACCTTCTCGTACCCGAGGTGATTTCTTTGATTTCAAAGTTGGGGGCCATGATGGTGCTTATAAGGGCCGGATTCATGTCATTGTGCCATTAATTGGAAGAAAGAATGGCACTTTGACAGCCCGCCAACAATGTTACAATGACGTGCCCGGGTGGTATAGGGCACGCATTGAGCAGCTGTTTGCTCGGTTGTGGCACGCAAGATGAGGCAGAGGATGAGGCAGAAGCGTGTGTGTTGTGTTGCCAGAACGCTCCACCGTTGTAGTTTGGGATGAGTGTAAGGAGCACTATTGTACTGAATGTATTGACACCCACACTTGTGGGACCAATGTTATGATGCAGCTCTACTGTTCGCGATACCTCAATGACGCCTATCGCTTCTACTGGAGATCGATGCGGTTGTGCTATCCTAACCCCCCATTCTCCCAACTTGCTAAGGTGTTGACCAAGACCGCCCTTAAAGGAGCGAGAGTGGTACTGTGTACCCCAGTTTGCAACTTTCTTGAGCTGGGGCAGTTTGGGTCACCTAATTCTAAGGGCGTTTCCAAGGGGTGTGCTTGGGGGCTCTTCGGGGGGAACATAGTCTAAAAGTAGCGCGCCGGGCAAACATTCCCCCTTTAGCCATGCAACTGCCTTTGCCTAATTGGGAATGGGCAAAAGATATTTCAACAGCTGGCTTGGCCTTGACATGTTGTGTGGCGGTCCATACTGTGTAGTTGAATCACAGAGTCTAGGGGATGGGTGAGCTTTCAACAAGCTGGCAAATGGCAAAGCACACCAAAGTAAATACCAAGATAAATCACCTCGAAGTGAGGTTCCACCCCCCCCCCCAAAAAAAAGTGATATCCAGCTTTAGGGGGTAGAGGCCTCAGTATCAAAAATCCATTGGGGGATGGTCTTATTGGGCAAAATAATGATTTTACAAGGGGTTGGACATCCAATGTCATGCCTTGGGGTATGCTACGCGAATGACCCCCAAAAAGGGGGGTATACGACGCCCGCGCCTGCGCTTGAGGTGGGGGGGGGGGGTCAAAAGTTTTCGCTCAAAAGGCTACAAGCAGTGGGGAAGCACATTGCTTGTACACAAACGGCGGTCCAATGGGAACGCCGTTGACGAAAAGTTTTCGGTCGGTGGTTCGAATCCTGGTCTGGTGACTTTTGGCGGTGGCGGCGGCAGCGCCAAATTCGCCCAACCGGGGTTCGAACCGCCGACCAAAGGGATGCCGGTCGGCTACATTGCCACTCGGCCACTGCTTGGTTAGAGGTAATGGGCCTCCCCGCTGCTTGGGTCCGCATCTGCCACTACAAAAAACCCAAACTGTGTGTTTCTGTCTGACTGCCTGCTGGCGTGGCTCAGGGACTGATTGGCTGACTGTCAACCTCTCTTCGAGGTGCACTGCCGAAGGCAATAGAATTTCAGTTGCATGTTCCTTTTTGGGCAAGCAAAACACCATCATAGATGTTCGAAGATTTTTGTTATTTCTAGATTGATGCTGAATCACAGTGATGCTGTCTCCTTATTCCGCAGCTTTCCAGTATTCTTGGCAGTTTTCGGATAGCTTCACATGTTTGTGTGGGGGGTGTATTGCACGCAGCATGTGAGCTATGCACAAAGTGCATACAAGAACATCCCCAAGTAGAATGGCAATGCATAGTAGCCCTTTGTGAACGTGATCCAGTTCGAATATAGTTGTGGGTTTGGGTCCCACCCCACAATAGCCTACACGGGTGTAATGTACAAAGCTGAAGAGGAAGGTGTGTTGCACATGTCATGCATCATGCATCACCTTTTTGGGTCATGCATGCACCATGCATTAGCCCTAGAGGATGCTTTGCGCTTTAGCTTCGCGACTTTAGCCTGGTGGGCATAGAATGGCGGTACTATGGAATGTTGCCCAAAAGCGGTCATAGGAGCTTTAGCATCACAAACAGGTAGCCAATTGTTGTGTTTGGGTGGAATCATCAATGTCCGGGTGTAAGAGTGGGCAGCAGGCCACTTTGTGCATTTGAAAATATCAGTGTGACTATGTTTAGCCTCTTTTGCTTTCCACAGGACACTTGGCAATGAATATTGACTTTGTGGCGCCGGAGAATCATGTTTTTTACCTGAGAGGCACCACAGAGGAATGTGTGCCTATCATTGTTGTGGGCCTCTTATCCTTCACGGAGCGTGTCACCATCAGCTACGAGCGCCCAGGCCATACTAAGGTTCGGAATTGGTTTCATGCAAAAATAACCGATTGTTTTCAATCATTTCTATAAAAATAACCAATTATTCCGATTATATGACACAAAAATAATTGGTTATTTTCGATTGTTGTCTCTACAAAATGCAATTATTGCCGAAAAGCCTTGAACTTTAACCTAAGGGATAGTATACAGGATAATGAGGGTGAAAGACATGCTAAACCTTTGACTTTTATCCCAAGTTGCCTGTGATTTTGCAAAATCCTCTGGTTTTTGATAAGAAACATTTGATGGTGTATCAACGAAATATTTCTTTTTCATACATAGCTTGTCCGATTAATTGGTTTATACCAGTTTTCAAAATAATCAGTTTTACCGATCATTTGTCACATTAGACCCAATTAATCCAATTAATCCGATTATCCGATTAATTGGTAAAACCGATTCCGAACCTTAGGCCATACGCAGCTATACTGTGATTGCCCAATAGAGCGGCTCACCTTCCCCATTGTGCGCGTGGAGTCCTCCTGCTCCGAATGTTGTCTGTCTTCACCACTTACTGCTGCCGTCGGGTCCATTGCAGCTGTAGTAGCAGTTGCATTTGCGGTGTTCACACAAGGAGACTTTCGAGTGCTCCCAAGTGCATGTGTTTTTCACTTTTTTTGCAAGGTGGTGTGAAGGTACAAGTGAGCGGGTTGTGAGTTGAAAGAAAAGAGTTTGTAAAATTGCACGGGCATAATATCTCATGGAGAGGCAAGAAAATTGCCAATCACCCCAAGACCCTTCAATTTTGCAATTTTGCTATTTAGCGTCATATGTAGGCTATGTGCACATGGCTTTTTGGCAAAATGATCTGCTCATTTGGTGATACCCAAGGGCAAAGTGGCTTTCGTAGTCTCCAACATCAATGTATAGCATGCATGCTTCGTAGTCATTTTGTTGCACCACAAAATGTGCATATTCAATGAAAAAAAGCTGCGGCCAGAGTGCAGGTGCCCCAGCAAATGTTTGCAAGACATTTACCAATACTTCAACGGCAAGGAGGGTTTTTCTAGGGTTTTCGTTCATGAACCACCTGCTAGGTAGTCTTTGTGCCCCAAGAAAGACATGGTAGCTCCTTTGTTCTACTAGTCTCCTCCATCTTGGATACAATGATCATGCGGGTCCGGCGGTGGAATAGACTATGGCCAGTGGCCTCAAGCAGTCTTCTCTTCTCATGAGGCCTCTTTAGGTCCGCAGGCACAGTGGCCATGCCCGGGGAGGGTGAGGCACGTTTGGCCAAAGGCTCTGTCATACCTAGCTTGTCTTTGATAGCTTCAGATAGGGCGGTGGCCTTAAGATGCTCCTTCATTAGTCAATAGCTCCGCTTTCCTATTAATGGTCCTGTCAATGTCCCATTCTTTGTTCTCGGCCTTGTGAGAAGATGACGGCGTGTGGCTACCAGCCGAAGGTAGATCCTTGACTTCACTTGGGGCTTCTCATCGATGTGTCTTGAGGTAAGGGTACGGGCGGTCCGCGGTTAAAGGTATAGATAGTGCAAAGATATGAAAATATTGTTCCGATAGTGGTACTAGTTATAGGCCCGCAACGGTTCGAAATAGGCCTGCATGGGTTAGAAATAGGCCTACACCAGTTAGTTTTCGGCCTGCACCGGTTAGAAATAGGCATGCACCGGCCAGAATTAGGCTTGCAGCGATTGGAAATAGGCTTGCACCGGTTAGAAATAGGCCTGCACCGGTTAGAATTAGGCCGGCACCGGGTAGAAATAGGCCTGCACCGGTTCGAAAAAGGCCTGCACCGGTTGGAATTAGGCCTGCACCGGTTAGAGATGGGCACACACCGGTTAGAAATAGGCCTGCAGCGATTAGACTTAGGCCCGCACCGGTTAGAAATAGGCCTGCAACCGTTAGGAATAGGCCGGCACCAGTTAGAAATAGGCCTGCACCAGTTCGAAATAGGCCTGCACCGGTTAGAAATAGGCCTGCACCGGTTAGAGATAGGCCTGCGCCGGTGGGAAATAGCCCGGCACCCGTTACAAATAGGCCCGCACTGGTTCGAAATAGGGCTTCGCCGGTTAATAAAAAGCCTGCACCGGTTAGAAAGAGGCCTGCACCGGTTGGAAATAGCCCGGCACCGGTTACAAATAGGCCCGCGCCGGTTGGAAATAGGCCTTCGCCGGTTAAAAGAAAGCCCGCACTGGTTCGAAATAGGGCTTCGCCGGTTCAAAAAAGGCCTGCACCGGTTAGAAATAGGCCTGCATTGGTTAGAAATAGGCCTATACCAGTTAGAAATAGGCCTGCACCGGTTAGAAATAATGGTGGGGTCCGGCTCTGGTGCAGGGAGGTGTAGCTACCAGCACTTACGTCTGGCCTGCTATACCCCGGATAACCGGACCCGCCTCTGCGCGGCTGGTCGGGTCCGGCTCTGGACGGTCCGCCTCAGCCTCCCGCATGTGTTTATACCCCACCGGGCCCAAATTTGAGCCTTTGTCGGCCTGTTTTGGCCCTCTGAAAATCCTGAAATACCTTAGAAATGGGCCACGTGGAACTAAAAAAAAGGCAAAAGCGTGTTCTACCAAAAATGATCTTGGACCATTTGGCATGCATAAATGTATGAAATAAGCCCATTGTGAGGTCGTTTTGACCCTTTTTGGCCATCAAAAGTCCCAAAAAGCCTTCTAGGCCCAAAATGTGCCCACAGCCATATTGGGCATCTGCATGAAGCGTAGAGGAGGGTGTAGATTGGCGGATTAGTACCATGAGATACCAAAAGGGTTCTTTGGAGCACACTCTTTTGCACATTCCTTTACAATGCAAATGTCGTAATACAGTGTTGACGGCTGCACAGTTGTCCATTGCTTCCATGGGTTTGCTTGCCTCCACATTGCTTATTCACGATTCCTAACATCAATAGTAAGGAAAAAAAAAGAACCAACTTTTCCTTTGCACTGCATGCAACATTTACTCTGCAAATATTCAATTTTCTTAGATATGCAGTGTGTTTCCAACGTGTCTGAGAGCACATCCTGCGATGGACCAATCAATGGTATTGGCATCACCAGTGTCCAACAACAATAGGAAGCAATGCTGTGGTATGGCTGGTCGTGGCTATAAAACCACCCCCAAATGGGGGATAACCACCCCCAACCTCCTTTTTGGCCATTTTTGACCCCTGGGGTGGTTTTATCCCCGTTTTGGGGGGGTGGGTTTATCCCCTCAAAGGGGTGGTTTTATCCTTGCAAAGGGTCCCCCCCCAGGGGGTGGTTTTATCCCCCCATTGGGTCAGTTGGGGGGGGGTATCCACCCTTTGTGGTGGTTTTATCCCCCCTTTTGGGTGATTTTTTTCCGCTGACCTAGAACCACAGTACGGGAAGACAAGTTGCCTTAGGTCTATATGTTGTGCTGTAAGGGGAACACCCTTGGGGATGGGGGCGGGGCTTGACCCATTTCCATCTTGGGTATGGAGGTAGGAGAGGTGATGGAGGGTCAGAGAACGACATATGGTTTTACACTCAGTGTTTGGCTTCACATTGCTCTTTGTATATGTGTTACAGGATGTCTGACCTGGCTGGGGACAAATGTGCAAGTGTCTGAGATGGGACTTCAGACATGGTTTGGGTTTGCTATTCATGTCGTTCGGCATGCATTGCTTTTGTGGCAGCATTGCTCAGACTGCTTTTGTTTGTTGTGTTTTGGGAGGGTGCAGTCAGATAGGGGCAGTTCACCATATTTCTGCTGGTCACCAGCTGTGTTGAACAAACACACTGCAGGGCAACGCCCTCTCTGGCTGGTGTGCCACAACACCAGAGAAGCATCATCAACTGCTGGCTCCTCGCTTCCACCACTATCAGATATCAACATCTCTGCTTGTTCTCCTTGCCATCATGAAGGCCTCTTTATTTACTATAGACCGATATTGACCAGTGGCATCCTGCTGTGTTGTAAATTCCATGATTGTGGCCCCAATGGCGTGTATCACTGTCGCCGCTGGGACTGTCGGCCGTCTCAGTGTGCGTCCCCGGCCCCATGGACAACAATGTCCAGCGGGGACCAGCACAGGGGGACCGGGGGGCAACACCACGTCCCTCCATGCCTCCTCCTGCTCGCCATGATCTTCGTCGTCATTCCCCCCCCTGTGTGACATTCCGTCGGGTTGCTGCTTCTTTACAGGGCCCTGGACAGTCACACGTTCTCCCCCCCCCCCGCCCGCCTCCCCCTTGTTCTCCTCCTCCTCGTCGTCCCCCCGCTCCTCGTCCTCCTGATTGCCCCCCCCCCCCCCCCACGCACACCATCCTCGCCTTCATAGCTTTGGTCCAGCCTCGTTCCGCAATGGGCCCATCCACAGCACAAGGCTCCCTCTGGCCCCACTTCGCAAAGGTTCGACGGAGCCGCCCGCCGCCGCCGCGGCCGTTGGATAATGCCCGATCTCGCTAGACCAACAACGCGGGCCATGCATACGTTCGCCGAGAAATACGGTGCGTTCCAGGACGTGCCCGCACCATCACAGAGCCGGGGCCTCATGCGAACGGGCGGCGCCTCCTCCCGCAGGAGGCGACCCTGGGGTCCAGGATTGCCATACGGTGTCGAGTGGTGCCCAACGGATCAGTCAGGGTGGCACGGAAGGGTGCCACAAAGCAATTTGGGGATTGTCTCGGACTTTTTCGTGTGGTTTGTCTTGTTCTTTGGTTTGAAAGCACCGCCCGGTCACCGTTGTGAAACGCCCGTTTCGAATGCGCTGTGGATGTGCCGATTCACGCGAACTTCGCGTGACTTTGTGTGAAGTTCGAGCAAATTCCGGTGAAGTCTGCGCCAACTCGCAGCTCATTCAAAAAAGGTGCGGGCCATTCACAAAGGGCACACCTTCCGTTGGTGCGTCTCGGGATGGCGCTGGCGGTTGTGGGCGGCATTGACCCACATTGATTCGCGCAGAGGCAGGACGGCGCGCACTTCAGGACAGGGAGGTGTCCCGAATGGCTGGTCGGGTACCGCGGGGTACGGCTAGTGTCCGGTGCCGCGTCGTTTTGTTGTGTGACCCGCTTTGTTGGTCGAGGGGTGGGGGGTGGTTCGTCTACTGTACAAAGGCATAAAAGGGGCGTCGTTGCCAAGGCCCGGCGCGACTTCGAGCACACTCTGAAGTCACGTGGGGCATGGCCGGCGGGCGGACAAAACGGACGACGGAACCTCGAGAAGACTGATCGTAGTCAGCGAAGCTGCCTCCCCAGGGGGGGCTCACTCAGGCGGGGGGGGGAGGGGGGCACAGGTCCCCGTGCATGACTGTCAGTCATCACTTGTTGGGGGAGGGGGGGGGGGATGACATGCATGCGCTTGTGATGACTGCTGTGCAATACCCTGTGACCCCCCGCCATGACAGTCCAGAACGATCGATGAGAAGGCCATCGCATATTGGGACGCCACGCCAAAGGGCACATGTTCAAGCCGCACGTCCGGGATCCTCAGGATCCCACGGCTCATCCATCCCTCCACTCCTCCTGCGGCAGCGCATACCCTCCGCCTGGGCAAGGCCGCATGGCGGCCAGGGGCAGTCCGTGGGCAGGCGCACACCGGCGCGTAGCCGCACCATCGGAGGGGAGACGTGGCGCCGGTTGTCCGCCGGGCGGGTGCTGTTCTCCGATGGAGCGCCGCTGCGCCTCGTGGCCCTCCGATGCCATTGCCGCGTCAATCGCTGTGACGGGGCGAGAGGCGGGACTCGCGGTGTGGGCCCGTCTGCGGGCCGGTGACCGGGCCTGGCAGCGGAGGCCACCGCATGAGCCATCCAGACGGCCGCCGCGGGACACGCTAGCACAACAGACCCCTGTGCCCACCGCCGTCGCGTTGCTGTCAAGCCAATGGCTGTCGGCAGAACGCCGCTGTCATCTGCCGACCCGACCGGACGATGGGAGGTGTTGTGACGGGTTCGCGACGGGCTGGAGTGGGGCTTGTAAACCGGTTTGGAGCGGGGCTGGACCGGCCTCTGTACCCTCAAACAAGGGCCCCTAAGCCGCTGTCCCGCTCCTACACTGCGAATCGCAGCAACCGCCCTCCGGGCCAGTGCATCACTGGGCCGTGCCAGTGCACGCCAGTTGCTGTGCGGACGGCGGCTTGAAGGTCTCCAGGAAGGCCAACGTCTTGTGGACCTCCTGTGCTCTGCGATCCGCGCTCCACCCCAACTTGTTGCCCATCAACTGCGGGTGTTGTGGCCGGACACACAGGGCAGAGGAGGGGCCACAAGCAGAAGGCGGGGGGCAGGGGGGGAGGAAGGAGCGCCACAAGAAGAGGGATGTGGTGTGGGAAGCGGGAGGCGGCAAGGACTGGGTGGCCGTGTCCGCAGTAGCGGCACCGCAGAAGAGACGGGCGGAGGTGGAAATCTCTGAGAACTCCGGCCCATCGTATGATTGTTGTTTTGTGGCTGTGCCTTTACAAAGCCGCGCGAACAACGTGCCCTTTGGAAGCTAGGCGATACAAGGGTCCACAACCGTGACCGAATTGACACGTCATGCCAAGAGGTCGTGACCATGAATATTATCAACAGGCAACCGGTTGTGCTCAATAACTCATGAAGCGAAATCCTGAGGTCGCGGTCAAGGTCGCAGGGCAGGACACGAGGCGGACGCGGGGCCAAATCATTGACAGGGTGTTTCCACCCACTAGTATTTGACCTTTTGGTGGGCCAATGCATTGCAATCACCAACTCACTGTATTGTCTGGCCACAACTATGAACCCACGTGTGCATGATGCCCTGCCCCACGTCCGGGGGATGCCCCTGTGGACTTGTGCAGAAGTCCTCTCAACATGCTATTGTTGCTCCTGATGCACCACAGAGCCTTTATTGTATGCGGTGAACGGGGTGTTTGTTTGCAGATGTAGACATAGAGTGGCAGACCTACAAAATCTTGTATAATGGGGGATTGGTTCCTTGCTACGATTTACTGACTCTGGTGGTATTCGGCCGACAGGATCACATCCGGCAGTGTCCGGCAGAGGCTTTGGTCACATTTTGGCAGCATCCGGCAGCGTAAACACCATTCTCCAAAAATTGATCAAAAAAGAAGCAGAGACAGACTCGTGCAACAGCAGTTGGAGGACTGTCGCCGTGTCTCTCCGTCTTTCTAGTTCCCTGTCTTATGCTTGTTTACCCTTCCATTCATAATGGGTCGGTTCCTCGACTATGGTAGCAGCAGCTACATAAGCGATACAGTCTAAGATCCACTGTTCATGTGTGTCCGTTTTGGTGGACATGCCTCAACCATGCAAAAATTTCGGTCACAGAACCAGGGCTGCATATTGCACTAGGCCTTCGCCTATGAGTGCCATTCACGTGCCCCTGGGTGCGCTTGGACCCCACCTGGCAATAGAACAAAAATATCACCCGCTCATAACGTGCATTTTTGCTGCAAACACGTGGAGGCCAATACCTCATGACAGTCTGCCCCAATTGCATTATTGGACAAAGCTTTCTTGCCTCGTTGGCCTGTGATACCTCATGGCTTCCCGTCAAAGGCGGTTGGGTACGTGTACACCCGGTGACCAGCACCATACGTTGTGTGTGACATGCCTTTGAGGATTGAGGGCAATTGCGGGGGGAGGCGTAAATTGGGGCGGGGGTGGCAGCCCCCCACACACACCCTCTGCTCGCCCAATCACCCGTAATTTCGAGAATCGACTGCTCTGGGCTAAGCAGTGCCGCTCGCCCAATTGTGGGGCATGCCAGTGCACGAGAGGGCCCGGTTTGGCAATCATCGTTTCCCCATCACAAATTCAAAACATTTGAAAACATTTCAAAACATTTGGAAACCTCTTTGGAAACATTTCAAAACCTTTGGAAACATTTCAAAACAGTGGGGCCAGTCTTCACGCCGGGTGCCACACATGCCAAGCAACCGCCCAAGGAGCCACCGTTGGTTGGTTCGCCGGGTCAAAAGGGCACAGCAAGTGCGAAATGCTTTGAAATGTTTTAAAAGTGTTAGATGGAGGCGAGTTTTCAGGACAATAATCGTTAGATGAATCTCGCGGTCCATGTAACCTTTATCGGCCTGAAAATAGCTTGTCGTTGTTAGATGGGAACAATTATCTTCCTAAAATCATGAACGCACACAACACCACTCACAATGTTGTTGCGCCATTCGAACCACCTTTGCAACTTCATTTGTTGCCACCATTCGCAAGCATGAGCCCACTCAAAAGTAAAGGGCCCTTGGGGGGTAATGATAAATGCCTCCTTTGGCAACTTGGCCACCGAAAAAGGGTGGGGGTGGCGTGCGTCGCATGATGTCCCTTTCCGCAGGGCCCTGGTACTGCTGCACCCACACCCACACCCTGGTGTGCTACTTGCCCGCGCCGCCTTTGCGTCATGGTTAAGAGGCGCTTCCTCTGACCCCCCCCCCCCGCCCCGCCCCCTTGTTCCCATCCTGTGCCCGCCCCGCCCCCCACCTGCTGCAGCTCGGGACACACAAACGGGTGGTGTCCTGCCTGTAGTAGACCCGCTGTGGCCCCCATCACCTAACAGACCGGTGGGTCCCCTGGGGCGCAGGCGACTTGCGGGAGGAGTTGCGTACCGGGGCTGGGCCTCTCAAACCTCAGCCCAAGCCTGTGCTCGAAGGGGCTGTTGTGTGTGTGTGTGTGTGTGTGTGTGTGTGTGTGTGTGTGTGTGTGTGTATGTGTGGCGGGGTGGGGTTTCGGGACCCGAAACTGTGTGTACCAGAAATGGCCCAACAGAATTTGTCCTTCAGTAAATTTCAGTGAAAGGGGGGGGGGGGCACTCGTGCAGAAAAAACATTAATTCAGCCCTGCAGCCCCCCTGTGTGACATATAGTCCATCTGTGGTTTCTTTATGGGGTCTTGGACAGTCCCCCGTTTATTCTTCACCGCATGATGTAGTGTCGATCTTCTCTTGAAGGTCCGTCAAGCCGCCGTCTTGACCCCACCATTTCTGTTTCTCTATGGTGCCCCCCCCCCCCCCCCCGGGGGGGGGGGGGGGCATAGGGCGGAACTTGCGGTGGGCCACGGTGTGCAGTTAGTAGGAATGAAACAAGGGGGCTTAGAGGGGTGTAGGGGAATTATTGGAGAAGTAA
This sequence comes from Eutreptiella sp. 'Long Island Sound 2002', assembly GCA_964036045.1. Lineage (NCBI taxonomy): Eukaryota > Euglenozoa > Euglenophyceae > Eutreptiales > Eutreptiaceae > Eutreptiella > Eutreptiella sp. 'Long Island Sound 2002'. The sequence goes on along the minus strand of OZ038398.1, from coordinate 27,172,318 downwards.
TGGAGGGGAAGGCCCGGATACTCCTAGTGGGGGAAGTGAGGAGAGTACGGGTGGACAAACACAAACTGGGAACAGATGTGGATGTGGAGCCGGTGGAAAGCCTGCCACTGGACTTTGCTAGGTTGGTCTGCATGCCACACCTGGGGCAACAAAAGAGGAAGTCATCCTGGCATACAAGAAGATGGTCCTTAGACTCCACCCAGACAAAAACAAGAACAACCAGGAGAAGGCAACGTTGTTCAAGCGGTTGAACACAACATATGAGAGCTGGAAGTGTAACATAGCACACGCAGGGTAGGGCCGGGGAAACCAAACCGCCCCACACCCATACCACACAAACTTTCCGTTCCCAACATACTTGCGGTTGAATTTTTGCAGGCAGAATGAGCTGCACGGAGAGACCCCTCAGCAGACCCAGCAACAAAGCAGGGAAGAGGATAGCAAGGACCAAGGGTCGGAACACATGTGGAGTTTGTGGGTTGGGGAACAAGAAAAAATCCACAGGCGGGACCACAGCCGACCACGGGGATACAACACAAACACAACTAGACCACTAACCTTTGGAGAGCAATGCAGGACGTACACAAGACCTACTAAGGCTACAAGGAAACTGAATTTTGAGGGGAAAGAGGAGAAGGGGATGGACAGGAGACTACCCGGATGAAGGAACATGAATGTACCTCCTTGGACTAGATGCGAGTAGTGGTAGGCTGTGTGTGGGTACCAGAGGAAAGGATATGGGCACTGGAAGTGTTTTTCGTGGGACAAGGGATACACTTCATAATGGATGACCCATTGAGACTCATAGCTCAACCAAACCGCGCAAACATCATAGCAGCTAAACTGGGAATGAAAACATATGGACGTTAAGACATAAAACAACAGGGGGAGGGTTTACCCATACCACACACCACAACAACCACCCACGAGCACGGCAAAATGGGGAGGACTATGGAGTGGTGGGGCACTAATGTTGGCGGCGACCAAACCACCGGTGAACTAGAAACAGGGAGACAGGGTCACAGATGGCGGACGCAGCCCCGTCAAGACTCGGATGTTGGGACTGAGTTGGTTGCTAGTGCCACAAGAGGCAACATCACCAACCACAATGTTGACACCACTTGAAATAGACACCCCCCGCTACGCCCCAGCACCAACCACATCAACACCAACCACAAAGCCAACGCCACAGCAACACCAACACCAGCAACCACAGAACGCACACACCCACACAACAATAGCAAAAGGCAGCCCAAGCTAGCTCAATGCAGCCAAGAAAAGACGCCCGGGGCACCGCGGACCCTGAGTGAAGCGCCAACTTGACAAGGAGAGGGAGAGTGTGTGTGGACCCCCCATTCGCTCCAACTGCGGGGAAGCGTACGAAGGGGAACTAGCCCCGGTCCCAAACCCTTCATCTGACGGCGGGCACTACGTGCACGGTCTACCACTGTTGCGCCAGCTACAGCCAGCAAGCCAGCAAACATCATGAATCTACGCCCTGGACAGACTGGGACATGTGGGCCAGCCGAAGCAAGTGGCCAAAACCACCAACACCAAATACACCAACACCAATAAAGAGCCCCCTCGAGCCAGGATCTCCCTCCTCAAGGGGAAGGAGGGGACAGTGTGTGACGAAGCCCCCCCTCCCCCTCCCACTCCCCTTCCCCCTCCCCATAGCAACACATTCCCCCGCCGCCCTTTACCCCTAGGACAGGACAAACATGGAGAGCCCAGAGGGAACTGGGCAGGGGGAAAGGGAAACACAAGCGGAGGTAACAGGGCAGGGCAGACCTCGCTCGCCGAAAATGGTGCAGAGCGCAGGAAGGAGGCAAAGGACAAAAGGGAAATAATAATTGTGGTTGTTAGAAGTCCCTGTCAGGAAAATGATCCTGCAGATGCACAGACCAGCGCGCACAAGTCAGTGCTGGACATGGACTTAGAATGTGCATCTGGATGCACCTGGGCAACAGCACGGGCCACAGCCTGTCTCTGGGACAGCTGAATCCAGAGTAGTCAAACAGGACAAGTCATCCAGGAGCTTAGTTGACACAACCAAAACAATAGGCGCCGCCAAAGGCAAACAAACCAACACCATGGCCGCGTGCCAACCCCCCCTCCCCCCGGGATGGATCCCAAACGGATCATTCAACAATGCCGTCACCCAACAGCAGCATCGCAAGGGCTGGCGTTTGCAATCCTCACACACATTTTGACGTTGACCCACATCCAAACCCTTCGGGCCCAGGGCACACCTCAACCACCCGCGGAGTGCACTCCACCGCCGCCTCATAATCCAAAAAGGCCAGGCGCGTGCGTCGCGCCAGCATGTCGCATGCGGTGCAGGCATACTCCTGAATGGCGTACTCGGCCTCTGCCTCCAAGAACTCGTAATGGTGCCCTGGGTATAGCTTGCGGAACTGAGTCGCAGCTGCCATGTCTGCCACAGCATAGGCCTGCAGAAGGTTCGCGTCAGCATGGTAAGGGCTGGGTCGTAGCACATACCTTGTCCGGAACAATCGCCTTTGGCTCCTGATCATCACAGCGTCGTCTCTAGTCGTCTCTGCACCAGCTCTCATCATGTCCCATCATCTCCCTGGTGCCATTAACATCACAGCTCTCAAACAAACCCCTCTGCACACAGCAGTTACTTTGAAACAGTAATCGTCGGCCACGAAATGAGAAAAAACCAACAAATCAAAATTTCGTCCGCAAAACGTCAGTGTGAGCCTGACCGTCTCTGAGGGGTTAGGAGCTAGCTCAGCTGACACCCAAGATGGCGCGCGCGCAACTCACTACCGCGAGAGCTCCAAGGGACCGCAGACCAGAGCTGATGCTGATCTGCTGCTACAATGCCCAGTTTGGAATGTGGCTCTCTGGGCTTCTTTGCACACTGTGAACCCTGGCGACAAACTGCTCATGGCAATGAACCAAAGGCCTCGGCGATCACTTCTTCATGGCTAAAGACTCGGTGCATCCTGCCTGTCCTGCACTTGCTGTTTGCGCTGGCGGCGACTGTTCACGCAACATGCACATGGTAAAAGGAGATCAGACCTGATCCCCATAGGAGTGTGCCAAATGCTTGGCCAGGGTGTGGCTAATGCCGTACTTCTGTATCAAGTGTTGTGGGAGCTCATGTGTGTACTTGTGCCCTGTGGGACCGGAAAAAGAACGAAAGGACAAGGCACTCAAGCTCTGACACAAAATGCGCTACACTCAACTTTGCAAGATGCAACCACAAAAACAAAAAAAAAACACGGCTCTGTCGAATACTTTCGTTTCAGTTGCTCAATGCAACCGAAAAACAATGTAGTCAACACTTTGGGGGCATGCCCAAGCAACGGAAGTGGCAACAGACCCCTCCAGGTGCACCACCAGGAGGCATCGTGACCAGGCTGGCCCGTGGTGCCGACCGAGCGGTAAGAGGGCGGACATCGGGCCCGATGACCATCCAGACGCTCGGAAATACACCGAAAATCATCGGAAATACGCCCTCCATCCCCTCATCCCACCCCCCACCCCACCTCCTGTAGGAAATTGCCTGTGAAAATGCGAAGAGATGCAGGTTATCGAGGCTGCAAGAAGCATAGGAAAGGTCCTACCGCATACCCACGAGGGTGGGGGGGGCACCGTCATTTTGTAACAGTCCCACCCCACCCCCAACCCCCCCCCGGGGCACGGGGACACCAGCGAGCGTTCTGGGGGGACTGTACCAGGAGGCCGGGGGTAATTGGAGCCCAGGACCTTGACCCTTGACCTGTTCAAAGGTTTGGGGTACAGGAAGCCAAAGGATCCGAAATGAGGGTCCCTGCATCGTGGCTGGAGGAAAATTTGTCTTCGGTGCTTTCGGCGCCGTGGATGGTTGGTGCAATTGACGGTGCCCCCCGTGGGGACTGTGTGAGGGGGGGAGTGTCCAAGGGGGCGGGCTGTGGCCCTATGACTGGGGCCTTAAGTCCGGAGTGCATACCACCCAAAAGCATCAGCTGCTTGGTCTGGCATGGCCTGGCGTGCGCAAGGGCGCCTTGGGCGTGTTTGATGCAAGCGTCGACGGTATCCTCGGCCATCTGACGGTACGTCGTCCATTTACCACCCGTGATGGTCACCTGCATGTCAGACAAACGCGTCAGACAGGAGGGAAGGGCGTGCGCAGAGGAGGACGGGGCTGCAGAGGGTGCTGTCTGTGGAACACCAAAGCTGCTCTGCACACCACACCACACCGCACCCAACCTCACCCCACCCCACTCCACCCCAGCCCAGCCCACGATGAGCAATGTATGTTAGCCGTAGCAGTAGCAGTAGCAGTATCAAGCAGCAGGTGCAAAAACGTCTTTTTGTGTATTTGAACTGTGGGTTAAAACCAGCATCCAAGTTGCTCAAAACGACCGCAGAGCAAATGCACATCACCTGAAACAAATTTCGTGTGGTTTCGAGCCGTTTAGCCTGTTTCAGGGCCAATTTGGTGTCCAATAATGATCGTTTTCACCCTGTTTTCGGGACGCATCCTGAAAACAAATTTCAGGAACATCGCCAGTGCGTCAAGTAGGTGTCTCCAATGAGGACCGTTCTTCTTGCACAGTGATTGGGCTATCAAATGACTGCGGACGGGTGTTCAATGAGACGTCTCTCAGGCCGCGGTGCCATGCGGTGGTCCATTCTGCGGTAAAACGAGCTGTTGTTCAACGAGGTTGACGAGAATTATAAGGAACCAGCCGGTCGTAGTGGGAAGTCTTGATTAAGGATCAGGGCCCAGACGTTTTGCATTTTTCTGTGTGCAAGACATCCCGGCCTTTGCCTTTTGGAACAGCGCCTTCGGCACACCGCACACCACACCACACCACACCACACCACACCACACCACACCACACCACACCGCACCACAACACACCACACCACACCACACCACACCACACCACACCACACCACACCACACCACACCACATCAAACCACACCACTCCACATCACACCACACCACACCACACCTGAGTACTCCCCAGCCCTATCCACGGGCTGGGTGCTGGGTGCAAAGCCCACATGACACGGCCCGGGCACCGCCCTCCAGTGGTGTACTGGTGTACTAACAGAATGTCGGGTGTACGCGCGCACCAGCGCTAAGCACCAACCGCGGGATCCCAAAGCCCTCTAGCACCGGCCGCAAAGGCACAGGCCTGAAACAAACACTAGTTTGAGGCCATTTGACCAGCGACTAGCAACTTGTTTATTTGGGCGCAAAAGTGCCAAGTGCCCAAAGTGCCAAGAATCCGAGAAATTGCACAACCAGACAGCCCAAAACCTTCCCCAAGCAATGCAAGAATATGAAAAGAAAACACCATAGGACATCAATAAACATCGATAAACAATGGTGGTTGCCCGCAATCCGGCGTTTTTGAAAAAATAGACGAATAAACGCGTTTATTTTTGATTTGACCAGCAGCAAGACCAGCATTTAATTCAACCCTACATAGGCCTCGGGAACAGGTCAGCAACCCCTCTAGGGAGGCCGACCCCACCGGCCTCCCCTTCCCCCTGCAACTCACAACCCCCAAGCCCACGCAGCCTTCCCCCTCCACTGCCCCTTTAGCTCCCTCTCCCATGCCCACCCAACCTCCCTTTCCGTAGGTGCAACCTCCGACAACGTGGAGATCCCCGCACGGGGCTTTGACAGCGGCGTGGGGAACCACGTATGAGAGGGGTTGGGAAGCAAAGGGGGCCAAGAAAAATAGGTCACTGGGAGAGCAAGGGGACCCGACAAGTTGGGATAGTAGGGCAGCCCAGTAGGACCCATGCCCCCCCCTCCCCACTCCCCCATGGAGGGGACCAGAGGGCAATGTGGCCCTCCTAACGTTTGGGGGATGAGCGAAAAAACCCCACAAGCCCTGCCTATGGGAATAGGGGAGCGGCCCATGAATGTGTGGAGAGGAGCCGCTCCCTTGTGTGTCAAAGACCAACCAACTCCAACGGGACTTGTGAACAGGGGAGCGATCCACGAATTAGTGGAAGGGCATTGCTCCCCTATGGCCTTGTACCTTTGCACCCCCGCTCGTTGTTGGCGAGCGCTTGTCCATGTGGTCACCCCCACCCTGGTATGGGTATCCACCAAGTTAATGGTATGCAGGTATAAGGCCATTAACCCCGGCCACCACCCCAAGCCTCTACAACCGGGAAGAGGATTTGGGCCAGGTAACAGCCCTGGACCCCCTGGAGGGAGCCCCTACCCGTCCGGCCACCACGGATGGGGCTCTTCATGGGGTAAAAGCACCAACCATCCATCACCCAACTGTAATAATGAACACACCCACCCTCCTCTTCATTTACCACCTCAAGTGGGAAGTCCTAGGGCTGAGACGAAGAACCTCAGTGAAGGATGGACGGCCAACCGGTGTCCGTGCGGGACACGCCACCGGAGCTTTGCTCCGGGGCCCAAGCAGACCCTGGCTACCCATGCCAGAGAATGACCACTGCTGGCCATCGCCCATGGCAGTTTTGCCTCTGGCAACCCCTTCTCCACCTCCTCGTGAATGGGGCTTAAACACCCACTTAAGGCACTCAACATGTGGCAGACTCTAGGTAGGTCCCCCGGACCCTATACGGTCGAGGAGGGGTGCATAGACACCTGATGGTGTGGGTGTGAGCCCCCAACAACCCCACCCCCCCCGCTATTCAACGTCCCCCGACACCATATTGCGGCTGAGGGCGACTCCACACATCACTGCAACGGTGCCCTTGCGCCGGGTGCGCCGACTTTGCCCCTAGCCGCCTGTATTTTCCCGGTGTATGACCCCCACTGTTTTCCTTTTGGGGCGGGGTGATGACACCCCCCGTTGGGCAGGGCACCCCGTCCCCCAGCCCGTGGCTCTATGCCTTTTGGGGGCTACCATCCCCCGCCGGCACCGAAACATGTACCCATTGGCTGGAGAGGGCATCTTGTCCCTGCGACTTGGGACCTTGCGCTTTTTGGGGGACTGCCGTCCCCCACCGGTGCCCCGAATGCACCCACCAGCTGGACAGGGCATCCCATCCCTCCAGCCCCTGGCCCCGTGTTGTTGGGGGGCTACCATCCCCGGTTGGCGCCCCAAAATGTGCGCTCGCAGATTGGACAGAGCATCTCGTCCCTCCAGCCCGTGACCCCGCGCCTTTTGGGGGCTATCATCCCCTGCAGGCGCTCCAGTCCATTCAACCACCACCTGGGCAGGACTCCCAACCTCCTGTGCGTGGACCTACGCTTGTTGGAGGCTACCATCCCCCGCTGGCGCCCCGAAACGTGCGACCAGCGGCCTCACAAGGCATACCATTCCTTCAGCCCGTGACCCCGCGCCTTTTGGGGGCTACCATCCTCCGCTAGTGCTCCGAAATGTGCGACCGCTAGCTGGGCAAAACATCCCTCCCCCTCAAGCACATGACCCTGCGCTTTTTTCGAGGCTGCTTTCCCTGTGTGTGCCTTAAGGCATTGGGCAGTGGCACTCCCTTTGTGCACATCACTACCTCACTCCCTAGGGCAGTGGGCAGTGGCTCCCCTGCTAATCACTGCCTCACTGCCTTGGGGCAAGGGGCATGCCTTGGGGCAGCGGGCAGTGGAACTCCCACTTTGCATTACCTCACTGCCCAAGGGCATAGGGCAGTGGGACTCCTTCAGTACATTGTTGCACTGTTGGGGAGTAGTGGGCAATGGGACTCCTTTTGTGCACCGCCACACTGCCGGGGAGCAGTGGGTTGTGGGACTTCTTCAGTCCTATGCCACACCGCCGCGGAATAGTGGGCAGTGGGACTCCTTCCGTGTACTGCCACGATGCTAGGGAGTAGTGGGCCGCTAGGGAGTAGTGGGCTGCTAGGGAGTAGTGGGCAGTGGGACTCCCTCAGTGCTTTGCCATGCTGCTCGGGAGCAGCGGGCAATGGGACTCCTCCTATGCACTACCACATTGCCGGGGTGGGAGCGGGCAGCGGACCTCCTTCAATACATTGCCACACTACTAGGGAGCAGTGGACAGTGGGACTCCTTTGTGTTGGGGAGTGCCGGCAGGATTCCACTGCACACTACTCCCCAGCAGTGTGGCGGTGCACAGAAGGAGACCCATTGCCCACTGTTCCCCAACAATGTGGCATTGCACTAAAGGAGTCCCACTGCCCATTGCTTCCTTGTGGTTTGGCGGTGCATCGAAGAAGTCCCACTGCCCACTACTCCCCGGCAGTGTGGCGCTGCACGGAAAGAGTCCCACTACCCGGTGATGCCCATTAGTTTGGCAATGTGCAACAGAAATTCCACTGCCCACTGCCCGCAGACAGTGCGGCGATATACGGTAGGGGTTCCAGTGCCCACTGCCCCAAGGTAATGCGGCAGTGTACTGCAGTAGTTCCACTACCCACTGCCCCAAGGCAGCTGTGTACTACAAGAATTCCACTGCCCACTGCGCCAAGGCTATGCGGCAATGCAGTGCAAGAGTTCCACTGCCCACTGCCCCCAAGCAATGCGGTAGTGTACAATAGGGGTTGCACTACCCACTGCACCTAGACTGTGTAGATAGTGCAGCAATGTGCCGCAGGAGTTCCACTGACCACTGCCCCAAGGCAGTGTGGCAGTGTACCGCACGAGTTCCACTGCCCACTGCCCCAAGGCAGTGAGGTAGCGTACAGCAGGTGTTCCACTGCCCACTGGCCACTGCCCCAAGGGGGAGAGCACTGTGCAAAAGGCGTCCCACTGTACACTGCCCCCAGGCGGTGCGGCGGTGTGCCGCAGGAGTTCCACGGCCCACTGCCCCAAGGCACTGCAACAGTGTACCGCGGGAATTCGACTGCTCGGGCCCCAAAGCAGTGCGGCAGGACTTCCACTGCCCACTGCCCCAAGGCAGTGCGGCCGTGTACCGCAAGAGTTCCACTGCCCACTGCCCCAAGGCAGTGTGGCAGTGTACCGCAGGACTTCCACTTCCCACTGCCCCGGGGCAGTGCGGCAGTGCGGTGCGGTGTGGTGTGGTGTGGTGTGGTGTGGTGTGGTGTGGTGTGGTGTGGTGTGGTGTGGTGTGGTGTGGTGTGGTGTGGTGTGGTGTGGTGTGGTGTGGTGTGGTGTGGTGTGGTGTGGTGTGGTGTGGTGTGGTGTGGTGTGGTGTGGTGTGGTGTGGTGTGGTGTGGTGTGCTGACCGCGCTGTTACCAAAAGGCAATGGCCGCGGGATGGTCTTGCACGCGGGAAAATGCAAGCCGGGAGGGCCGTGTCGGTGCGCAACCAGCTGTGGGAGCCGGCTGTTCCGGAATAGTGGGCGGCAGCGTTGCGTACCCCCTCCAGAAAGCGGGCCCACATGGAGTGCTCTAGGCCCCACACACTGTGGACTGAGTTCCTACGCGCCATGTCATCGAGGAGTCCATCAGAGTCTGGTACACCCACGCCAAGGCGTGTGCCACGTTGCTGAAGGCCCGCCTGGGCCCGAACAGCACAATGGCGTGGGTGTTGCATGAGCGCGCCTGCACCAGCAGGCGGAGAGAGAGGGAGTGCAGCGGGAGCTTCTGGGCTGATAGCAGTTGCCTGGTGGGTGACCTCCAGGTTTCCCCTACTCCCCCTCTTTCCGCCGATATCCACACACTTACACACAACGCGCACGCTATACACACAGCCCTCCTGTTTACCTGTACCTGTGGATAGACATCCTGCCCATTGCCTTCTGGTAACAGCACCTTCGGCACACCACACCACACCACACCATACCACACCACACCACACCACACCACACCACACCACACCACACTAGACGGGTGCACCTGCTGTCGCAGAAGACTGAGCCTCAAGCTGAAGCACAAAGACACACACCATGCCACCGTGAGTGTTAGGAATCACAAGATGAGATCGCGTGATGTGCTTCGTGGACTTGCGTGGGTCTGCCACGAGGGGGCGGATGCCGGTCCATACGGACTTGAGATCCTTGGCCTCGATGGAAGCCTCAGGTTGCAACCAGCGCTGCATCTGCGGAGAAGAGAGCGGGGTGTTTCACGCAATGTGCAATGTGTTTCAGGCCATTTAAATCATCCCCCTTCAACGGTATGATGCCGCCATGCGACGTGCCGACATTACCGTCACAACGTGTCTGGTACGCAAGGATGCCTCAAGGCCCTGTGAGAAAAGTACTGCACAGCTGTTAACCAACGACGTAAGCAACGGCAGCTGACGCCGCACCGACGAGATCGGACATCCAGATATCGTCCCGAGTCACCATCTGTGATTGTTGGAATGCCGCAAAAGAGCCCAAGACCACTTCCCCGCAGACCCCGCAACCCCTGCATCCCCAAAGATAAAATCGTCGATGGTTTCTCAGCCCTCCGGAAGATGTGTCCAAACTCCACTTCCGTTAAGTTCAAAGACACCCAAGCCCGGAATCACACAAGTGAAAAATCAAAAGTGCACAAGACAATTCCAAATGTCAAGTATGCGTTTCGATCCCAGCGGGATCCTCCTCATAGCCGCCTGCCCAATGCAGCCCAGCCTCCCCACGCCAGCCTGATAGCCACATGCGTACACTCTAGCCCACACCCAAGCCCAAGCCCCATACCCACACTCCCACCCACACCCTCTCCACACCCACACGCACGCTAACACCGTCACCCACACATGCCCAAACCCACACCTACGCGCACATGTGCACACATGCCAACACCCCTCCACCCCCAACGCCCAAACCCACACCCGCACCCACGCCCACGCCCACACCCACACACCAACGCCAAAGCCCACCTCCACATTCGCACCCACATCCATGCCCACGCCCACACCGCATGGGATGCACTACTGTGGGGCAACCTCGTCGACTACAAACTTGACCTCGTTCACTGTGGCCACGGGCTCCGCCTCAAGCTCACACTTGTTGTCGGTGGTGCCAGCAATAGCCTCTCCCTCCCAAGGCAGCACGAATAGCACACGGCCGTCCCTTGTGGTGCTGAGCACGCCGAGGTCTGGGGAGGTGTATCTTCCGGGGAGTGTGATGTGCACGCCGGAGCTGGGGGACACAGATGATCGGTGTTGGGGGTCATCCATGCTGAGGACAGCGTCACAGAAGGCCCCGGTCGCGTTAACGACCAATTTTGCCTTCAGTGGGATAGCCTGAAATGGCAAAGGATGATGCAGCACTTCGTTCGTTCATGGGCCAGATCCCGCCAGGGCGTGGTTGATTTTTTTTGGGGGGGGGGTTACGAGGGGGTAGCAGGGAGTGGGACAGAGAGGGAAAGTGCTGGGGTGAGGGTGGGAAGAGGGTTGGCAAACGAGAGCGAGACAGAGTGGGCAGGGATGCACTGGAGCCCGCAGGCAGGGGGGGGACAAGGGATTGCCGAAGCGGTTACTGGTAGTTGGGGCAGCAGCCGGGGGGGCATGAGTATTGGGTTCACCGGCCGCAGTGGATCCCCAGCCCACGACGGCTGGTGAAAAAATGACGACGGTTGGTGGTCAACGGGTTGTGGTAATGGTCAAAACATCAAGCAACATGAGCAGTCAGTCAGAGGACGCAGCCCGTGGGTGTGGGCAGTAGAGGGGGTGATCCCCGCCCCCACAACCATGAATGGTACTTCTGGAACTGAAAACCTTTGGCTTCCCAAACGAGGGATTTTCCGGTTCAGACATGGCTGACATCCAATTGAATTCCGTTGTTGCGAATGATGATGATTTGTTGGAACGATCAGAAGATCCCGATCTGGGCAATTTTCTCTGATGGAGACATTGAAGCAATTGAGGAACCCGAGGCTGCAGAAGAGGGACTTGATACCGGCAATATGGATGACAGCGACTTACTTGACAGGCTGCTGCGTGGACGGCGCATCATCTGTCGCCAAAAAGGCTGCATCCACGTCGATGCAGCCATACCTTCGAATGACTAACACTTCTTCCAGACCATTAGCATCCACAGCAACGTCAATCATGCAGGCACAAGCCAGCGCTTACAACTGGAAAACTGGCAAAACAACGAGGATTTTTTCCAGAAGATGGCCAGAGAAGCGATAGTAGAAGCATCCTTTAACCATCGTGTCAGGATCAGTGGTAGTGGTTTCAATACCAGGTTGAGTGGGCGTGTTTGTCCCAAATTGCCACATTTACCAGGTCATGTTCCAGTAAGTTTCCTGAACTGGGAAATTCTGATCCCTGGTGTAAATAGTGGGTGCAATCAGCGGCAGGAATCGGTGGGTGCAATCAGTGGCTGTGGTCGATGAGATCAATCAGTGGATGAAACCTGCCGGTTGTGGTCAACGGGGTACTCAACGGATGCAATCAGCGGATGCAATCATGGGTGGGTGTAGTCAGTGGGTACATCCACGGGTGCATACTTTGGATTGTAGGTCCAGCTGCTCTTTAGCCATAATACCAATGACCTTGCCTGACGCATCCTTTAATAGGCTCTCGGCTTTGACATGGTTCACAACCACCGCCCCATGCAATGCCGCGGTCAGTGCAATGGACACATTCATGCGCGAATCATTGTGGATGCCATCGCAGTAGATCACGCCCCCCTTAAGGCCCTCAGTCCGCAGCAATGGCCACAATTGTGCAGCGCGGCGGGCGCTCACAAACTTACAGCTGCAAAAGAGGCGACGAAGTTCATCCTGTGTGCACAGCTGTACGGACAGGCCTGCAGCCAGGCATGTGCTGAAGGGAGAGAGAGGGTACCGCCCCTCCCCTTCGTGTCACGGTAAGCCCCACCAGAACCGCCCTCTGTCCGCCCTCTGGCCGTTTTGTGGGCGCCTGAACGTGCCCATGCAACCGGATCTTCAACCACCAGTAACCGCTTTTGCAGCCGCTCTGAGATACCCCTTCAGCCTCCCTCTAAATCCTGCAGAAATCATTGAAACATGCGCTCCGGCACCGGATTCAACTTCGGGAGGAGAGGCTCCATGATGGAACCTCCTGAAAACTCACTCAATAAGTTAAAGCAAACCATGTTTCACACAAAATGCCAGAGTGGTGTTAGTTCTAAATCTAAATCTGCTGTTTTTTGCCCTGTGGATGTATGCTTCCAAGGTGGTGGGTGATTTTCAGGGTGGTCATGGGAAAAGTAACTTACTATTGGGCGCGGTGCACGCGTTGTGCAGAAACGCCCCCAGAGCCCCTCACGACTTGACGGTTGGGGTCCGGGCAAGAGGGATTATTGGCAGGGCCATCATCACCCATTGACCGTCGCAGTCGCTGAAAGAGGTTTGGGAGGTTCCCAACGGCCACCCTTTTCTCCCACTGCCTCATGGAGCGCCGAAAAGCCTAGCATTGCGCACAAATATCACTGCCTTTGGTGCTTCGGACCTTCACGGGTTCGGGGGTCCTGGGGAGCAGGTCTCTTTTGTTGGACTGAGTAGGAATCTGCGGCAGTCCTGTGTCTGGGAGCACAGCGGTGACCGCAGGCAACTTGGCCACCGAGGAAAACCGGTCCAAAAATAGCCTAGTTTTCGCACAGCGCAGGGTGCGCCCCCTCTGAAACACACCTGGCGACCGCCTGGCTCCATGCAATCAAATCATACAGTTTCAGACCGATCCAGTTCTTGGGCAACTCCAGCCATGAATAAATGGGCAGCAAAATGGGCAATGGACTTGACAAATGGGGGCCAATGAGCATGAGGTTTTCCCTCTCATGTAGTGCCTGGTGGAAGGAAGAAGGGAAGCCCCACCCCGCAAAGCCGAGAAGGTGGGTGCTGTGTCGCGTGTGGAGTGGTGGCCTCGGAATAACACACACACCAGCCCATACGCAACAGCCACAAGAAGAAACGGGCTCTCAATAGACGGGTCCCAGGCGCCTTCCGCCACGGGTCTGTCGAAGACGAGCCATGTGGTGACCAGTGGCGCAGGGGGAGAGGGATGCCACGAACATAAAGTTTTTAGAGGGTGGGCCCGGCCGGCCTTGTGCCCCGACTTTTTGGGGCCCAGTGCCCCCCCGTCACCCCCGAGAAAAGCCCCACAGTCGACGAGAAACTGGTCTACCATCCACATCAGCCTCCACCGCTTATGCCGCTCGCACTGCACAACGTTGTGTGCTCGGAACACAATGAGTAGTCTAAATGAGCAACCACAGGGAAGAGGCCGAGTAAGGAGCCCCAAAGAGCACCCCAAAGAAGTATCACACATCGCTGCATGACATAGGGTTCCCAAAGCGGGACAGCCCCTTGGGGGGAGTATCCGCACCGCGCGCGCACCGCGTCCGCACCGCGTCAGGTATTTGAACAACTTCCCTAGGAGATGGTCTACTGGGAGAGGAGTTGTAAATGGTACCTGGTGGGCTCTGAGGCGTTACCATTCCCCCTGATTGGCTCTGGATGAAAGGGTCTACGGAACAACCCCAGTACCCGCACCGCGCATGCACCGCGCGCGCACCGCGTCTGATACTCCCCCTTGGATCGCGCCGGTCGGAAGTGTTTGGTGGGGCGCGTCCGACGCGGCCCGTTAACTCCCTCATTAATGGGGGCTGTAGTAATGGGGGCTGGAGGCAGTGGACCTCTCTGACCAGGGCAAACTGCTCGTAATCGAGCCGCTTGAATGCGAGCTCCAAGTACCGCACTCCGCCGTGGATGAGCTTCGTGGATCGTGAGGACGTGCCACAACTGAAGTCCTGGGCCTCCACCAACACCGTTTTGAGGCCCCGTGTCGCCGCATCCAGCGCCACCCCCGCGCCTAAGTACACCGCCGAAAAGGCAGTCTGACGTGCACCACTGGGCAATTCTGCCAAACCTTTTTTGCATCTTGTCCAGTCAAGTTCTGGTGCCACAAATGGTGCACCAATTCTCAAAAAAGGGTGAGTACGGCAGCCAAAATTTGCCTGTGACGAGCAAGGGGATGCTTGGACGCGCGTGTTGCGCTGCGTTGTGTTGCGTTGTGTTGCCTTGTGTTATGTTGTTTTGTGCTATGCTGTGCTGCGTTGCGTTGCGTTGCGTTGTGTTGTGTTGTGTCGTGTTGTGTTGTGTTGTGTTGCGTTGTGTTGTGTTGTGTCGTGTCGTGTTGTGTTGTGTTGTGTTGCGTTGTGTTGTGTTGTGTCGTGTTGTGTTGTGTTGCGTTGCGTTGTGTTGTGTTGTGTTGTGTTGTGTTGTGTTGTGTTGTGTTGTGTTGTGTTGTGTTGTGTTGTGTTGTGTTGTGTTGTGTTGTGTTGTGTTGTGTTGTGTTGTGTTGTGTGGTACCTTCAGCCATCTCCATTATTTTTGCAAAGACGGCTCTAACCCAATCAGTACGAAGGAACAATGGAGGCGATGCCAACACTCCTTTTAAGAAAACGAGACCTGATTCCCCCAGTCCAATGTGCAAGTTGTAGGAGCGGAGTGAGAGAAGGATCCGATGCAGGTGGGATGGGTGCAGCCACCCCACCATGTGGCCCTGGAAGGGAACGGGAATACACGTTGCTCGAACAGATCACTCGCATGAAGTCACGGGATGACTGGTATACTCAGACACCATCGGATTCAACTCGAATTTCATGTGGCGCCGGAACAAACAAACAAAAGGCAGGCCCCTCCCATTGTCACACTGCTGTGAGAACGCTTGTGACTGCGCTGTTGTAGCCTCCTACATTGTTGCTTTGGGAGCAAATGCCCCTGATTTGGGTAGGGTATGAGGGACCACACACACACACACAAACATACGCACCTAAACATGCACACGCGCGCGCGCTTGACCGATCCTACCGCACACATCTCGGATCTGTCTCCGTGATACTCGATAAGGTCTTTTGGATCGAACCTGAAAGACTTTTGGAACGCATGTGTTATGTGATGATGGTTTTGATTTGGGTTCATTTTCTCTCCCCCCTCGTTGTCTTGCACTTGTCAGTTGTTTGCACACATGCCATGTGACACATTGAGCCTTGTAGTGCCGCAGAGGACAGGCTCACAAATGCAACACAACCCCGGACAAGACTTCCCCCATAAGTCGAATGTATGTGCCCTGTCAAATCACATGTTGCATTGGTTTTTGGCATGCGGTGAACCGGAGAAATTGCACAAAAAATGTGCCGCGCAAATCCTAAATGAATAGCGCGCAGGGGATGCACGCTCTCGGGGGCAGCGACAAACAGGTCCACACGGCTTGCAGGCCGAGCCCATGAGGCACTTCCCCCTGCGACGGTTTCGGGCCCAGCAACGCTCTCGTGCGGTATTTGTGACCCTGGTTTTTGTCATTAGGGCAGGATCGTGTGCGGGAGTCCCGGTGTCAGGATTCACCGGCAAAGGAGGATAAGAGCGAGCCAGCAGCAGGGCGTGGGCGGGAACAAACGCCGGATGCAGGAGGTGACGAAGAGGAGCACGATACGGTGGCGCCCGAGCCGTGCAATTCCTGTGTCAAGACACTGACGTTTTCTGAAGATCCACGCAACCGAAAAACCCATTCGCTAAACCTCAAAATGCCAGTAAAATGAAAACGATTGTGGGTTTTCCCAGTAAAGGGGGGGGGGGTGTTCCAGAAGCGAGAAACTCCTTTGAACAAAGTCCGTACATATTTGGGGAAGGGGGAAATTTTGGTACATGCGAAATTTGGAATGGCGAATTTGATCCGGAGAAAATTTGGCACCAATTCTTGAGTACCATCGGAACATTCGGTACAAAATCCCCAGCTTGTGGCAAAGCAAGCATGGACCATAAATGGTGGCCTTTATTTCCGATTTGGTTGGTTGCTTCTGAATGGTTGCTGTAATTTCCTGGATGCTTGTTGCTAGTTCCTGCAGGCGTCTGGATGCTTGCTGCTATTTGCATGCATGACTGTGCATGCCAAGAGCGCTAAAACTGACATCCAGAAAAGTGGCAAAGTGGCTCCGGGCCTCCAAATGCCGTGGCATAATTTGGCACGCTGTTGTTGTGCCAAATTTTGCCATTCCAAATTTCGCCTTCCGCAAACCTCCCCCCCCCCCCCCCCCCTGGGTATCAGCGATTGGAGATGCCCCCGGGTTCAGCAACTGGGACCCACTGCTTTCCATGACCTGCGGACAGCAAGCACACCACGACACTGTCTGCGATTCCCTTTCCTATTGAACTTATCTGTTGCCATATCCCTTGCCATCCCTTGGCCCTGAGCCTTGAATACCGGTAGCACCACCCCCAATCACCACAACATCGTACTCCTCCTTCCCCGCAGATTCAAGTAGCTTCTTCCATTGGCAATCTCGCGAGGGTAACTCCGGCAACGGATCAGGAAGAGCTCGCCGCTTCTTTGCGATTACAGAAGCCTGTGAAATCAAGGCTCGAGTGCAATTGTTCGAAAGCGATCAAAATACTCGAAAATCACCCGCTGCATGAACGCGACACGCCATCGCGAAACGAACCGATGTAGTTGTCTGGCGTTCTGATAGCTGCACCTGCAGGCACAACTGCACCCACGCCTGAATCCACGCCCGGGCCAGTATCCACACCCACTCCTGCAGCGGTACCCACACCTACACCCACACCCACACATACACGAACATCCACAACCACAACCACTACCACAACCGCATTGGCACGCACACGCACACCCACACCCACAACCACACCCATGCCCGCATCAACGCCCATACTCACACAGTGTCCGCATACACACGGGCGACAATCTTCAACATTGTGCGAGAGACTTGGCCTCTCACGCGATTCGCACTCTCATCACAGACACCACAGCGTGGCAGCAAACCTGCCAAGCCCTGAATGCCGCATAAGACACCACTGTTGCACTGATGAACCCCAAGGACTTGAGCCACAGGGATCTATCCATAAGAAACTAAAATCATGAAATGCAATGGCAAGAGCTTTGATGCAGAGATACTGATGACCCCAGGCCACACAAAGCAATGAAAGATTCGGCGCAGACACCCCAGACATGTGCGAACGATTTCAACTGGACCATATTGTGAGGGAATCCTTGCACTGAGCATGCAGCGCTCCATGCCAACCCCCCCTCCCTTGTATAGCAACCACCTGCACGCGACGGTATCCTTGCACCCCTGAGGGAACATACCCCAAGTGACGGTCCCCTGCAAGGGACGTGCGACACGACACAAGACATGCAGACACGAGGGCATATGAACCTCAAACTGACCCGGAAACTGCATGTTGGGATGCATGTTCAGCTCTACTGTGAAGAGCTGCACATGCACAACCGGGGCCATAGGAATGGGCTCTTCAGCTGCAGGCTTGGTTGTAGGCGTGGCTGCCACCCGGGCAGCAGGTTTGGCTGCACTCCTGGTTGAGGGTTTGGCACAAGGTTTGGCAGCTTTGGGAGCAGGCTTGGTAGCAGGCTTGGCAGGGGGCTCTAGCCCCTGTGGCAAGCAGGTTGCCTCGGGAACATCGCGCATGAAATACAATTTTCCGTTGGCAAAAACATTTGCCAACCCCCATACACCGCGCGCACTCCTTGCCCACACAATCTCAGTGTCTGATGCATCATCACTGTCGTCTTCAACACCACTTGGAAGACCACTTTCAACAGATGTTAATAATGAAAAATCAGACTTTGTGGCATCCTGTGAGGCATCAGACGATGACCCTGCCCCTGACCCTGGAACGTTGAGAATTGGCAACAGCACCAGGTGAGTACATGTGAATACAATCAACATCCATGGCTGAAATGGCGAGTGCCTTGGATCAAGAAACCTAAAGTACACAGTAATGCACCAATAATACGACCCTGGCCAGCCAGCAAACGCACAGGAGAAGCTCAATATC
Organism: Eutreptiella sp. 'Long Island Sound 2002'; assembly: GCA_964036045.1. Lineage (NCBI taxonomy): Eukaryota > Euglenozoa > Euglenophyceae > Eutreptiales > Eutreptiaceae > Eutreptiella > Eutreptiella sp. 'Long Island Sound 2002'. The sequence continues at coordinate 27,153,710 of OZ038398.1, read as the reverse complement.
GAACCTTCTGAGTAACCCTGCAAAACGGAAAGTGATGTTCCCCTCGTCCCCCTGGTTACTATGCAAGGGCGGTTACTATACAAGGTGGGGGGGGTGGGGGGTGGATACCCCCCCCCCCCCGAAAGCCTCCATACCGCCCCCCGTTCGGAGTCTTGTGGGTGACGCGCTGTGACAGGCAAGCGCGCACGCTTAGCAAACAAAATCCTCATCAGTGGTACCAGAGGTGCCTTTTGAGGCGCAATCATCATTCACACTGCATCAGTTCTTGTGTTCGATTGGGATATGCTGTGAACAGATCCAGATGGGATCCTGAGTATTCATCTCTCATAAGGGCATACATATCTACAGTCAAACTCGGATTTGCAACCTGAAGATAAAGCGAAAGGTCGGCGGGAGTCGCCTTTCGGTCTGCCCCCCCTCCAAACGCTCCCACCCCTACCACCCTACTTGATTTGTGCAGTGTTTTCCCCTCCCGGCATCCCCGGAACCCCTCCCGGCATCCCCAGAACCCCTTCCAGATTCTTCAGAACCCCTTCCGGAATCCCCGGAACCCCTTCCAGAGTCCTGGAAACCCCTTGTGGATTCACCGGAACCCCTCCCGGAGTCCCCAGAACCCCTTCCGCAGTCCTTGGAACCCCTTCCAGCATCCCTGAAACCCCTTGACGCAGGCTAAGACAGCGTGCAAAGCTGAAAAAGAAACACACATTTTGTGGTCCACTTGTGCTAAAGGGCACTTTCACTCAGAGGAATCCACAAAAGGTTGAAACAATGAATTAGCGAGCATTAAGCCACTGCCAACAACCTTGCCGGGTGACTAGGCGAAAGTAGCACATAGTGCCCAACAATTACATGAAGATTGAGTACCGTGTGAAACTCTTAGGCTTATTGTACCTCTAGGCACCATATGATCAAATCCTTCTAGCTCAATCGCCACCCACTTGCAATCCTTGTACCACACACGTCATGTTGCCCTCAAGGACGTGCTCCCATTGAACTCAAGATCTTGTTTCCCCTCACATTCTCCTCTAACGAGTTCCCCAACTGCCCCTCGTGAGCTTGAGGAGCCTATCATTTTCAAGGCCTAGATGCTTCTCTCCGTCAACATGTCCGCACGCAAGCAAAATCAATCAATGCTGAGCTTGGTTAAGCTATGTTGTCCTGTACAGCCTCCAAATTGACCCCATCTTGACCGTATCTCCAAACAAACCTTTGAGGAATCCGGTTGTGCACTACCTTCCTTGAGGCCAAAAGAGCATGCAATATGGACAACATGAGAAGCAGCGGAGCATCCCCGGTGCTAGAGCGTACATAACACTTTCAAATGAATGCAAAATCTTCACAGATAATTCAACCACTATGACTTTGTCACACGTGTGCGTCCATACAATTTGTACCGCGTGACACCATAAAGGCAACCATCTTTGAGTGGTAGTTGGAGACCACATTACTACTTTATCCCACGAGTGGCATAGACTGCAAATCTTTGGTTTGGCCAAACGGCCATCACGCAACACTGTACACGTTGCACTCAAGGCACCCGCAATGGTTGTGGCCAAGAACTTCCTCTTGCCTATCTGGTAAAGCACTATGGCACCAAGGGCACCCCAAAGATGCATCAGTGGTCCCTACTCCTACCGCCCCTTGTCCTGCCCCACCCGAGGGAAGACGGTCCCCCGCCACCCCCAAGGGGACGGTTGCCAAGTGACGGTCCCCCATCCCCCCTTGGGGACCGTACTACCACTGTACACACACATTTTGAGGCAAAGACAAAACTACGAAACAAAAGAATACAACATGAGATGCGTTCAAAGGGCTGCCAATGTACCGACCTACTCCTAGACCGGCTCGGTGTCAAATTTCTTGGTCCTGCCGCGCTTGACCTTGAACTCCTGAACATGCTCACCACTTTCCATTGGAATGCTTTGGGCTGCACTCTTGGGTGGTGGTTTGGCCCTTTTGGTAGCAGGCTTGGTTGTTGCAAGCAAAAAAAATTTTGGGAACCCACTTTCCTTCAAGAATGTCCCTTGTAAAATACAATTCGTTCCCAAAAATGTGTCACATACCCCACACACCACGAGCACTCTTCACCCACACAATCTCCTTGTCAGAATTCAGATCACTATCATCATCAGTTGTGGGCACATCGGGCAATTCTTCGGCAGAAGTCAAGCTAGACACATCACTTTGCGCCCCACTATCCGCATCCCTTGCACTCTCCATCCGAATCACCACCGGAAGAGACATCATCGGTAGAATTTGTACTAGAACCTCAACTTGAATGTGAATCTGAATCTGATGAAGAGGATGAATCTCGTTCAGGTTCATGTTCCCTCGAAAATATGCACTATCAAGCAATTACGAAAGCTTTCGACCATTTGGGAAGTAGGCAGCCAAAATGGCCCCACACAATGCATCATCATCCACCTTCTCCCAACTATCTCTCATCCACTTTGCCATTTCATGATGATCAGGCGTTCGTGCCTTCTCATTTGCACCAAAGGTTCTCAACCTTCTTCCCCAACCACTTAGGTTCACTGGGCTTTGGTTGTGGTAGGGAGCGCGCGAGATGAATGAAATTCTCCCCCTCTTCCTATCGGGGTGGGTCCCGTGGCTTCAAAAAGGCATGAAGTGTGCTCTACAAAGACCGCTTCGGGCGGTGGTGCACACATGCCGTTGCTCTGCCCGGGTTGAAGATAAAGCCTCCGATAGGGCGGGGTGGAGAGCATACACCTGGCAGTGAGAGGCGACAAATGAACGCATGGTCATGCACAACTGTCTTGCCTTCACGCTCATAAGAGATGCGACAACATGCATCACCGTCCTCTGAATGTCCAACGGTCTGCGCCAAAACCGGTTCCCCTGTGGAGCGGATGAACATTACATTCGTCCCAGGGTAAACATGGCTGTGTTATCAAGTTCCATTTCAGCGAAAGTGGGCAAAATGTCCTACCAAGCGTACAAAGGATACAAGTGGCAGTGCCTCACAACATAGTCACCTGCACAACAACAGTGTGAGCCGTGGAGTGTTGACCAAGTGACGCCCCCCACCCCCAAGGAAGGACAAGGGGTGGGGCAAGACAAGGGGGTGGGGGTAGGATGGTTCCCCTAGCTAAGGGGTTCACAATTCCAAATCTGCTCATTCAAGTCCTCCCTATTTGCCGCTATCTAAACATAGTTCCCTGTATCTATAGGGGACGGTACCATTTGTACCAACACGGAGGGCTTTCAGGGGTTGGAGGCATCGTCGCCCGTAGGTAGGGGTATGTGGGGTATATTGGGAAAGCCCTTGAAAGAGGGCTTTTCGGAGATGTATGGGTAAGAGGGGGGGGGGGGGTCCGGAACCATATTTTTCGAAAATTGGCCATTACTGTTGACAGTTTGGGCTTTTTTGTTGCCTGTTCTGGTCAAGTTTCAGACACACTGCACTGCACCCCTACCCCCACTACCAGGTGCGCTTTTTGGGGGGGTTAGCCCCCCCCCCCCCCCCTTGGGGGTGGAAAGATCAAAAAATTGTGTTTTGGAGAAGGTTGGGACAGTGGGATTAGAAGCAACCTAATCGGTAACTACACCATCCCACACCATCCCCAAGAGGGCAGCAACATACAACATCATTTTTGCAACCATTTTTGAGCGGTAGTGGGCAAACACATTACTATTCATCCCACAAGTGATACAAACCAAACCATAGGTGCTTAGTCTGCCTGAGTGACCAAATAATTGCACAGCACGCGCAATGTCATTAAGGCACCCCCTATGAATGATACAAATATTCCCTGCACTTCAGAGGCTTGTCCCATGAGGGGGCACTGCTTTGGTGTTCGCGCAAACTCACTCCGCTGCTTTTCGATTGATGGGGCAATGGGACATCGGTTTTCTGCCCCGAATGCATCTGGGCTCCTGGGCATAATCAATAGATGCCAAACGACTTCCATACAGCAGATTGATTGAAAATGCATAAATGTTGGAGGACCCCATTGCACTTTTCGCCAAATTGCACCTTGGCAACAACATGGCAATGACAGCATGAGCCTTTGCAAAGGATACTACATCACAATGAACCACAAAAAGGTGCACACGATGCTCAACTCCCAGTCACAACAGAATCACAAGATCAAGCCACACACAAGGAAAATTTCATCTGGAAAATGTAAAAAGTTCTCCAGCGGAACAATGTTCTCAACATTCCAACAGACTGCCTCACCAATGGTTCACAGCTGCTGACCCAGTTCAGCTCCCTCTGCCGCTCCGGGGCACTTCAACTGCTCCTTGCCGTTGCCTGCTGTGCAGAACATGACTTTGTTTGGCTGCACAGAAGAATTGATCCGCAATCGTAAGGCGAGGCCAGCAGGCCTATCAGGAATTACAATGTCCGGGCTGCACAGACCTCACAGGAACTACAGCGTGCGGCCTGCAGTCCTATTGGAAATTGCAATGTCCAGCCTGCAGGCCTGTGAGGCATTACAGTGCCCAGCCTACAGGTCTATCCAGAATCACAAAGTCGGTCCCGTGGACTTGGGAATTACCCCGCCCCCCCCCCGAAATCTCCCCCCCAACATTGTGACGGTTCCCCCCCCAACATGGGGGGAGGGGGGTCATGAAGTGACGCTCCCCCTCCCCCCGGGGGGGGGTGGGACAATGGTAGCACTAAAACTGCAGCAATTCCGGTATAATCTACAGAAAATGTTTCTTCGGCGCCTTCACCGCCTAGTATTTCGTATGCTTTTTGGGCCAAGCGACGGGTCCCCACCCCCAGGGGGGACAAATTGCAAAGGGGGGGGGGATGTTTCAAGGGGGATGGGGGGCACAATGTCCAGCCTGCACACCTAACCGGAAATACAATGGCCTGTCATGATAGTCCGGCCTGCAGGCTTACAACGCCTAGCATGCAGGCCTACGAGGGGAAATGGACGTGCACCAGTGGTCCCTAGTAAACATTAGCCCCTTGCGGCATGCTGCAGCATGCTTGAAGCCGTTGGCAGTGGGTACATCATGTTCCAAAAGTCAGCAAGGCAATAAGAGCCCAAACCCCAACCATGCTGCATGCATCGCTGACGCCCTGCAAAGACTCAACACAGCAAAATCAATTCAGAAATGGTCTTGTTCCTTCTGCTTCTGATCGCATTTCCGCCGTGTTGTACCCAGAGCACGTTCCTTGAGGGTGGCCACTCCGTGGACAGGCAAACACCAATATACGAGAGGGGTATTGCCTGCACGCATTTTCTGGTTGACAAGTTGTCGATGTGATCTCCCAGGGGAGCCATCATCTTATGACAGTCGCCGATACTCCACGGGTGAACCATTGCACAAAACAGGCGGGAGTTCCAGTGCAGGGCAAGGTACCCTCCCCCCCCCTTGCGCAAGCACCAGGAAAGTCAGAAAAACGACGGTCAGACCGGGTCCCGGTGCTTGGACAAGGCGGTGCGTGCGCACGACGCGCGGTACCAGCCAAGCCACGAGGAACGGCATGAGTCATGACTGAAAATCACATCAAAACAAACAGCAGCGGGGTGCAGTAGCAAGCGTAATGTTGTTATGAGCAGGAGGACTCATCCCAATCATGACACAGCCCCCGTTTCCCTCTACAATCGGCACACAATCACGTTGTGTTAAGTTTCTGACCATAAAAACTGTGGTCAGAAAAACGACGGTCAGACTGGGTCCCGGTGCTTAGACAAGGCGGTGCTTCCGCAAGGGGGGGGGCGGGTACACACGTCTCCTGTTGTCCCACAGACCGTCACCCCTTTCCCGTTTGTCCCCTTTGTTGGATGCCGATGCCTGTAGCTACCCCCACTATTGAGGGATCACAGCAACAAGGAGACAACCATGAGCATGGCGGGGCGGTATGACGAGCATCATAACCTCGCAAGCAGCCAAGATGCGGCACAGAATGGAAAATTGTATTGTACACTTTGTGCTAATCCACTGGGCAGCACAACCGTTCGCATTCCTCCCCCTCAAACTGTTTCTCTGATCAATCTACAGTTGGGTGCAGGCATGGGGTCTTTCCCCCCTCGGCATTCAACGATAAGGTGCATCGGAGCCAAAAAAAAGCGTGACATCGTTCCCAAACTGCCAGTTCCACTTTGTCACGGCTTGGGTGCATGACGCAGTGTTGGGGGCATTGTGTGCGCAGTATGTTGTGTGTCGTGAGGGGTGCCGTCAACAAACACAGCTCCACTTGGTGAGGGGCTGCCTACTGTGACCAGAAATGCCCCCCCGCACACACCTACATAAAAGCGAGAATTGTCCCAAACATGATCGCTTTTGGAATGCATGGTATCTAAAATACCGCAAACCAACACAATCGATAGAGGTGACACAATCAGTGCTGCCACAGTATCAAAAACTGTGACGACTCCTGCCAACAACACGCGCGCGCGCGGATACACGCACGTTGCAATAGCATGCAGATGAAGGAAACAGCAGCTGCTGCGGTGTTCGATCGGAGAAAAATCAAGTGGGCTTCGTGGATGTTGTTGGGGAACAGAACAAGGGCTGGGTCATGTCAATTTCCGTGCCTGTTCGGGTTATGGAGATGATGGCCCGACCCTCTTATCGCCCCAGACCAAGGTGCCAGTGGAATGTGCTATGTGCACATGGGGAGGGCGGGCAAAACAATGTCCTCGTGACCTGTCTTCTGCGACCGACATCCTCCGTGTCCTGCCTTCATTGAGCCCTTGGGTTCTCAAAAGTGAAATACGGGCACACAGAACGAGGAGGGGCACCAGCCGACCCCAAATGGACGACGCAATGCCAATCGCTCTTCCCAAACTGACAGACTCCAGCATCACAACACCACTACACTCTGAAGACGAGCCACAGGGACTACGACGAGGCGACGGGCGGAATGAGCAGGTCCACAGCCCGGCCTGTGTTCCACTTGCTTCCTGGAAACCCCACCAAAAAAACAACAGACCAAAGACGCAATGGGGTCCTGCGCTGAGCAGTGATGGTTGCAGCCCTGGCCTCATCCCATGCACCACCGGTGCGGGCCTCCGGTGGTGATGCATTGTCGTCTCGTGAAGCGAGTGCCACACCAAAACTGGGACCTGTTCCAGCTCGGGCCACCATGGGCAGAGGCCAAGCCGCAGAACATTGTCTTCGCACTCTGCTCGTGCGGCGGACATGGGCTGTGAGATACCCTTGGACTGCCCTTCAACGGGCTCCAGACCACGGACACTTACTACCTTCCCACTCAACCCTGGCCCAGCGTGTCAAACCGGTACACTGCCGCCCCCAGAGCCCTATCAGGCGGTGGCAGCCACACTACATGTCTGGTACAGAGGCGGAAAGAAACTCGGGTTAAGAGTTGCCACGGCAGAGTTCACCAAATCATTCAGAAGCGAGGCACTCAAGGAGGCACCAAAGGGGGGGGGGGGGGGCACACAAAGGGCTACATATCGGTACACACAGGGGGGCGGGGCGGGGCGGGGCAGTTCTTCATAGATGCAGCCGGCCAAATGCATCGGTCAACAAAATTGTGGCGCGCAGAGACATGGAGGGTCAAAGAAAAACATCTCCGGGGCTCCGCACTCGTCTTTGAAGCCACGGCATTTGTCACCGACCGTAACCGCCCCAGCCGTTATGGCGGCCCCCATACAACCGCCTCCCCAAGCGCCCCTGACTCCCCGATCCGGTACCAATGCGTCGTTGGGTGCAGGCACTGATGGTGTCCCGGCTATGGCAAGGGGTGGTCACACAGAGGGTCAGAAGAATGCAGGAAGTGGAATGACACCCACCGGCAGTCAATCAATGCCCCTCGGCCCATCCGCACAGGTCGGCTGCCTACCAAAGCCCAGCGATCCACCCACCCAAGATCCAATGGAGGGCCGGGGCGCACAGCACGCCCCCTTCAACGGCCCGGGGCCTCCGCAGACCCTCCGTGGCCATGCCTTTGACTCCACCACCACCCCTTTGACCCCTTCAAATGAATGGCTCCGCGGTGGAGGATCCCACCGAAGTTCAAAAAGAGCCGAGCCGAGTCCAGTCGAGCCGAACCGCTCCACTCGGGCGGGCAGCGGAGGCCCGCAAACAGCCCTTGGGTTCTCAACAGTGAAATACGGGCATACAGAACGAGGAGGGGCACCGGTCGACCCCAAATGGACGACGCAATGCCAATCGCTCTTCCCAAACTGACACACTCCGGCATCAACTTCGCACCGCCCCCCTCCTCTTACGGCATTCGACGCTGAGCGCGACACAACACCACTACACTCTGAAGACGAGCCACAGGGACTACGACGAGGCGACGGGCGGAATGAGCAGGTCCACAGCCCGGCCTGTGTTCCACTTGCGTCCGGGGGGGCTGTCGGAGGTGTGACACACATCGTGGGCGAAGGCGAACGGGGGGCGTTCGGACTTGAGTCGCGGGCGCCGCACGGGCCCGTCTGCGACGTTCTGGCACGTGCTGACTCGCGCTTGTGCGGCACCACAAATCCACCGGGGCCCTTCCAACCGACAACGAGCGGCGCATGACCCCGCGACGGGGCACTCAGAGGCGGCGCCCGGTCCCGTTGCGGGCCCGAGCGGCACCGGGTGGGGGGTCTGCGTCCCACACTCCGTGGGCGCAACCCGCACTACAGGGGCCGTTGGGCAGGGGGCGGCACCCGCATGGCCATGAGACCCACCCGCATGGCCCATGGAAGGTTGTACGGCCGCCCTGTTAGACTCGCCTCCACTCGGCAGTGCCACGTCTGTACGACAGTGCGACTTGTACGGACCCCCCCCCCCCCAAAAAAGCACCCAACCTCTTGCTCCGTATGCCGGATACCCGACTGCAGGAAGATGCAACCTCCGCAGGGGGGGGGGGGGGGGCAAGCCTGCGTTTGAAGGCGGTGTTGTGTGTGGGGGGGGGGGGGGGTCTGTGACCCAAACATTTAGATACCACAAAAATGACCCAAGAAACTTGTCCGCCAGGAAACTTCGTTTTTTTGTCACTCGATGAATTTTTTTTGGGGGGGGATGCCCAAAAATATTGAGGCCTTGCCCCCCTTGCTCAGCCACAGATGGGGGGTGGGGCTGGAAAGGTGGGGGCTGCCTTCGTCACAATCCGGATGGGGCCGTTGTAGACACGGACTCGGCCGCGTAGGGGTTGGCATCAGTGGTCTGGGGGCCGCCGTACATTGCATCACCGCCTTCCCCGGCCTTGGGCGCCGCGCCGCCACTCGCGTACGCCGCTTCTTCAAAGGCAGCGAACAGGACGTCGAGCTCCTGAGGCCAGGGATGCATCAGAAGGGAAGGGACCTCAGAGGCAGCCCCGGAAGCGGTTGGACAGGCGGTTGGAGGAGGTTGCCAAAGCGGTTGGGGGCGGTTACTGTCGGTTACAAATGCCGTTGAAGCTGGCACTTGCCGTCAGGGGGACAGTGGCTGGGCATAGGCTGGGCGCCCTGGCCCTGGCCCTGGCCCCCTACAACAACCAGCGGAACCTCCAGTACGCCAACTACTAGGCTGTGCTACCACGGCAACAACACTACAAGGAACACCGGCCGCAGAGGCCATCAGAACGCAGCGACCGAACGCAGCACGCGAAGGGAAGAACGGGTGACTGTCCAGGGCCCTGCAAAGAAACCGCAACTCGACGGAATGTCACACAGGGGGGCACCTCCCCCCCCTTCCAATGCATATCTGCAGAACGGGACAGTGGCAGAGGGGTGCCCTGTAATGGGCACCCGGTGACTGCGCGTGCCCACGGACATGATCTGCTCTGTGCATATGTACGAGGCCACCCACGACGTGCACGGCAACGACCACAACAAGTAGCAGAAGCACGAGGAGACCACGGGGCCGCCCTGTGCTTGAAGGGGGTGTTGTGTGTGTGTGTGTGTGTGTGTGTGTGTGTGTGTGTGTGTGTGTGTGTGTGTGTGTGTGTGTTGGGGGGGGCGAGGGGGTCTGGGACCCGAAAGTTGTGTACTGGAAATGGCCCAACGGAACTGGTCCCTCAGTAAATATCATTTTTTCCAACTCAACGGATTTTGGTGAGGGGGGGTCCGAGGGGGGGGGGGGAGGAGGAGGAGGAGGAGCTGCCGTTCCATGGCCTGGGCCCCCGTGCCAGCTGACACCGGGAAAGGGTGCCCACTCCCCATGTCTCCACTTCACAGAGTACGTACAGTTTGGCCCAGGGGCATCGCTTGTATCGCACCCGGGCATAGGTCATGAGGTCCCTCCCGGCAGATAAGGCCTGAACGGTGACTACCCCGGATACCTCTGCAACAAAGACGAGCCAGGGCTCGAACCGAACTCGAATGGTCGTTGGGGAGGGGGGGGCGGACAGGGGGAGGGGGCCCATGCTAAAAAAAAATTCTCACCCGGGCCTGACCACCGTGGGTCTACCCCCGGCCTGCCCTGGGGCCGGAAGTTGGGGGGAGGAGGGGGGGCTACATACCCCCCGCCGTCTCGGGGCCCCATGTTGGGGAAGAGGTGGCCCGAAGGCCCCGGCCAAGTAGCACTATCCTGGGGGCCCCAGAGGGCCCTCTGGGGGGGATGTGACCTAATTAAAAAACAGACAAATGCAACCAGAGGTAATGCACTCCACTCCACTCTGGGGGGGAGGGGGGTCATGACGCCTGAATGCATTGCTGTCTGAACCCGGCGGCGCCTATTGGCCCGTCGGCACTCACCCCTGTTCCCTTTCTCTGGCCTCTGTCCCTCCGCAGGCAGCGGTGCCCATCGGCCTCTCACCCCCTCATGCCCTCCCTCTCCCTGCGTGGCCTATCCTGACTGCCCTACACCCCCTTCCTTTCCCTTGGGAGGTTGTGCCAATGGAGCCCCCCTGTTCCACTGCTCTGTGTTGGGTCCACACTGAGGGGGTGGCGGCGGGGGGGGGGGGGGTGGCCTTTGCCAGTGGCCAGGCGCGTCCAGGCGGACACCCCATGCCGGTGATGGGGCAACCCTCCCCAACTGCGGCGGTAGGGCCCTGGGATGTCCACTTGCAGGGTCACTCCCCCAACGGGGGCACAACAACCTTCAACCTGCCCTTTCCTGTGCTCAGTTGTCCTTGTGGCGAGCGCGTCATGTTTCCCCCCCGCCCCCACCCCATCTCCCCATGTCCATGGTGTGTGTACCACACATCGTGCAGCATGTGAGCCACCCGGGGGTAATGGGTGGGGAGGTTCAGTGAGGGGAGGTTGGCGGGCGATCTCCGGACGCAAGCGCAAAGTGACGCTGTATCGCTCGCAGGGGTCACCCACACCCTGGCGCCTCGGACAACCGTGAGTTCCTGCTTGCTGGACTCGAACCGGGTGCATCTGGTTCAGGCGTAATGCATGACGGCTGAGCTATGCGACCCAAGTGGGCGATGGGTGGGTGGGTGGGGTGGAGGGGGGGTCTGGGACCCAAATTTTAGTGTACCAAAAATGGTCCGACAAGGTTTTCCCTATTGTAAATTTCGTTTTCCCCACGATGGTCACTTAGGTCGGGGGGGGAGTCCAGGGGGGGGTTTCCCCCCACCTCCTGCCATTGTAATACTTCCCTGGGGGGGGGGGGGGTCCTTGGGTTGCCCTGAGCCGGGAATGCCGTGGGTAGAGACAGCCAACAGCCAAGAGCCATAGCACAGCAACAACAACAACCAACCGCCACAATCACACTTGGCTCCTGACCACGCTCCACCACAGGCACACCTCCTCCCGAAGCATAGTCAGGAACCACTGCCTTTTGATCAATTTCCATTTCTCATAATCAATGGTCTCTGCAAAGCAACACCCCAGCGTTTGAAGCAGGCACTCCCGCTTGCGGTGTTGCAACGTAACACAGACGTCCAATCGGGTCCTTCCTTTGGGACGATCCGGAGCTTTCCCATGTGGCTGGGGCCTCCCACGCCATAGCATCCCCATCTCTTGAGGCGGTTCCCATATTGGGGAAAAAGAGAGGATTCTCGAATGCGGGAATTTCTGTTCCTGGCCCCGGAAATCGAACCTGAGCTTTGTAAATGCCTGCTGCCCCCCCACAACAACAACGAAAATCCCCTTTAGTCCAATTTAGGAAGCCTCAATGCTCTGTGAATCAGCAGAAGGTAATGAGGCCCTGTGCCTGTTCAAATGACTCTGTGTATACACCAGAGAATAGAAACAGAGTTGGCAAAACAAAAAAGATGACAAAACATCTGCGCATATCCATGCTGCTAGTAATGAAGTGCGAGGCTGCAGGGGTTCCATGAGGGGTCACAGGCAGCCGTGGAGAAGGGAAGGGGGGGGGGGGGGGCAAGGCTCCCCTTAATTTAGTTTGGGAGACACCAAGGCTCGGTCGCGCGGATTCTCTCACAACGCACGTGCGACCTCGCATATTGGTAATGGCAGTGAAAGCCAGGCATCCATACGCATACCTCCTCCTCGCTGCCTGTGGAAAACATTCAATGTAGCGGGGGGAGGGAGGTTGCCATGACGGCTGAGTAAGTGTGCCATTGGTACTTCCGGGTATACGGGTATAAGGGGAAATTGAGGCATTGTTTGTATTGTGTTTTTTTTAAAAAAAAACGTTCAGTCAGGAATCGAATTTGAGTATGTAGCTCTGTGGTTGTTGGAAAAGAATTCCCATGCTGTCACTCCCGAAGCTTGTGCGTATGAGCAGCGACAGCACCGAGGGGATGATCGGATTATGTACACCCCATAGCCACCGCAAGGGCTTGCCAGTGAGCAATCCACTGACTCTCAGGCTTCCCCCGCCTCAAGTGTGGCCTTATGCGTGATACGGACCTGGGAATGGCAGCCCAGTCCCAAGCCATACGGCAAGGCCCCCACCAGGCCCACCCCGGCAAGTTGGGTCCCTGTGTAGAAAGCACGGCCACCCGCTTCTCCACATATACCCCTGACACCCCTTCAGGCATTTCTCCCAGACCACAACAGATGTACTTGTGTTGTACCGCCATTTGAAGAATTCACTGTGAAGCCGTGAAGCGATCCCCCTTCCGAGTTGGGTGCCATGGAAGCAACGCCCTGTCCGGTCCTCCTCCACATCAGCAATTCTGTCACAGTTTGGTGCTAGGTTCGATTTCTGGAGATCCGGGACAGAAATACCAAAATTCAGATACCGACGGGACCAAGTCCCCGGGAGACCCTCCCCACCCCCACATCTTCTGGCCGGTGGCTTGGGACAAGTAATGCAAACAATTCATCTCTGGAAACGCAAACCAGTGCATACGCCCAGAAATACCGACCTACAAACTTACTCAGCCTTTATGGCAACCCCGCCCCCCCCCCATGCGACTCTGTCGGCCCAAATTTCAGCCACCACAAAGCGAGGCCGTGGGCTAGTTCCCTATTGGGGATCAGGAAACAAGGGAGCAGACCTTTTGCTGCCCCCTTCCCCCCCCAACAGAAGCGGGACCGAAAGAGCGACTGACCCGACGCAACCCCCCTAGCACGCCCTTTGCACCCTCGCTGCAGGCTGGCACATCGTGGGCGAGGTCCCTCCCCTCACGGAAGGGGGGTGGACGCTGGAGGTCGAGAACTTTGGGGTCTGGGACCCGCATGGTAACCCAGCAGGTGGTCCTCCTTTCCCAAACAAGTGGGGACGACGAGCAAATGAGCGAAAAAGTAGACTCCCCCTCCCATTGGACGAGGCCGCTCCCCTTCCCCTGCCCAGCCCCCCCCCCCCTCCGCCCCGGGAGGGGGAAATGGAGTTGGTGCCCTCTGGGCTTGGGTGGCTGTGAATGGCTCACGGCTAGACCGCTGTGAGTATCCCTCAGGCAACATGCCTAGGGAACCTCCAAGTGTGCACACCCCTCCAGCCTCAACACATCCACCTGCGCCGGCACAACCCCTTGCACTCTGGTGCAGTTGTGGGTGACCCCTGCCCTCCCCACGGAGAGGCCATTCGGGTGTGGCACCCTGTGGGCCCCTCGTCTACGCGGGCTGTAGCGCCGCAGCCTGTGCAGCTAGCTCCGGGCGGCACCCTGGGCAGGGAAGCACTCTCTGCGCCTTGGTGCCCCTCCACCTGCCCGGGGTACGCCCTCAGCCGTGGGGAGCCGGACCCAGCCCGCGTGGCAGCACCACCTGTGCCGAAGGCAGTCAAGGAGTGCGGGTCTGACCCCAGTCGTGCCACGTACCACCGCCTTCCCATGCCAACAGGCAGCCGTGGAGCAGTTGGGTAGCTTGTTCCTTGTGACGTGGAGGTTGCGAGCCCAGGCCCACATCTCCCCCGGCGGGCTCAGCGTTAGGCTCTCCAACCTTCCTGCCGGGGCCTGGAGCACCAGGCACACACTTCCCCGCGCCATGTGTGCCACAGCCCTCCCCCCCCCTCCCTCAGACAGACAAGGGCACATGCACACAGGCACGGTGGCATCTCCCACCCGCGAGCGCCACCATGGGGTCTGGGGGCAGTCAACAGTCCGGTAGGCCTTGTGACCGGACACCCGGGTACGGCCGCCTAGTCGGGTCCCGCAAGGAAGATGGCGCGCGGACCGTGGGTTGGCGACTAGGAGAGGCCTTGACCCAACCCAACCCAACCCCCCCATGCGTTTGAAAGACCCGTGTCCACTTCTCAAATCGGGGGTTCTCCACCACAGGACATACCCCCTCAACCTGCCACCCCCTTCCCGCTTCTAAATTTGGGGATTTGTCCCCTAGCAGGAACCTCCTTCTGGGGGTGCACTATGCACAAGGCTGCCTGGCAACAGCCCAAACAGGGGGGCACCGCAGAATGATAAAACTTCGCACGCACCACGCCTGTTCGACGCACGCACCACGCCTGTGACGCTTGTGACACCCTTGCTCGACAAAACGTAATTTTTTGGCAGCGCCAGGGCCATCAAAAAAAAGTGGGGCGAAAGCAAAAAAAGAAAAAGAAAAAAAGGTGAACGACTCCCATCATCTGTGCCCTGCTTTGGGTATTTTGTTATTTGCTTCTGCATGTGGAGTAGGTAAAAACAAAATTTCCATATTTTCCTGCCCATGGTTTGCTGCCCTATAGACATGTTTGGCACTGGAGGGTAATAGGCCTGAAGCAGGGTTTTCATCGCTTCAAACTGCCCTTTTCGGTCCAACGCATCCACATACCTCCTTTCCATCGTGCGGCGTCGTTGACCCCTGTACGAGGGGCCCGCACGCTCGCCACGTGGGGGAAATGCAGAGAAGGTACACACAGCGCGCACATCACTTCCAGGGTCGTGCACCTCAAGCCCTTTCCGGTCCCCCATCAAAGACTTTTCTTCCTCCGCATGCCCCCAAAGGATGGAGGCCTCGGGGGTCTTTGGCCTTCAGTGCAGTCAGGGAATTCCAATGTCGAGGTTACTGGAATCCGCTGTGAATGGGCTGCCTCCAACACACAAAATATCACAAAACAATAACTACGCCAACTTTACTACCATACCATCCTGGTCCTGGGGTAGGTAGCCTGTGTTCAATCAGCTCAACGTGATGCACACTTGAGGGATGCGTGGGCGAGTGTGAGCCGCAGAAGCACTTTTGGACCTTTGTGACTTTCGTTGAGGTCGAGATATGGCGTGCTACTTCGGTATTCGCTTTTTGTCCCTGCCACAAAAAGGATCAATTGAGACTCTTGGGGCGGCTTTTGCGGATGATCAGCCCTTACTCCGGGGGCGGGGCTTGGGCTTCTTCCGGATCAGGGGCTGTCCAATCGGTCAATTTGATCCAAATGCCTTGTGCTCTTCCCGGAAGGGGCGGAGGCGAGATGTTCCATGGGTCCCCGGGGGACAGGGGTCAGGCGTGGGCAGGTGCATTTAACACAGGGGAAGGCGAGGAGGCGCTGCCTGGGGCGGCAGGCGGCCATCGGCAACCGCTGCAATACCTGCACTTTCTTCTTCGGCCCCGCCAACTGCCCCAAAATCGTCGTGGGTGCTGAGGACGGGGTAATGGGGCATCGCACTCATGTCCAGGAAGTTGTTGTAGTCCAGTGTGGGCTCACTGTGGCGCATCATCATGTCCACGAGTTCTGTTGCTTCGGGGTCCTGAGAGTACAACCACCACTCCCCAAAAGGACTGCTGGGGGATGGAGGATGGGGCGGGAAGAAAATTGCTTTGCGGGGGGGTGTGACCTAATTAAAAAACAGACAAATGCAAACCAGAGGTAATGCACTCCACAGTCAGGCATCAGTGCATCTTTATTCTCTATGCCAAACCCGGTTAAACCTCAAGACACACGCTGTGTCTGAAACAGAAAACAGAACATCATGTCTGACTACATTAGTCAGACAATCACAGTCAGTAGCTTTGCGGGGGGGGGGGGGGATGGCACGGAAGCCCATTTGCCCAACCCCCCCCCTCCCCCTCCTTGGTCGCCGTGCCGGGAGGGGGGTTTGGGCTGGGGCTGCCCTACCTGCCGTGCTGGGGGGGGGGGGGGGGTCCGACCCCAACATGCATGGCTCAAAATGATCCCCACGTCGCGCTGATCATTTTGACTACACATGTGTGGGGAAAAATTTTTTCGTGAAAAAATTTTCCGGGCCAAAATTTGTGTTCCGGCGCCTTTGGTGGCAACATCCGTCCTTACACAAAACAAAGGGCCCGGCACGGAAGCCCATTTCTGGAACCCCCCCCCCCTCCTTCGCCGGGCGCCCATGCCACCCCCCCCCCCCCCCGCAAAGCAATTTTCGGGCCGCCTGGGCATGCAGGCGTACCCCAGTCACACAGTGGCTGTGAGGTCCCATCACATCTGATACCATCGCTGGAACAGGTGCGACGTGGTCTGCACTCATGTGGAACACAAATACCTGACCCACTGGGTCTCAGCCATGTGACACTACTGTTGGGCCCGGAGGGCCAGAAAGCGGGGGGGGGCGGCTTGGGTTGGCTGAGCCAGGACCACCCGGGCCGTGAGGGGAGTTCAGATGGGGGCCCAGGCTCTCCTCATCACGGGCCCCAACACCCGAACCCCTCAGGCCCTGCCAAAACTCGCTTGCGCATACGTGCGTCCCGGGGAGGGGGAGGGGGGGGGGTTGAGTGGTGCTGTGCTGTGTCTGTGCTGACAAAAGGGTGTGAAAATCGCACAAAAGCCTTGCATCACTTTCCGTGGGTATCTCAGCAATTTTCAAAACAGCGCAAAGCCTGCAGCTCCTTGTGACATGTCTCTAACCCGTTCCAGAGATTGGGGTTGCATTCCGTGGAGTGGGTTTGGACTTCATCGGGGGAACGCGGTTGCTCTAGTGTGAACCCCCCGTAAATGCAGCCAAAACGAGCACAACCATTTCTTGTGATCCGCTCCACAACGAACAGCATTCAACAACACGTATTTCCCAGATATCACCGCGGTGCGAATCCTGCCCCACACGCTGGTAGAGCCCACTTACGTCGCTCTGCCAGAGAGAGGGCAAGAGCGTTGCTCAACTCACGGATGAGACACACATGTCGCCTGACAGCCACGTGGGGTGCCAACTGGTGACCCCTCGTCAAACTACCCCTTTCGCTTCCGCAGAATGTTTGGGCTCCGGTTCGACCAAGCATCGTGGCCGCACCGTCGGGGGTTGGGGCCACGGCCAAATTGGAGTCGCATGAGGGTTGAGAAGAGAGCCCCATTGCGGGGCTGGGGTTCCCCCAACCTCGAGTGATGGCGGTGCAGACGCCCAAAAAAAAAAAAACAGTCAGTGCGCAGAACAGATGCAAGCGTAAACAGGGTCTTTCCCTCTTTTGTGGACTCTACCTCAGCCCGATCACTCCCCCCCCAAAAAGGAGAACCATGCCACCCAGGGACCCATAAGCCCCCCGTTTGAGCACACAGGCATATCACATCAAATGCCATCAAGTTATTGAACTACCAATCAGTCACTTCTTCCAGAGCTGCATCATCACTCTCAAGAGCCTCAGCACCTTCAGGTACACCCACGGACAAACCCAAATCAATTTCCCTCACCCAAAGATGAATATCTGAAGGCGCAAATACAGTCGGAGGCACCTATCACCCCCTTCCCCCCGCCTGTCCCTTCAACCAAACTGTAATGCTACTGCCCCCCCCCCCCCCAGGGGGGGAGGGGATGAAAATGGCAGCCAACACGGCGCATGATTTGGGCATCGAAGTTTTATCGCAGTGAGTGTGGCATGTTTTGTGCGGGACTTCAGGCAGTTGCTCACCCCTTCACTCACTCACTCACCGTGCAACGTGTCCTTACAAGACGCACCATGGCTCAGGCCTCGTGTATAAAGGGGGGGGGGGTCCTGTGCCCCCAACACAAAACCCGCCCAAAAGAATCCTTGGCTAACCGGCCCATATGGGACCCACCCAGACACCCCCCCCCCGCCCCTCCGACGGAACTCCTTACAAACGAGGCCTGCCCTGGCCCCAATCCAGACCGCGCCTGCGCCCCAAAACGCAAACCTGCGGACCGAGCTGTTGCCCGTCTACTTCGGGATCCATGGCGCCAAACGCTTCAGAGTGGCCCGGCAGTGGATGGTGCATCAGCATGTCGGCACACCGTTCATGCGCGCCGTCAACCGGGTGTGCAGTGCCGCAGGGCTGGAGGTCGCTGGCTATCGACGAGGCGAGGTACTCCTGCGGCGCGGCAGCGGCCTGATGGCATGGACATGGCAACACGAGAAGAAGGGGGGTAGTCCAGGATGGCTGTATATACTTTGTACACTCAACAGGACGTGGACACACTCACAGCCTGACAGATCAGAGGCGCCGGTTGTGATCATCAGTAAGAATTGGGGGTTCATGGGGCAAATCAGCCATGGAAAACCTTGCTATTCATACCTGTGGTGAAAGCCGCTTACCCTGTCTTACATGATGAATATCATTGCTTACCCTGCTTAATACCGCTGAATGCGTGTGGAAGGGGCCGAAAATATGACCAAAAATGGAGTTTTCATCGCACCTCATGATACCTGAATGAGGCGCACTGCACACACTGCACACCCTCATTTCTGCTGCAGATTCTGTATATCTGTTGCGGGGGCACTCGCTGATCCGAAATAAATGGAGGTCCTTGGCAATACATCCACTTTGCAACGAGACAGAGAAACACAGGGGCTTCAGCAAGTCAGCACTGGCAGTTGGTGAATCACCCAAAGGATGCTCGGGACGAGGCGATGGCAGTTAACACATCAGAAGAATCCGGATCAGATGTTGAGGAGCTTGATCTGGAGGACACCAATGGCTACGGAAAACGGTTGCCACTCACTCAAAGAGGACGGGGCTTGCAGACCGACAGAGGCAGCGAGAACCAGTCGCGCACGGGAGCTCCTTTTTCGAGCCCTCGGCCCCGTCGCATCGGGGCGCTTGAGCGACCCCCCCCCCCCCCGTCCCCGCTTCCTCGCGCAAATCTTTTACCCACTTGCCGACAGGTGCACGCCCGAGGGACGACTCGCCGTGAGATGGCCAGACAGTGTTGCACAGCACACGAGCAAGAAGACTGCCGAGAAACAAACGATTGGAAACTGCTCTGCCCCACCTCTGTGCAGGTGCACAGCACCAGCTGACCGCACCTGATTCGTGCAATGTGCGTTCATATAACCCCTGCATGATCAAGGGCTAATTAATGGTCACGTGACCAGGTTGAGAGAGGGTCACCATGCCTTGGTGTGGGTGAGAAGGGGTTGCGCTGAGAAACGTCTGGGCACAAACACACACACACTGTGAGGAGGTCAAGCGCACAACGGATGCAGAGCACTGATCGTAAAAACAGCTCGTCAGGCCAACATCAAATGAAAGTCATGGAGGCTAGGCGCCTTTCTGACGGACAACGATGACAGAGGTGCAACACACACACACTTAGTGATACAACACACACACACACACACACACACACACACACACACACACACACACACACACACACACACACACACACACACACACACACACACACACACACACACACACACACACACACACACACACTTAGTGAGGGCAACCAGAACCGTACGATACCCCGGGTGGACAACAAAAGCAGCGCACGCGGGCGCACGTGCACACATAATCAGAGCGACACACAACACACACATGGACACCAATAGACACACACAGGCACACATCTACGCACCCACACAGCCCGCCCCCTCGCCGAAGCACACGCGCGCGCGCACGCGCACACTCATAATCACACCCAGACCAGACCCCCCAGCTCAATGCCAGGGGCTGTCTGACAAACCCGGCGCTCTTGGGAGCACAGAAGGTGATGAGTGGGTACCTGGGTGTTACTTTGGACACAGCGGACACACCGGGGGAAGGGGTGTTGGCAGTTTTAGGGGCACCGAGGGAGGGACCAGGGCCAAGGCTCGTTAAGGGGCCAAGAGGAGGACCTCTGCCTCGGACTCCATGCCCCATCGGCCGTCCACGGCCATCGCTGCTTCATTGCCGTCCATCCACTCCTCCTGCGGGCCGTCCCACTGCTCGTCTTGCTCTTCGGCGCACGGCTGCTCTTCACTCTCGGATTCCGTACAATATTTGGCATTGTCACAGTTCTCAGGGCCTGAGGCTGACGGAGGAGGCGGCTGCCACACCGAACACACGGAACTGAAGGGGCACATATGACCCTGGGGCACGGTCAGTGGGAGGGGGGGGGGGGGGGGCTGCCATGCGCAGACAGGCTATCGCCGACGTACAGCGGGGCAGTCACAAGCCCCCGCCCACCACCGCCATCACAGAAGCACGGGCCCAGTGCGATACGTCGTGCTGTCTGATCGCGCGGCCCTGAACAGCCACCCTTTGCGGTCCAGTGCGCCTCTTGCGCTCCCCCGTTCCCATGCCCTTGTCTGTGTGAACCACCAACTGCCGGCCTCCAATGGTCGTCGGTGAGCCAACAACCGCCGGCGGTCAATCGCTAATCGCCGGTCGTCCTGGATCGCAAACCGTCGGGTTTCTCTCTGTGCGGATGGAAAATCCACGTTTCTATGAGAACGGGGAAAGCAAACAAGGCCTACACTTGTGCAGGCAACTGAAGCGCAGATGCATAAAGAGGTGTGCACACCGGGGCAGCTGGTGTGTGGCTTGTATGGGCTCATGCCTGGTTCCCTCCCACCGGTTGTTGCTATCTGCCGGGTGCACCCCAAAGTAATGAAGTACGCATGCTGCAACTTGTGGCGTCACAGTACCTGCAGGCTGCTTCCTCTGGTTCCGCTGCTTTGCACGCGCTGCGTGCCCATGCTCCCCCGACCCCATGGGCAATCCCCCTTAAAAATCAATGCCATGGCGCCCAACCGAGAAGAGACAATGCCGCTGCACACCTGCGGGTACAGGGATGTCACTGTTCACTTCGTCGCCAAAGCAGTCTTCCATCTGCGTGCCACAAGACTGCTTCTGGCAACCGTATCCCACTGCAGAACTGGCTTTCTCTGCACAAACGGGGGCGGACAGGGAGCGCTGTGCGTTGCACCTCCAGCGCAAGCGTTGCGCACGACCAAAATCTGACGCAGCGTCGTCAAATATGTCGCTGCCGGCCACCAAAAACGCCACACAACGAATGTGGCCACAGCAAAACTGACTCGAAACCCCCGCCGGGGACTGACAATCGTGTATGAGCGTGACTGACTGTGTACTCTTCCTTCCCCCACCCCCTCATGCAAGTACGGGTGTTGTCGAAGGACCTGATCCCTCCAGCACCGTCGGCTTTCGGACTCCAGTGCTATCCCCAAAGCCCTGTAGCCGAGTCACCCGAGCCCCATGGTCCCATAGCCCAAGAACACCTTGTAGCACGATAACCCATTGCCTAATAGCCCTTCATAGCCCCTCGTAGCCCCGTAGTCAAAAAGCCCCAGGGCTCCACTAACAAGGCTCCTCGGTACCCGAATCCGAAGTCCCCGAGTCCCCGAAGACGCCTTTGGAAAAATGGGGAAATGGGGGGGAAATGGGGGGGGAATGGGGGGGAAATGGGGGGAAATGGGGGAAAATGGGGGGGAAATGGGGGGGAAATGGGGGGGAATGGGAAAATTGGGGGGAAATGGGGACTCACCATGAGATCACTATAGCAATTGTATGAACAAACTCTACAAGTGTCAGAAAAATGGCGAAAGACGGGGGGGATACTGGGAGAAAAAAGGGAGAAAAATCCGACGAGATGCCCATGTTCCCCGATCCCATTTCCCCCTCTTTTTCCGGAGGCCGCAGACCTTCCCATCAGGTCCCTTCGCAAAGCTAAGTACCCGGTATGCGAATGGAAAAGGGGGGGAAATCGAAAGTATCCAGGGGTATCCGAAAATGCGGGTACCTGGGAGGCTTGGACTAAGGGCATGAGCCGGCAGGAGCAGGCATCGCCAGGCCAATGAATGGGCACGCAGGGGCATGAGGCCTGGGAGGGCACGAGTGGATGAGCGGGGGATGCCCACGCATGCCCACTCACACCCGCTCTTTGGGGGCGGAACGTCCTGCACCAATCTTCAATGCCTGCACCACTGCCCATAGAGGCACCGCACTGCACTCTGGGGATTGTGTGCAGTGAAGAGCGTCTTTCTCTGCTGTAACCGGCTGCCCTGCATGTTCGCAGGTGGGCATCCGACGCCGTGCACAGAAGTCCAGATACAACATGACATTGTCTCTAATCGGTCTGAATGGCGCCTCAGATCTCGGTCCCACTCCATCATGACTCTGCACCCACGGCCTTTTCTCAGCGGCAATATTTGCATATATTCTCGGGTTCCATCGCGCGTGGTCCTCGGGCATTTTCGGTTAAGATATCTTAAAAAAAAGCTCTTTCCCCTTTATGGGCGTCGCTGCATGCGGTTTTCCTCAGTATTTCTGCGAAGAAAAAAATTTACTACGCGTGTCCGTGTTATTCCTGGCCATCCTTCATGGAAAAAAAAGCTTTTCTGTTATGCCCCGCCAAAAAAACACCCACGGTGCAGCAGCCAACAGACCGCTCTTGAAGCTGGAGGTACCGCAGCTGCTGCCACCAGACTTGCCCTCCAGTTGATACTCATTGCTGAGTTTGGATTGCATTTATTGCGGAGTTCCATCCACCATACCAGGGGAGCAGGAATGCGATGGCCCGTCGCTGGCTCGCCAGAACACTTGCAAATTCTCTGCCAGGCATGTTGCTTGTCTAGAGGGTCTTGCATGGTCATGGGAGCGGTCTTGATCCTACAAGTTTCATGAGGGACAGCCGGGTGTGTGCCATCAAGGCTGAGTGAGTATGCCGGGTAGTACTTCCAGGTGTGCATACGTGTTCGCTTCTTGTGGAGGGAATCCTCCGCACGTGGATCGGGGGTTGGTTGTCCATCCGTTCGGTTGGGGGTGGGGATGTATGGGGAGTTGGTGATGGAGAGTTGGTGATGCGGGGGGATTTGTTGGCCTGTGGGGACCAGGTGACATGTGTATGTGGGGGGGGGGGGGGGGTTCAGATACCATGGCTACCGCTGTGTTGCAGCCTGGCCTCCAACAGCCACTGTGGGCACTCTAGAGCAGTGGATGCCGCACACCACTGCGACGGGACCCGACGAGCCCATCCCTCGGACTGAAAAGTGCCACTGTGTCTGAGAAGCCACGCCCTCTCTCCCCCACCACCCGACCCCCATTGCACACCCAAGGCGAGGCATGAGGCGTCCCACTCCTCTTGGGTCAGGAACATCGCCACCATTGCCCGGGGAGGGTCGCGCATGGGCAGCCCCAGAGCGCGGCAGACGTGCTGCGTGAAGTGCCGGTCCGGCGGCCGGAAGCCCTTGGGCCCCGTGTAGTGGGTGATGGCGCGGGTGCAGTACGTCGTGGGCTCCATCCAAGGGTCGTAGGCCTCCTGGTCTTCCTGGTCCTCGATGGCGGCCTCAGGGGGCTGTGTCTGTTGACAGAGGGCGGGTGAAAGGGGAGGCTGCCGGGCAGGCCTTTGCTTAAGGGGAGGGGGGAGGGTACCCCCCCCCCCACACTCCGGCCCTGCCTCCACCCCAAAGGCATTCCCGTACCCCAACACCCGCCGCAACCGCATTTCCAACCGCCAGTAACCGCCCGCCAAGCGCTTTCACATCCCCTGTGACCGCTCTGCAACCGCTCTGGGACTGCCGCGATGGCCCCCCTCCCCTTCAAGCAAAGCCCTGCTGCCGGGGTTATCTCCAGACGCCAGCGTAGAATTACTCTTTATCGCCCGCACCGTCCCTTCCGGCCCCGCGGGGTCACCCACACCCCGGCGCCTTGGACAACCGTGAGTTCCGCCTTCCTGGATTCGAACCGGGGACCTCCAGTTCAGGCGTGAGGTGCATAGCGGCTGAGCCACGCGACCTCTTTTGACAGAGCGCAGGCAAAGGGCGGCGGGGGGGGGGGGGTCGACTCTGCGGGGTTCGCTGGCAGGGCTGCTCTTCACAATTAGAGTCATACCTGACGCAGGCGCATGCACCCAAACTCCCAAAACGGACGCAAAAAATGGACTGAAAACGGGGGCGCATGGGCACAGGCCGTGCTGGTTCACGGTGTGCTCTCAAATCTGCGGCCCAAGCGGCGGTGGTCTCATGCCAATCCAAAACACTCCCTCTGTTGCCGGGCACGTGCAGTAGCCCCGGGGGTCCCTCGATTTGACGCGGGATCGCCACGTCGCACTCATCACTGTGACGTGGGCGTTGGGGTCACAAACCGATGGCACAAATCATAATTCTCGTCCCCCTCAAACCTCCGGAAAAAATATGGCGGCCCCTCCGGCGCCCTCTTTGTACTACATTTCGTGCGGGAACAAGGCCTGACCGGAGGCGGCAGATCGGGGGGCGGGAGGTGGGGGGGGGGGGGTTCACGTTTTGGAACCGAGGGGCTGACCCCCCTCCCCCGAGGGGCTGACCCCCCTCCCCCGAGGGAGCATAACCCCTTCCCCCAGTGAGCACGTCCCCCCCCTTTTCTGACCAGGCGGCCCCCACGGAGCATGCCCCACGCCGCGCGCTGAACGTGTGGAGCGCGCATCAGAGCACGCCCCCCGTGCACCGCTCTGGGCCGTGGTGCGGCGTTTGCCCCAGCGTCACGCCGGAGGCCGCTCTGGACCCGCAACAAAGGGCAGGCTGCTGAACAGCAGCCATTGGCACAGAGGTCTGCAAATCAAGACTGCGTATCGGACCGAGCCGGTGGAGAAGTGAGCATTGCACACTGCGCCGCACGCCGCACACTGCACGGCGGGCACCTTGTGCACGGCACAACGCCAAAATTTGCACAGCCCACGAAACACACCGCCACACACACGGCACACGTGGCACACGCTGCACACATTCCAGGGCGCACACTCTTCGCACAGTGCACTCCGCGCGCCGCACCGCACCCCGAATACTCAGCACTCTGCACACTGCACAACGCACATTGCACACACACGCTGCGCATATGTGTTCTATTTATGTCAATCTGTGCCCTCGCTGGGGCCTCCCCCCCCGGTGTAAGGTTTCTTGGCTCAGTGCCGCCCCGCGGAGGACTCTGCACCTCCACGTGGAGGACTTGTTACCCACGTGCAGGGCTCAGTGTGCCCACACGTTTGTGTCTCCATCGGTGTTCCAGAGCACGTTACATGGTGCACAAACCAACTGCCCAGGGACCGTTTCTGGAGTTGCGAGGGAGGGAGGGACGGAGGGAGGGAGAGGGGGGGAGGGGGGGATACGTTGTCGGGAGGGAATACGTTGTCGTCTTCTTCCTCCATTGTCAAAAATGACGCATCCGACATGACTTCGGGGCCAGTGTGCCCGTCCATTGTGCCCTCCAAACACTCCGCGTCGTCATCCCCGTCCGCGTTCGGGTCCCCATCGCCCCCATCTGTCGGGACCATGTCAAGATCCCTGTCAGCGTCCACATGTGGGTCAGCAGTCAGGTCCTCATTGCCATGGTGCATTGGGAACACGTCCTCGTGGTCAATCATCTCCACATCCCCATCGCCCATGTGGTCAGGGTCCACATCTGCCTCGGCCACATGGTCGTCCAAATCAACCGTCGCATGTTCATCAGCCTGGACCGGGCAGTACGGATTTTTTTGCCCTCTACACCCCACGTTTGGAGGCGCAGAAAGACAAACGTGTTGTGGCCTGGGGACACTGAACGTGGCAAGCATCACTGGCTCATCATCAGCCCAAAAAAATGCAGCCGACAACGTTTGTATGCCCCATGTGAGCAAACAGGGGGCTCTGTTGGAACAGACCTGCATCTACCGCAATGCATGCAAAAATAATCCTCGCCTTTGCACAATGCATGCAAATGTTTCCAGATGCAACCCCAGTTGGTGCTGAGGCTGGAGTGCTGGTGCTGGGGCAGTGGCCACGGGGAGGGCGACTCCTCAGGTTTGGACACCAACTCACCCCCCCCCCACTAACCGTTGGCCGGAGGCCCCTGGGGGGGGGGAAGGGGGCTGGAAACCTCAGGGGAGTGGGCTCCTGAGGCGGTCCTGGGATCAGAGTTACATGATGGCACCATTTGGACATACCGGTGAGTCGGGGCCTATCCAATGGCTTGTTGTTAAGCCCTTTTTCACAGCGGTTTGTACAGCGGTTTTCATGGCCACGCAAAGCGTGTGGGAGTCCTTAACCCCAACTCAAGGGGCCACACAAAGCGTGTGGGAGTCCTTAACCCCAACTCAAGGGGCCACACAAAGCGTGTGGGAGTCCTTAACCCCAACTCAAGGGGCCACACAAAGCGTGTGGGAGTCCTTAACCCCAACTCAAGGGGCCACACAAAGCGTGTGGGAGTCCTTAACCCCAACTCAAGGGGCCACACAAAGCGTGTGGGAGTCCTTAACCCCAACTCAAGGGGCCACACCAAAGCGCGGGAGCCGATAAGGAAAGAAAGAATGCACTAAGTACACCGCATGCGTTCGAAGAGCCCAAGAGTGCTTATTTGAAGTCCCCTGGAAATTCAGAGCACGTTGAGTATACAAACACATGTGGTTCTGGTGCTTGTGGACCGTTGGGCGCCCTTCGGCGCCCATGGGCTCCTTAGGCCGGTACCTTTGACATTTGGCGGTTGGCCACAGGCCCCTTGGGTGGGGAGGGGGGGAGGGGTAGTTGGCGTCCTAGGACCCACAGAGACGCCCCCTGGTAGGGGGAGGTGTGGGGCTGGGGTGGGGGCTAGGGCTGATGTTGGTAGCATCTGCCCCTCAGCCACAGCTCCAGCACCAGCACTAGTACCGGCACCAGCCCAAGAGTAGCACCAACAACACCACAGCACCTGCACATGCATCCACACCAGCACTAGCACCAGCACTAGCCCAGGGACCAGCACCAACCCAGCATGGCAGCCTCAACACCAACGCAAGCCTCAGCACTAGCCCCTACACTAGCACCAGCATCAGCATCAGCATAGCACCCACAACTGCACGACTACCCGCACGTGCACGAGCACTAGCATCAGCCTCATCACCACATGTAGCACCAGCATCAGCACTAACCATAGCACCAGCATCAGAAGCACAAGTATAGGCTACCATAGGTCCCCTCGCTGCATGCACGTTATTTCATTATCTTCCAACGCAATAGAATATTTGTTGCAGCTACAGACACAAGCTCTGTGTGGACACATGTTGCCAAGCAACATTGGGCATTTTTGTTTCGCCCCCAGATTCTCATTGAGATGACCATTCTAGCTACGCACCCCCTTCAGTATTGGTGCCACACAAAAAACGTCGGTGGATTGTGGCTACGTATCCGGCGGCGTTAAAGGCCCTCGGGCACCACCCTCAGCCCCATAGCAGCACCACTAGCATGGCATCACCACCAGCACCAACATCCACATAAGCACCCGCACAAGCACAAGCACCAGTAACCTCAGCACCAGCACCAGCACCGACATTGGCATCAACCCAGCATAAGGCAGGCCTCTTTGCCAGCCTGAGCAGACAATCCTGCTGGCCCACCTCCAGCAAAAAAGAAAAGGGCACAGCCCTCTTTGATGCAAATGTGAAAAAAGTAACCAGCAGCAAAGTAAAAAGAGGTTGTGGCCCCATGCTTTGCTGCTCCGTCTCTTTGCACAGCTCTATATTTGAAGTTGGGTGAGAAGGGGGGGCTATAGGTCCCTGGATGACTGCAAACAACGGAGGGGGGGTTTATAGGTGGGGGGGGGGGGGGTTAGGTTGTAGGTCTTTGTCTTTCAGCATTTGGGCACCTGTTGGAGCGACTGGCCACACAATGAAATTGGTCACCAGGGGATTTCGGTCACAAACATGTCCTGGGCCCAGCACAGATCAGGCCACCGTCGATTGCGGCCGGCACCTTTCAAACTCCGTGGGAACGGGGGGAGGGATCGAGGCCGGACCCGCACCCCCTTCCCCCTCTCCCCCCCCCCCGCGGCCTTTAGTCTTAAGTCCTCGGAGGGCGGAGGAGCCAGCCCATTCGTGGGCCCTTTTGCCTGACTGATGCCGCACGGCAGTCGGTCTGGGGGCCTTCCAGGCACCATCTGTGCGCCTTCAGGTACCGAGGCGGGGCGTCTTGCTCCCCCAATGCGGGGGTGGGGGAGGGGGCTCTTTTCCACCGGCTGTGAAGCGCCAGCCTCCAGCTCATGTCCGAGATCGTTCTTAGACCCCTCCGAAAGAACAAAACCCCGTCCACCGTCGGTCCTGGGGATTGTGACAGACGCGACTCTCGAAGGAGGCCCCAGGTTGTGTTGGTGGCCACCCCCAGAACAGACCATCATTGGCTGGCGAGTAACCGCCAACCGCCGGCCGTTGGCAGCCCACCGCCGGCGGTTGACCGCCGACCAATGGCAGTCAGCTGACGGCTTGTTGACGGCTGCCTTTCAACTGCTGAAGTTTCTGAGCATACCAAAAGTGGAGGCTGCAAATAGGCACTTTGAACACTTGCAGCATCTGCCTTCACTCTCCTGGCGCCCTCACCAAACGCCTACAATGGGCCAAATGGGCCCGGACTTGTTGGGGAGGGGGCCGGGGGTCTGGATGAGGGAGGACAAGGGGGGGGCGGCGGCGGGGGGGGGAGGGGGTTCCTCGTCCCCGTCGCTCGTTCAGTGCCCGCCACGCAGGCAAACCGCTGATCACACCGCCAGGCAAAAGCCGACTCACAAGCCCTCCTCCAACGGCCCCCGTCCAGGGTCCGTTGCCTTCCTGGACTGGAGCAGTGCACCTGCCAAACTCCATCAGCAACGCCAGCGATATCCCAAGTCCATGCCCCCGAGTCAGTGGGGGTGAAGCTGCAAGGCGATCCCTGCGGAGCAGAAGGGAAGGGCACAGCCCCGTTCGACGCAGACGGGGCACTCTGCAACAGTGCCTTGACACGCATTGTCAGTGCGTTAGTGCGTTGTGGTGCAGTCGACCCCCCACGTCTTTGCCCCAGGCTCTGCCCATGCCACCACCCATGACCCTTCGACCCGTGACTACATGACTGCACCAACGCGGGGGGGCAAAGCCACAAATGCACTCAATAATTGTGTTGTCACGTTCTTGAAAATGGTTCCATAAACCCGGGCCTTGTGCACTTCGTGCATGGGCTCTGCACGAGTGCATCTGCCGGGCATCTGGACATGGATATTTGGATGAGCACTCAAAGAATCTGGGTCTTGCACTTTCGATTGCAAGATCACCAATCCCCAGAAAATCTGCCCTGGCACAAGATTGACCTCCGACGGCATGGGTACCATTCGATTGTTTGTTTGTCTATGCGGTCTGCGCCGGGGAAGGGGGGGTGGTTGCAGCAACTGCTGCCCAGCCCATCCCAAGGTATGAGATGATGCTGATCTTTTCTACGCCGGGCATTACCAGATCACATCATACGCTGGCCTGCCAATGTGGCATGCGAAATGTCCCGATGGACAAACCGCAGTTGCAGGGACTCAGGGAATATCTGGGCTAAAACTGGTTGTTCTGAACGCACTGCAATCGCCTAGAGTCGCATGGGAAAGACATTGGAATTGAACGTGTGTCACCGTACAAACCCCAGTCGCCCGCGTCCAGCGTACGTGCATTTCTTGTTTGGATGCACTGTGTATCAAGAGTCAGGTTTTGAAATGACCAGCATGATCCTGACCTCATGCCGGACTGCCTCAGTTCACTGCTTCGTGACTGTACTGCACTTATCAAATGGTTTGCCTTGCCGCTCTCGCAGCGCAAACCAGCTCGAAATGCGGGGGGGGGGGGGGGCAATGGCCCAGAATCAGTAATCCGGGCAGAACAGCGAGGAAAGCGGGAAAGGAGGACGACGAGGAGAAGCACAAGACCGCGGGAGGGATCATTCATATCTTCCGGTCCGGACAGCAAGAGAAGCGGAGTAGCAGGAGGAGGCCGAGGCAAACAAGACCACCCGCCGGATAGGGTCATCCGTGCCGTACAGCAAGAGGAGCACAGAAGAAGAAGGAGGTGGGGAGGAACAAGGCTGCGACCCCGATAGGATCATCAGGGCTGTACAGCAGGAGAGGGGGAGAGGGAGGAAGGGGCAATGAAGAACAAGGCCACAGCCCGGATAGGATCATCTGGAAGTACGGCACGAGAACGAGAAGCGCAGAAGAGAGACCAAGATGAGGAGAACAAAACTACGCCGCGTGTAATCACATTCGGGGTGTACAACGAGAGAAACGGAGAAATAGGAGGGGGCAGGGAAGAAGGAGGCCACGGCCCAGACAGGAACAACCGGACCGTACGGCATGAGAAACAGGGCGGAAGGAGAAAGCGGAGAAGAATACGGCCACCACGAGGGGGCGACTACAACCGGTCCTGATGCGACACCCCCGGAGCTATCTGTCAAAACTTGGGGGGGGGGCAGTGCGGGGGGGGGGGGGGGGGCGGCTGGAGGGTCTGGGGGGGGGGGGGCTGGAGGGTCGAGGGGGGGAGGGTGTGTCCACAGTGGTTGTGGTGATCTTCACTTCGCAACAAACGACATTTGTTTAGCGCCTCGTCTTGCTAATCTGGCGCTCAAAACATGGATGGTTTGATGAAAGGGAAGCATGCTCAAAAAAACTTTGGCGCCGTTGGCGCCATGGCCGGGGCTGGGGTGTCGCATACAAGGACCGGGCCCGGCCGCCCCCCCGTGGCCCAGATCGGATCATCTGTGAAATACAGACAGAGAAGCGGGGAAAGAGGACCAGGCAGAGAAAAACGAGACCATGGCCCTGAAAGGACCATCCCGGCTTTAGGGGAAGAGAGGCAGACAAGGTCCACTCGCCTGAACCACACCCAAGCGGGTCCGTGGGGCGCGGTGAGGGAGGGGCAATGCACACTGCTCAGTGCTGCACGTCAAATGTGATAGATCGGATGTCTTACGCGACATCCGATTGTGGTGCGACGTCTCACACGCGAAGGCGACACAGCGTTTGGCACGTCTAGACACGGACAGGCAACGACCGCCCCGGCAGAAGCCCCGCAAAACAGACCTGAACGGGGGACCCACAGGGCAGCGTGACGCTCAGCTTGACATGCACCGCCACAGAGGGGGCCCGGTAGGTGAAGCACACGACACATCCGGACGTGGACATGTGCATGTCATACACACAGCCCAGATCCGCCTCCAAATTCTCCGGATCTGCGTGTCGCAGGGGCAGTGAGGGGGGTTAGACATAAACGTCGTGGCCGTGGCCCCGTGTATCCAGAGTGCGTGTCCCAGACAACGGGGGGCGACCTTGAGACCGGGATCCCTTGTCCTGCTGTCCACAGCGCGGTGGTCTTCGCACGCCCTCGACATCGCCCTGTTCCTACTTCGAAAGCGAGGGGGGGTGGGGTATAAAAGGACAAGCAAAAAAGCAACAATAGTTCGAACGCGCCTCCGGTGGACAGCAGCTGCACATCCGGTCATGTAATGCATGTCTGCTCGCCATAGTGCTTGCAAACAGAACTGCATAGGGAGGGGGAACGGACGGCAGCAGGGCTGTGTGCGTGTTTACGGTGCCGTGCAGTATTGGTAATTGTGTTGGGGTTCGTCGATCAACAAGTGGCCAAAAAGTTATACAGGGAGATTGGTGC
This sequence comes from Eutreptiella sp. 'Long Island Sound 2002', assembly GCA_964036045.1. Classification (NCBI taxonomy): domain Eukaryota; phylum Euglenozoa; class Euglenophyceae; order Eutreptiales; family Eutreptiaceae; genus Eutreptiella; species Eutreptiella sp. 'Long Island Sound 2002'. The sequence goes on along the minus strand of OZ038398.1, from coordinate 27,122,002 downwards.
AGACAAGGCCGTCTGTGTGTGGCTACTGGCAACATCCCGCTCATGCTCTGCTGACACGGCCTGGGTCTGGGTGCATGCGCCCATACGCATGCCTATAGACTCTCCTGCAACACAACACAACCCGATCCATGGCACACGCACGCATGTGCACGCAAACAGACACGCGCGCGCGGACGACGCAAAACGATCAGGCGCTGTCACAAGCGACAGCATGGGCACGCACTGGTCGTAAATAGAATCTCATCGGGCCGCTATCAACGTCCAGTGAAAGCAATAAGCAAATCATGGTATCATGGGAAGCGATTAGGCGCCTTTCTGCAGGAAGCAGGCGCACAGTGATCCGACCAGCCATCCGCAAGCGGCGCCAGAGATAAATGAAAAGGCACTGCGCTGCCACTCCGGCAGTGCAGGCACAGGGATTGGATATGAGTATCAGACCTCCTTGTGTGTGTGTGCGCGGACACACACGTAGATGACGTAAAGCGACCAAATCCAAGCGCAAGCAGAAGCAGGGCAGGCACTGGTCGGAAGTAGAATCTCGTCAGGCCGCTGACAGTCAAAGAAGAGCCATGACCATCGGCGACTAGGCGCGCGCGTAGACACACACAGACACACACAACACGGGCCCGAGACCTGAGTAGTCGCCAGGAAACAGCTGCACGACACAGTCCGTGGTGCCACCGTGGGCCGGAATACCATCCACGTCCCGCAGCAGGACATTGATCTGCCATGTGTTGGGGGCCAGCTCGAAAGTGGAAATCGGGAATTCCAGGACGCTGTTGCACGCCGGGGGCGCCGAATGGCACACACCTGCGGAAGGTGCGGGAGAGAGGGGGAGTGGGGGCGTCCGTCAGCCTCCACGGAGACGCCGGGGTGCCTTGCCCGCCCTGTCCCTGGACAGACGTTACTTTGTACTTCACTGCCGGCGTTGGGCAGTTGACGGGCGGCGGTTAGCGGTTGGCTGACGACGGTTGGCAGCTCTCCGAGGGGAACCTTCTTGAGGATGACCTTGGGTGCCATTGGCTATTGCCACAGGCAGAGGCAGGACGATGTTTGAATTGACTTCAAAAGAAGACCACACCCTTCAACCAACGCCCACAGGCAGACCACATTGGGAGGGCAGAGAAACGATTGGGGCGCCCCTGCAGAGCGCGCGCGCGGCGACACGGTCGAGTGCACTGTCCCATTGGCGAACTGATTCGGAATTTGCAAACTTTCAGGTCAATCTCGGTCACGAAGGGAGCGAATCCAAACAAATGCCAAACTTGCAGCGGAACTCTTACTGAAAAGGGCTGTCGTGTGCGCGCCGGTGGGCGGTAAAGAAGTAGTGGCGTTCGGCGTTGGGCCGCTGGGGGCAGAGAGCCAGGGACAGAGCCACAGGAACACAGGCCACACCCGCGTCGAACAAGTGGGCAAACAAGGTCTGCTCTGCCATGAGCGCCTGCCGCCGTGCTGTCTGCGCGCCCTCACCCTCTTCCGCCACTGCGAAGCCCATGAACACTGCGTGCACCGCTGCCGCATCGCAGTGACTGTGGGCAAGGCAGCCGGCCTCAAGCTCATGCCCCAGCCGCTGCCACACAGGCGTGGGGCTGGTGGCGCAGTAGTGCTCTACGATGCGCAGCACCTCATCTGGACTGAGGGGGGCCGCTGCACAGCTGTCCACCCTGTTCATGGACTCAGTGCGGGGCTGTGGCTGCGCGGTGCAGCGAGGGCGACGGAGAGCTGCGTGTTGTAGGGGGGCTCAGGGACCCGCAGCATCAGGCTCAGAGGCCCCAAAAGCCCCATAAAGCAGACATGACTCCGCACAGGCCTGGGTAAATCGACTGTGTTCAGTATCATTGCGTGCAATTGGCAATGGGGAAACATGAGGCTGCCACTCCAAACGGCCTGCAGAGGCCCTTAAAATGATCCTAAATGCCCGGAAGTTTTCGCGTTTGGCTTGTTTGGACGGCCTTGAACGCCATGCATCACCTCTACAGGCTTCTCGGTGATGGATGAGGATGAAAAGGAAGATTGCTAGGCCACTTGCACAACACACAAACCTTTCGACAAACTTTTGGCAGTCGAGAGTGGTGCACTGTGCACACGCCAGAGTGGGGTTCACCATGCTTACTGTACAGAAAATGGGCTAAGCCCGCTTGCTTGGGCTTCCTGGGTGGTCCATATTGCATTCTGCAAAAACACATTTTTGACCCATTTCAGGTGCCAAGATAGGCCCTTCCCAAGACATTTTGGGAGGGTATGAGACACATTTGTGCAAAGTTAACTTTCTTCAGTACCAGTTTTATCATCTGTTGTGGTCCCCAATCAGTCTTGGAAAAATAAGATTTGACTCCCCATCCCCCAAAAATATGGTCCAAACACCAAGTGTTCGTTGGACGAGACTCTCGGTGTGTGCAGAGACCCTATGAAACACCCAAAACACCTCCCTAAGAACAAGATACCCAGCTCATATGGAGCGCAGAGAGGGGCTGCTGGATTCTCATAATCCCGCCCATCGCTCGAATACAAGTCATCTGCTTGCATGGAAGGCCCAAGAATTGTGGCTTCAACAAGCTCACCAGTGTGGTAGCCGGCCAGGTGCAAGTAGAGAATCAGTCATGGGTGGGCAATGGAGGTCCTATGGTTGAGGGACAACAGTACCTCGCATCCTGTTTTACAAATTTTACAAGCATTATTGGAAGACACATCAGTGCAACCCTTCATTTCCCCACTCCACTAGCCTGAATCCTGCACTCTGAAACTCGGTACTGGATAAATTGGAGTATCACAAAAACGCAGTCCGAACACCAAGTGTTCACTAGACAAGGGCGTTCTTCATCAGGGTACCCTAGCCTGGCATGTGCACAACCTGCACAACTGATTGTCAAGGTGGGTGTGGTGGACCAAAAGAGCTCTTAGTGTGCTGAAAATAATCTGACAGTTCCTCCTTTTGACCTCAACTGACCCGTTTGTGTGCCTTGCACACATTACATTGTGAACACACTGCATTACATTGTGAAGACCCTTGCGCCACTTGCTCCTATCACTGTGGAATTGTAACTACCATGGGTGTTCCCTACACCATCTTTTTGGCTGTTATCTCAAACATCTTGGCTAGCCTCCACATGCAACTGGTATTGGATGTTTGGAACTGCAGCCACAGGCCTCCGCCACACAAGCCTGTGGGATTTGCAAATTTCATGGTAAATGTTACCGAACATGGGCAAAAAGCACCCTTGAAAAGTATGCCAACTCACTTTCCTTCAACGTTTCATCCACATAGTGTGGCTGGCAGGTGGTCTGCCTCACACCAAGGCATTTGTGGCCCAGTGATCTCAAGGAGGAACTTCTTGCCCGGCCTGTGCCCCGCGTGCGGCTATTATCCGTCGAACCTGCCCCCACAAAATGCTCCCAAATGGCTCACAAAATGAAACCTTGTATAAAGTATGCATCTGCAAAAGACAGTCATGAACCAACAAGACCCATAGCGTCAGAAACTCAGTGATACAACTCTTTGTGCACCTACTGCACCACCCATGTATCAGCCTGTACCACGCATGTACGTTATTGTAAGATGTCAGGCAATTAGGGTACCAGATTTTGTGCCAACTACGACATGCACACGCCCTTGGTGAGCTCCATCGTGTGCACCAACTTCAAAGTGCATACGCGAAGGATGGTAACCATCTCAAATCAACACATCGGCAGACGTTTCAGGGGCCAGATCCAAATAATGTGCTTGAAAGATGCCCCGTGTGCCCTGCAGTGCCCCGTGCAGCAAGTTTCCCTAAATTGCCAGTGTTGCACAAACAACTCCCTGGCCCTCACCGATGGTGCTCATTGGCTGAGGCACCGCCACCTGATCCGTGAGGCAACACTCCCAAGTCTCCTCTTGGATCCCCCCCCCCCAACCCCCCGTGGTTTGGAACTACAACCTGGCGGGGGCACTATAGCACCAAGAATGTAATCAACATGGACAGCTCACCGGATTAAACCGTACCTGGGGTTCGGCGTACCTATCGGCTCGGCGTACTTATCGGCTCGGCGTAGGCCGGCCGAAAGTCTAGTTTAATCCGTCAGCCCCCCCTTGTTTTGGCCGAAAAAATGGCCGGAGGTACGGCCGTACTTTCGGCCGGCCGAGTCGGCGGGCCGAAGGTACGGCCGGACTTTCGGCCGGCCGATCGGCCGGCCGAAAGTACGCCGAGCCGATAAGTACGCCGAGCCGATAGGTACGCCGAACCCCAGGTACGGTTAAATCCGGCGGGCCAACATGGACGAATGGTGAACCGGCAGCTTTGCCTTTGGTTCCTATGGACCCTCCGGCATTCACGGCGAGTTGCGGGCCGATTATGAGGAACCCCTTATCAGCCTTGCCACCGAATGTTGCCTTGACGGAGGAGACAGACAGGCTACAGGCCAATTTTGACCAGATGGCTCAGTGGGGTTCAGTGGTGATGGAGAACATTCCATCATTGTTCCACGGGGTCTCTAAGCTCCAGTGGCAGAGCGGAAGGAGACGGAGCTGAATGAGACGGCGCCGAAGGAGACCGGGCTCAACGAGACGGAGCAGAAGATGAGGCGGAACGAGACAGAGCAGAACAACATAGAGCCGAATGAGACGGAGTAGAAAGAGACGGAGCAGAATGAGATGCAGCAGAACGAGACAGAGCAGAAGGTGACGCAGCAGAACGCGAAGGAACAGAACGAGATGGAGCGGAACGAGATGGAGCGGAACGAGATGGAGCAGAACAAGACGGATCAGAACGAGATGAAGCAGGGGAGACGGAGCAGAAGGAGTCGTAGCAGGACGAGACAGAGCAGGAGGAGACGGAGCAGAACGAGACGGAGCAGAGGGAGATGGAACAGAATGCAACGGAGCCGAACAAGACACGGCGGAAGGAGACAGAGCAGAAGGACACGGAGGCTAAGAAAACAGAGCAGAACGAGACGGAGCCAAAGAAGACACAGCAGAACGAGACGTAGCCGAAGGAAACAGAACAGAATGCGACGGAGCAAGACGAGACGGAGCCGAACGAGACGGAGCCGAACGAGACAACGTAGAAGGAGACAGCGCATAACGAGACAGAGCCGAAGGAGACGGAGCAGAACGAGATGGAGCAGAAGGAGTCAAGGCAGAACGAGACGGAGCACAAGGAGAAAGGAGCAGAACGAGACGGAGCAGAAAGAGACGGAGCAGAACGAGACAGAGCAGGACAAGACGGAACCAAAGGTGGCGGAGCAGAACAAGACAGGGCCGAAGGAGACAGAGCAGGAGGGGGCGGAGCCACAGGAAACGGGGCTGAACGAGACGGAGCAGGAGAAGACGGGGCAGAATGCGACAGAGCAGAACGGCATGGAGCAGAATGGCATGGAGCAGAACAAGACAGAGCCGACGGAGACAGAGCAGAACTTGACGGAGCACAAAGAGATGGAGCAGAGCGAGATGGAGCAGGAGGAGACACAGCCGAACGAGACAGAGCAAAAACGAGACGGAGCAGAACGAAATGGGGCAGAACGAGGCAGAGCTGAAGGAGACAGAGTAGAATGTGACGGAGCAAAAGAAGACGGAGCAGAAACCGACGTAGCAGGACGAGAGGGAATTGAACGAGACGGAGCAGGACGAGACAGAGCAGAACGAGACGTAGCCAAACGAGACGGAGCAGAACAAGAAACGAGACGAAGCCGAAGGAGTCGAGGCTGAATGAGACGGAGCAGAAGAAGACGGAGCAGAACGAGACGAAGCAGAACGAGACGGAGCCGAAGGAGTCGAGGCTGAATGAGACGGAACAAAAGAAGACGGAGCAGAATGAGACGGAACCAAACGAGACGGAGCAGAACGAGACGGAGCCGAAGGAAATAGAGCAGAATGAGACGGAGCCGAAGGAGACGGAGCAGACCGAGACGGAGCCAAAGGAGGGGCAGAACGAGACAGAGCAGAACAAGACGGAACCGAAGGTGACGGAGCAGAATGAGACGGAGCTGAAGGAGATGGAGCAGAACGAGGCGGAGCTGAAGGAGACGGAGCACAATGACACAGAGCCGAACGAGATGGAGCAGAACGAAAGGGGGCCGAACGGAGCTCAACGGGACAGCCCCGGGGCTGGTTGCATAGCGCGGCTCTGCGGGCCCGGCGTTCCTACCAAGCAACAGCAGTGGGCTGCCCACCGTGCGCTAGAAACCATGCCATGCGGCTGGGCAGGTGTGCGACACATAGGGAGTGGAGGGGTGGGCCGCAGACATTGCGCGACACAAGGAGTGAGGGTGCAAATTGGTGTGTGCAATACGCACTGCAAAAACGATGTGCTGCGTGTGCGGGAGGGGGGTGCAGTTCTGTTGGCATGAGCCAAATGCCTGTCCCATGGCGAACAATGGCACCAGTCTACCCATGGCACCCAACCCCCAGCCAGCGCTGGCCACACATGCGGGGCATTGGATGGTGCTCTCCACCCACTGACATAGAAAATTGTAGCACAGAGTATGTTGTGGGTACCCTCAAATCGCCTCCTTTTGCCCTCCGTCCTCTGTGCCTTCTGCCCCGATCCCACACACACACAAAAACTACTGGTATTCACACTCAACACCCTGGAAGTTCACTCACCACCGCTGACACACACCAACCCGCCATCAGCATCCGGAAAAATGAGTGGGGAGGATGGCAACGTGGGGAGGGGCTCGGGGTGCAATACTGCAATAGACAAAACATGTGATGGACAATGCGGAACAATGTTGTGCACGTGGGAGAAAAATGGGAGCGCCAAAGCGTTCCCAGAAATTAGGGTCCCTGCGGGGGGCTGGTGGCTTATTCGACAAAGGTCAGCTTACAGGCAGCCACAACAACATCAATATCTATTGACTGGGGCATCTCTGCGGGTCATGGGGCGTGGGGTTTGTGATACTGTGCCTTGAAATGGGTTGACGCAACACAACAACAAACAAACCCAAAGTGACGGTCATTCAGCCGATTGGGAAGATGCAAAAAAATATTGGCCTCTGATGCCTGCCACAAAATGCCAAACAAAATAAGGTCGGTGCCGAAAAATTGCGGTCCCCACAGGTTGTGTAGCTTGGACAAGGTGTAGCTTGGACTGGGGGGGGGGGGGGGGCTGGATTTTGAAAAGATTTGATGGCACGCCCAGAGTACCTTTTTGGGGGCCCTCGGGAAAAGGAGTGATTCTGGATTTAAGGGTTGGAATCCAGCGCCTCAGGGCAGGATCAGGTGCCCACGGGGGTGGGGGGGTGGGGGTTCAACAAACATGGCTCAACAGGACCAGCAAATTGCATTGGTCATCGTGGGGCACATGGCGTGGGGATCAAACGACAATATGTAGCACATTCCAGTGGCGATGGCCCACCGGCGGCCCCTGGCTCGGCGGCCTATCCCGCAGCCATGGCAGCAGACGGGGACACCAGAGAGGGTTTTCACTCGGTGGCGCGCGCAGAAAGGCCCCACAACAGACGAAATTGTCCAAAAACGCGCAGCACGTGCAGCACAATTCCATTCACCTGTTCAATCTTTGTGCCAAACACAACTTTGGGGGAGAGGGGGGGGGGGGGCACGAGGGTTGTCGGTTGGTACTTCTGGTGTCGCAGAGTGGGTGGCGTTTTGTGGCGGCGTGTCCCCAGGCGGTGGGGCGGTGTGTATGTGGGGAGTGGCGGGGCGGGCTGGCATGACGCCTGGATGGATTGCGGTCTCATGCTGGCGGGACCTGTTGGCCCGTCGCCACTTACCCTTGTCCTTGAACCCTTTCCCTCCAAAGGTGGCGGTGCGCATCACCCAGTGTCCTTGATCTACCGGTTGCGGGGGCGGGGGGGGGGGGGTGCCATAAAGGCTGAGTGAGTATGCCGGTTGGTACTTCTCGGTGTATGTACTACCTCACCTGTTGCGGGGGGTCTGGCATGACGCCGAATGCATTGCTATCTGATGCGGGCGGCGCCTAATGGCCGGTCGCCACTCACCCCCTGTCCCCTTTCCTTGACCCCGTTCCCTCTGCAGGCGGCGGTGCCCATCAGCCTCTCGCCACCTCGTGCCCCCCCCCCCTCTCCCTGCGTGGCCTCCTGTTTCGAAGTGCGGCCGGGGCTGGAAACGTGACCCCCTCCACCCGCAACGTGCACCTCCACCAGCGCCACTGACCTCAGCGCACTTTCCAAGAGTCCGCACCGCAGGGGCATCACCTGCCAGCGGGCGACTGTCCCTTGCGTTGGCCTATGTGTGCTCCACGCATTCTCTGGAGGTGTGCGCCAGACCGAATGGAGGGGGTACCCCGGCCCCCTCCTTCGAGCGCTTACGCAATCCGGAGGGGGAGGGGGGGATCCGTCACTTTGGGAAGGCGACAGCCTGACGCGTTTCAAACATTGTGGCCCCACCCACCACCCCAACCGGCGCTCCCACCGGCTGAGGATGGTGACCAGCTGAACACAAACTTGGCCCCGCTCACAGGCTGTTCCGTTTGAACCGCGTCTGCCCAACGCCCCCCCCTCCCCCAAGCATTGTGCACCCGCCAGACTTTGACCCCCGGCCGCTTTTCTCGCCACCCGTAACTGCTTTGGCAACTACTTTTGGCCCCCATGTCATTCAGCGTTCTGCGCCCTCAATCCCATCCCTGCCCCCGATCCCCCCCCAGTTCTTGCCGTCCCGTTTCCCCCCTTTTCGCTCGACGAATGCTCTCCGACGGAGGAGAAACGCACCCACCGACACACCGACGGAACGATGGAGATCGGGAACCCACCACCATTCACCGAAAAGGCAGTGAGGCCACGCGCCTGTGATGCTACAGGCTGGACCCTGGGCTCTGGGTGCTGGTGAAGTGGTGTGGTCAGCCACTTGGGAGGGACGGGCGGGGGGGGGGGTCGGCAAAGGCGGATTAAGTCCGCCGGTTGGTACTTCCGCGTGAACATGCTCATCTGAGCTTTCAGGAGGAAATTGTCTACAAGCCACCGGGGAAAAGTACTTTTGGGAGGTGAGAGTGGGACAGTCGTCCCTCTGTTCACGAATGCTGCTTCTGCCCCTTTGCGTCCCTCCCTCGCCAGCGCCGGCCATGCCTCACACCCGCGGGGGGGGGGGGGGGTTCATTTTGGGCCCTGGCTGACCCTGGGATAAGCCACACACCCACACCCCCACGTCAGAAGACGTTTCAGCAGAAGAACAATGAAGCTCAGAAAAGCGATCGGCCCTCTGACCCACCCACCCACCCACTGGGCCCTCAACGCCCCACATCCCCCATCCCACTTCACTGGGACCCACTTTCCGCGGGGCTGGCGGTGGCCCCAAAGATGCGTCGGATGAACTGTGTTGCCGATGGACAAGCGCAGAGGCCCCGGGCCCATCCCATAATGAGCGCCCTTACGTCGTGGTCTCTTCTTCGACTGGCCTCCCCGGAGGCTGACGGACGGCGGTACGAGAGGAATCCGCGGCGGCTGGAGGCCGAGCGACGAAGATTGGGGGGGGCACCTGACGGCTGTTGGATGCGGACCGACGCCGGCGGAGGGTCGAGCGCCGAGTGGAGGATGCCCCAACGGCGATCAGGGGCCAACAGATGGCAATGGGGCCGTGTTCCGGACCACCACCAGCCCCCCCCCCCTCCCTCGCGGTCTGGGGGGGCGTGCGATCCGCATGGGCATGGACGACGTCGGTGGAGACCACCAGAAGCACGTTGCCAAAGTCGGGTCACGCACGTGCGGCGGGCAGACAAAGAGTTGTGGAGGGGACCCGCGGAAACACCGGGCCTTGTCCCCACAGCCCGTCCATCGGCGGCTTCGGGGGACCGGGTCACTCGGGGCAGGCCATTGCATACCGACCCCGTTGAGGGGGGGGGGGGGGGTTCACCCGCGGCCGACCCACCCACCCACACCACATCAGCAGGAATTTCCTCGGGGAAAACTGAAATTGATCAAAGAGGCCCGAAGTTGGAGGCCGATTGTAGGCACACAAACGCTTTCGTGGCGTCTGACCCGTTTTGGAAGGGGGGGTACCGCCAAACAATGGCCTGACTTGGAGGCACGGAACTGTGGCACAATGCGTTCTGGAGGCGGGGGGACTGGGGGGCGTGCACAAAGGCGGGGGCCCGGGGTACTCCAGCAGATACCCCTCAAAAATGCTCCGTGATCAGTGCTTCGCCAGGGAACCCCACGGCCCGGCCCCAGTCCCGCTGCCATGTCAGGCCCCTGCCCCAATCGTCCCACAACCCCGGCAGACTCCGGACCGGCAGCCAACCCCCACGGGCCACGGAGTGCGGCCAGGCCAACTTCTCTCACCTCCCCCCAAAACGGTGCGCAACGCCACTGCAGCCGCGGGGCCGGTCAGTCGTTGATGTAATAGTGGTACTGCTGCATCTCGATGAAGGTCGCCAGCAGCAGCCCTATGGAAAGGGATGGGCACTTGTGTAGCACATCCCGGCCAAGTGCAGGCGGAGAACCGGTCCCGGTAGGCAATGGAGGTCCTTTCGCTGAGGGATACCAGTACCTCACATCCTGTTTTACAAGCATTATTGGAGGACACATCACAGCAGCCCCTCACTTCCTCAATCCTCTAACCCGAATCCTGTACTCTAACATCTGCACTGGCTCAAGGCCGCGCTCACCGCAGTGACACAATTCTGTGTGACCACCTTCCAGAACCAGCCCCTCACACCCACGACGGACTCAGCTCCGCTGAGCCACACAATTGCTCCACCAACGGGCGACACATTCCATCGAATATGCCCGCGACACAGGGCCTCCCACCAATGATCTATCGAGGACGGCACGCAGCGAGTACTCTGTGGCCCTGCTGCACGGCCGCAGTCCAAGGGCGGACTGGATTGTGGCGGCGCAGAAAACGGCGTTTCCCCAAAAACGTTTGGAGACATGTGGGGCTGGGGCATTGCACAAGGCCCATGCCGCGCATGCTCGTGTGCCCTGTCTACACGCAACATGTCCGCCGGCTCAGTACCGTTTGCACACAGCAGCCTCTCTCACCTCCGACCTCGCGCGCAAGCCCTCCCCTGCCCCTACTGCTGAGAGGGGAGCGCACAGCGAAACAAAGGCCTACAGGCCCGGGGCGCACGTAGGCTGCTCCACTACGCCCCGGGAAGTGATCTTGGCATGCGCACTGCTCCCCGCGCGCTAATCGGAAAATTTGTACTGCAGAGACACACGGAACAATATCAGATGTGGTGCACGACTGCGCGATGCGTCGCAGGGTGCACACCGAGTATACTCCCGATCAGAGGGATGGCGGCGGCATGATCCTTCAACCTCGATACCAAGGGTCTGCAAGTGGAACATTGCAGGATACGGCGAAGTGCGGGGGTAAGCGACGGCACTTGGCAAATTGGGGTGGTCGCAGACGTCTAAGGCTGATTTTATGTTTAAATCTATCAACGACAGAACGACGGTTGAGGGGACACCGACAAGGGCATTTGGCAATTGGCAGATGATTGCTACGGAATTTCGGTCGTTCATCTTGAAAAGAACAAGTTGGACGGGACGTTCACTACAAAAAGACTTCAGACCTGCAATAATCGTCAAAGAACGGGCTCCGCAGCAAATATGTGAACAGACTGAAATACTGCGTCTTGAGTTTGCTCAGCGCTGACGTATCGGCGAATTCCAGAGGACATTTGCCCACAGCTGCCAATTGCTGCTGCATGGAATTGTCTGAAAGGCGGTGAACGAAGGAGGTGCTCGCAGAATAGCGCAGTGAATTGAAGAAGAAGAAGAAGGCACCGAAGAGTCTTGCCTGCCGAACGCCGATCGAGAGGGAGCACACGGTCCCAAAACATGGTCTTGGCTCAGGGGCCGGCTATGGCCGCTCCCCATGTGGAAAGGGCCGACATGAGCTGTGGCCGTCCACTAGCAACCAGCTGCTCACAGTGACAGCCTGCACACCTGCCCTCACAGGCTGCATCGGTATCATAGCTTGCAGCCCCCCATCACAGCCTGCGTCTGCATCACAGCTGCAGCCTCCCCTTGTGAGGGGAGTACCTCGCACCCCAATGCACATTTGTTCATAGGACCCACACTGCCTTCCCATGCAACGCATGACCTTTTGAGGGCACCACATGCACCAAGAACGCAATTCATCTGAAGAGCCAAAGCGTAACGCTGGCTCAACCACAACTCCACAGCACAACTGCGCACTGCGCATGGGCATGCCTCGCACACCTCCAAATGGCATGCGTCACACTCACTTCAGTACTGTTCAGTCAGTCTGCCCCCGACCCTCGTAGGAGTCGCTATGGCATTGCGCACTCTGACCCCTGGAGGTGGCCACTGCCGGGGTCCCTCCGGTCTTAAGGGAACTTCAAGGAGGCCACCTGCCAGCCAACCCCGCGTCCGCTCCATATGCCCTGCCGTATCTCCCAAGCGGAGACGTACGACGTTGTGTCTGGGGCCCCAGTTTGTTCCCCTGAAAATAGGGGCCAGTACTTCCAGCGGTACCCTTTGCACGGCATACGCACTGCGTGCAAAGGCATCCCCTGACGATTCCACCGCGCCTCCACTGTAAAGAACCAACTCGACTGAGCACACAAATGACCGCGTACGTACGTCGACATGTCTAAGCAAATGAGACACCCGCAGTTGTACCGACCGTCGAGGCAAGCTGCCGAATTCCGGGCCCTCTGAACCTGCACTTCTCCAAGTCTCTTAGACCGACCCACCCCTGCGATCGGCACTGCACTGCATGCGGCCCGACCTGGAGCGTGCCCCTCCCCTTCAGGCACCGGGACGGCACATACTGTGCCACAGGGCGCGCTTCATTTCTTGGGCCGTACGACAGAAGCTGGCGAAGCACAGCAGCACATCCAGCCCAAGGGAGACCCCCCAGGCCCAGTATGTCCGGCGCCCACCCGCCAGAAGGATGCACGATGCTGCAGGAGACAGGAGCGCGTGCGCAAGAGGAGCAGGACCCATCTCTCACAGCGGGGCACACTGTACACATCAGGGGACCTTCAGGCGCCGCTGTCATTGCGATTCATGGTTTTGGCGAACGTGGGCAATCGAGACGAAAAACAGCAGAAATAGGCCCAAAACGCATGACAGTCCGTCTCCGTCACGGCTGAATACAAAGGGGGGGGGGGGGGGTTGTCAGGGGACAATTTCGCGGGGGAAATTGCGCCGTTAAGAAACGTGGCGAAATTTGGGGGTTGTGCCCTCCAGAGGCACCCGTGCGTAAGGCTGCCCCACGCACTTCCGCTTTCAGGTGGCGTTCCTGACGGGATTTTGGCAGCAATTCTGTGACCGTGTTGTGGCAATGTGCTGCAGGTTTGGAGTCTCTTTCTTGTGCGTCTTGTGTGTGTTTTACGCGGTCATTTGGGCATATGGCACTTTGAGCTTCGGAAATTTCGAGGGTGGCGAAATATTCCCCGGGAGCAATCCTCGGCAATCCCCCCCCCCCGGCAGCAACTGCGGTTCACTGGCGGAGTGCACCGGAGGTTGAAGAGGACCGTAGAGACGTCGTTGCAAACGGGTGTCCGCTACAAATGCCACACAAGCAACGCCGGCACGCACACTCGGCAGCGCGAAGCACGGGTTTGAAGATCCAGGAAACACGCACAACTGAGAGATGTCTGGACCACGTGGACCGAGGGGCTGACCCCTGTTTGACAGAGTCGTCCACCGGAGGAGCATCCGGAAGCGCTTCACTTGGACACATAACTGACATCAGTTGTTTGTCTTTGTGCTTCGCCCGAGGGAGGGAGGTGGTCCATGAACAAATGGGCGGGCGCCGTGTAGCGCAGGGCGGTGTCCCCTTCGTGGCTGGTTGGGTGCCGCATGGGTGTGCGGGGTGTTCCGTGGGGGCCGGTTGGGGGCCATGGAGGACAGGGGGCTTGCCTCGGGACGGTGGACGCCCGATGCTTTTGGGGGGGTGTCTCCGCCGCTCGCCGTTCATTGGGTCGCAATTTGTTGTTGTGCCGACCGGAGTCACGGGCGCACACCGGAGCACGCAGCTGGCGTCATATGCCGCCCCGCATCCCCTGCCGAGGGCCTGTGGGTAGGCACATGAGCTCGCCTCGTTGACCTCGTGTCCGGTCGCTTTGGGGCTCTCCTCGTCGCGAGGCCCAAGAACTGAACTCCCCGACCAAAACGTGCTCACGGTGCTCACTGTGGAGGGGGTTTGGCACAAGGCCTTGGTGGTTGGCTCTGTTGGCCTGTGGCGGCGCCTATTGGCATCTCGCCCTTGAACCTTCTGCTATGACAAGCAGCCATCCGCACTACCGCGGGCATCCACCTGCCTGGGGGGGGGGCATCCAGCAACTCTGCCCATGGCGTCCTCCCCTGACGGCCTGATCAGTGCCCGGTATGCGGTCATCATGTGTGTGGGGGGTGGGGGGGCGGGGCAGCCCTGAGATGCTGCTGCCCAATACTGTGAAGATTTGGAGGGGGCTCTCCACCCCATCTTTGATGTGGGGAATGTAACAGAGGGCCTGGGGGGTCCGGATCAGCGGCTCCCCAAGTGCTACACATCAGTGGTGCGCAGCACTTCCGGTCATTTTTTGTCTGGCGACGAAACGGAGGGGGCGTTAGTGCAGCTTGATCAGGGCCGTCCGTCGGGAGAAAAAAGGGGGGGGGGGGGCAAGGGGGGATGCATTGGAAGGGGGGGAGGTACCCCCCTTCAGGCCGCCTGGCCTATGCCCAGCCACTGTCCCCCTGACGCCAAGCGCCAGCCTCAATGGCATTTGTAACCGACAGTAACCGCCCCCCAACCGCTTTGGCAACCTCCTCCAACCGCCTGTCTAACCGCTTCTGGGGCCGCCTCTGGGGTCCCTTCCCTTCTAATGCATCCCTGGGGAGGTGGGGGGGGGGGGGGGTACCTCCGTCACACCGACAAAATAGAATGCTCACAGGCACCCTCCAACGGCCATCGGTTACCTCCCAACCGCTCGGCTACCCCTCAACGAGGCGCCGTCCACAATTCCCGTCCCCAGAGAAAAAAAGTAAATCTGGACCCTTGCAGACGGCCCGGGGCTCCATGTAGAGTCAGGCCAGGGCGAACGAGAGGGCCCTAACCCAACGGCCGATCACTCCTATTCTGTCCGCAGTAGGCGTGCTGCGGCCCCCTCCTGGTCGGGCAGCTGTGGGACTGCCTACTATTGGCTTCGGGTCAGTGGAGTGTGCAGTGGAACGGAGACCAAGAAAAAAAAGGACTCGGAAAGGGGGGGTCCATCAGGCCATTGCTTATGGATCCGGAAAGAGGGGGGAGGTCATTTGGGGCATTGGCCAACCACGGCCCGACCGACCCACCTGCCCACACCACATCAGAAAATTTTTCCTCAGGAGAAATGAAATTTACCACAGAGCCCCGAAGTTGGAGGCCGATTTTAGGTAGACCAACTTTTTTTTGGCGTCTGAACCCCCCCCCCCCCCCGGCGGGGGGGCAGGGGTGCCACTAAGCAATGGCCTGTGGCGCGTGCATCACCAAAGGGATACTCACAACTTGGGGTCCCATGCACATGCGCTGCCATACGATGAGATGGCGCATCAGTCAGTGTGCTTACACCTCCCGTTCCGTGACCGCCAAACGGCCCCGAGGCAATCCGGTCCGCACACCGTCTGGCCCTTGGACAACCCGAAGGCAAAGGGAGAGCGCAAGTCGGGGGATTGGGCGGCCACATTTCTTGAGGACCGCAAATTTCTGCCGGTTTCCGCAAATGGTGGGTGACCGTCCAAAGTGGTCCCGAAGCCCAATGGCGGGGCGGGGCCCCATCCCCGTCACCTGTTGAGCAAGAGGGGGGAGGTCCATGTATTTGACCCGGGTCATCGAGCCACCGATCCGGTGTTGCGGGTATCGCGCGCGCACCCACGGAACACACCCTCTGAGCTTGCCCCTATCCCTCGCGCACGGCACTGGGCATACAATAAACGAGGGGCCGCACGACGGAGGCGCAGTCTGTGGCCACATCGAGGGCGTTGACGGAGGACACCTGCAAAGGGGCGGGGGACACGCGGGCGCCCAACGACTCCCCCAGACCGAGACCACGTACCCGTAGACCTACAGTGCAGGGGCAGATGAGGTCTTTGACGCACGCCCCGGGGCCGTGTCGCGTGTTTCAGGCGCTCAGGAGAGGTCACAGAAAAGGCCTCCGTTGATAGCCCTCAGTTGCATCCGCGCGGCATGGCAATCAAAAGGGAAGGGCGAGCTGTCGGCCCGGGTCGGGGGTGTTCCACAACGGCTGACGGGGTACAGTGTGGTACGCCCGGGGGTGTTCCCGCAGGGGGGGATCGGTGGCTCGATGACCCGGGTCAAATACATGGGCCTCCCCCCTCTTGCTCAACAGGTGACGGGGATGGGGCCCCGCCCCGCCATTGGGCTTCGGGACCACTTTGGACGGTCACCCACCATTTGCGGAAACCGGCAGAAATTTGCGGTCCTCAAGAAATGTGGCCGCCCAATCCCACGACTTGCGGCGGCAAAAAAAGAAAAAAAAGTGGGGGAAACACTGCGGCCCCCGCGGGTGCCAATGCACAGACGCGGACCCCAGCCCCCTCCCCCTTCGGGGTATGCGCAGGCGGCCTCCGCGGGGGACGCTCTGCTTTCTTTCCGGCACTCCTGCAGACACGAGCACGCGCAGTCCGGCAATCGATCCGTCCCGTGCGCTGTAGTCATCGCAGTGGGCCACACTTCCCTGTGTCTCACGGCGTCCCAGGTCCAGTCTCAGTCTCAGACTCAATGTGTGTCAGGGCCGCAGTACGTCCCTGTGTCTCGGAGTGCGCTAGTGCCGAGCCGAGCACGTACCTGGTCTGCAGCATTGAATGCTCCGCTCCGGAGGGAGAGCGAGGGAGTCGCTCGTCGAACTGCCGGAATCTTGACCCCGGTCCTCCGCCCTGCGGCATTGGGCGAGTGGCGGATCACAACGATCAAGTGGCGCCGGGGGTGCAGCACAGGCGGCGCGGGGCTGCACAAAGTTTTGGTAGGGGGTTATGCGCTACCCCCCGTGTCCAGTGCATTCGCGTTTTGCTTAAACTGCTTTTGTCGATGGGCTGTTGGTCAGAGTAGAAGGTGTGCCCCACTGCTCACCATCGCAGCATCACTGCCCCCGTAGTGTCCACTCCCAGGCCGACGCCGGCAGGTTTCCCATACCCGTGATGGCCAGGCGGCAGCGGGGGGATGCAGGTGCTGCAGGACCCGGACCTGATCTGGCGTGGCCACCCACCCTCATCTTAATACCCCCCTCGATCTAAAAACACCATGGCCCCGGGGGGGGGGGGGGCTTGAAGACCTGACAGAAACCCAGGCTCCCAAGTGTTGAACAAGGACCAACCCGTCAAGGGCGTCTGAGTCGGAACGTTTGGGAAAGCATGCAGCCCTCTGCTGCAAGTAGTAAGTCCGGGGGTCACGTCATGCAAAGCACTGCGCCGCTAGGTGATGGTGGTCGAGCAACTGACCCGTGCAATGGGGAGGAATGCTGGACGCTCCTCCAATGAAAACTCAATCGTACTGTAAGTGCCTCCAACAATACCCCTGTGTTCACTCCAAGTTCCTCCCGCAACATCCCCATGGTATTGCTGGTCTTCCGGCTGCACGAGGCCCACGTGGTATTGGACGCGGCGCTGCCGCCAGAGATTGCGCCCCGAGTCGTCGTGGGGATCATCAGCTTCTCCAGGGCTGCCCAGCAGGTCCAGTCCGCCCTGCCACGCTGGTACGCTGCGGCAGCAGCTTGACCGATGGCGCTCACTGGTCGCTGGTGGGGGGTTTGTTTTTTAAACAAAAGAAAACCAGCACAACCTGCCGCCAAAGACATCCTGCGTCGAG
This sequence comes from Eutreptiella sp. 'Long Island Sound 2002', assembly GCA_964036045.1. Lineage (NCBI taxonomy): Eukaryota > Euglenozoa > Euglenophyceae > Eutreptiales > Eutreptiaceae > Eutreptiella > Eutreptiella sp. 'Long Island Sound 2002'. Next base: position 27,104,289 of record OZ038398.1, on the reverse strand, counting down.
TTGAAAGGCCAGACCTGTGGCGGGCCTGTGGGATACTGAAGGCTGCTGCCCTGTGATGACCGCCTTCAATTGCTGCAGGGCCTGCATCAGCTTGGGCTTGTTCACCGCCAGTCGAATGCAGCACCTGCAAAGCAGCACGCATAGGAGACGAGGACTGAGGGGCGGAGGCACATGGGGCGTGGCGCGCACATTGCATCCTCGTGCCCGTCCTACCCGGCTGCGGTCCTCTCCTGAGCTTGGGGGGGGGTGGGTGGGGGGCTGGGACTCCCCTGGCTACGGAGGCTCGGGGTCCAGCCGACAGCCGACAGCCGGCGGGTGCAGTGTAGGCCCAAAGGAATGATTCCTGCGCGCCGCAGGGTACGGGTAAGTAGCCGTGGGGTCATTAGCACCGCATTAATATGCCTCGATTTTGGGTGAAGGAAGTAAGCTCAAACGCGCACAATGGCCGGGCACAACACTCAAAACGGACGAAATGTTGCGATAACCACTCCCCATCCAAAAGTACAGTTCACAAAGGGTACAATTTCCCCTGTTCCACAATAATTACCCAAATTGCACGCCACAGGATTAGCATTCCCCAAGAGGTGTGCCCAGCACAGACTCTTGTTCGTTGCCGTCCCCTCTGTGGACGTGCGCATCTGCCCCCAATGCCTTCGGTCAGGTCAGCCGTGGTCTTGGTAAAAGGGGGGGGGGGGGTTGGCATGATGCCATGGTATATTGTTCTCGTCTGTAGCTGGCGGCACCTACTGGCCGATGACCATACGCTGCCGTTCCCTTGGACCCTATCCCTCCATAGGCGGTGGTGCCCATCCGCCTCTCACCACCCTATGACCTTCCTCTTCCTCCTTGCCCTATCCTTCTTTCTCTACTTCCCTTTCCTTTCCCTTGGCCTTTCCCTCCATAGGCCATGGTGCCCATCGGCCTCTCACCACTCCTTCCCTTTCCTTTCCCTTGGTCGGTTGTGCCAACAGAGCCCCCGGACTTGCCCTGTTTCACTTCTCCGTGTCGAGTCCATGCAGAGGAAGGCAACTACCTTCACCGTTGGCCAGGTGGTGCCTCTCCCCAACGGCGGCTTTTGGGCCCTGGGATGTCCACTTGCGGGGTCTTTTCCCCGACAGGGGCACATAACAACCTCCTACCTCCAAATTCCCGCGCTCAGTCCTCCCTTGTCGAGTGCATCATGTACCCCCTACCCTCTCCTTTATGCCCTTGCTGTGTGTGTTGTGTCCCCTTTCCCACGCGTGGCACGCACGGGTATGGGTTGTGGCGGGTGGTGTCAGCTGTTGGGTCGGGGTGGGTGGTTCCTCCTCGGTGTGGTAATTGTGGGGCCTCATGTTGTGGTGGGTGTTGGGTGGCGTGGTGGGTGCCACTGGACCGAAGGGCGGGGATGGGCTGGTGCCCCCCGGGGTGGCGGGTGTTGCGAGGTGTAGGTGGGTGCGCGGGGGTGTACATTGTGGCGGGTGTTGTGGGGTGGGCCAGTTGCCATGGTTGGCAGACCGCTTCTTTGTGCGACTCCCCGGAACACCTCCACATAGGGGCGAGTTGTTGCTGGGTTGAGGTTAGTGTCCCGTGTTGGGTGGAGGTGTGATGGCCCCCTTGTTGGCGCCCTTAGCCCGGCTTGGTCCGGGTGCTTGACGATGTGGTGCGTCCCTTTTCTAGTTGAGTCGCTACACGAGGGAGGATATCTCTCCCCTGCTCGCTTCTCTGTGCCAGCAAGCTAGGACTTACTGCCGTGGTCGCTCCCTTGAGAGCGCGGCCCTCGGTGTGCTTGCGTTGCCACATCAGGCTTCTCGCTGAGGCCCCGTTGGACCCACTGAGAAGAACTCAGTGCACATGTAGATTTCATTAGGTTTTTGTGGTTGGTGTCGGTCACCACCCTGGCTGAAAAAGAGTGCGGGGGTTGCCTTCCCCCTGCCCGTTGTTTGGCTTTGCCCCCTACTCCGCTAGCAAGAAAGCTCGCTGCGTGTTGTGGTAGCCGGGGTGCATCCAATATTGATAGTGTTGCCATTTCCATTGGGCGGGGAGGGTCCGGAGGCTAATCCACGGCCGTACCTCGGACCCCATCGTTGTACCTTGTTGCTTCATTATTGGAGGCCACGGCTCCCCAGTGTGAATCTCGGTGGCCGGGGCATCGTCTCCTCCCCAGCTTTACCTTTTCGATGGAATGAGACTCTCTTTTCCATCGGGCTTCATGGTTTCCTTTCCTTCTTCATTCTCGCGGCGTGCGGTTGCCTTTCCCTTGGGCTCCATGGTTGCTTGGCGCCCGGTCTCAATCCCTCTTGCTTCAAGGCCTAGGCCATGCCTTGGTGCGTTCCGACTTGTTGCACCCCGTCACCTTGACGCCGTCGGGACTTTGTGACCATGCGCGTTCACAAACCTTTATCACCCGTGGGTGCGGCTTCCGCGCTTCGCCCGTAGCTTCTGGCTTCCACTCCTTGTATAGCTGGATGCCCACTTGCTCAGCAATCACATTTGCCTTGTGCAAGCTATGCATCAACCTCGTCGGATCCTCCACCGTGAAGTTGATTCCTTCACCTATGATGAACACCTCCGGCTCCCGGCGTCTCACCTCTAGCACCCATACGCTTGAGGCTTGCACTCTTACTTTGTAGACCTGGTCCGGTCCTAATAAATACATATTGGTTCCTCTCTGAGTGGTCCGAGCACCACCCTCTGCTCCTTTTCTCTGCGAGGATCCGGTCCGCTTGGATGGCGCGGAGGCTGTGCGTGTGCCACCGGAACCTCTCATGGAACGTGAGGCGCCGGGTCCGCTGTGTTCTTGCTCCCAGTGGCGGTGCCCCCTTTGGTGTTCCCTCACTCCAGGTAGCCCCCATTCCACTTTTTTTGGGGGGGATGGGGTAGAGGGCGCCTCAAGCACCAGGCACAACACTGTGCTGCACCGGGGGGTTTGGCATGACGCCTGCAGTGGATCGTTGTCTGCAGCCGGCGGCGCCTATTGGCCTCTCGCCATTTACCATTGCCCTTTCCTTGGAGCCTCTCCCTCTGTAGGCGGCGGCGCCCGTCGGCCTCTCACCACCTTATGCCCTCCATCTCCCTGCCTGGCCCATCCTTACCGCCCTACTGTTGGACGATGGTGGGGAGGGGGGGGGGGGATTATGGAGAGTTGATCGAACGCGCAATTGGAACCCCTGGGAGACTTACCTTTGAATACGGATCGGGGGGCGGTCGGGATTCGGTTTTGGTTCAAGGATTTGGTCGCATAGTGTGCATCCGCGAGCGCATCCTAGCGAACGCCTCTTGCCGCCCGTACCTGCACATGCCCGGGGCGCACCGGTGGCCTCTTCTAGCCGCAAGGGGGCCACCATTGCCACCAGCGGGTGGACGAGTGACACCGCTATCCGCCCCGCCCAAACCTTGTAGCAGCGGCGGTCCGCCAGCGACGGCACGACCCGGCCCGGTCCATTGTCCGCTGTCGGTAAACCGACGACTGCCGTCTATCCAATGGTAGCCACCATCAAGTAACTGTCCCCCCGAGGCCCAATGGGTCCTCAACAGGCGGCAACAGGGAATATGGAACAGGAACAGGGTGTTGCTTATCTACCGGAGGGGTGTGGGAGGTGCCATCAAGGCTGAGCGAGTATGCCGGTCGGTACTTCCGGCCGTGCGTGCGTGTTTGCTTTATGAGGAGGGAATCCTCCACGCGTGGATGGGGGGGTTGGTTGTCCCCCCATTGGGTAGGGGGTGAGGAGCTGTTGGGAAGGGGGCGCGGGGGATGTGGTGTACCTACCCAGCCAGGCCAGGGCACCCAGCCGCCTAAAACTGAAAAAAAACTTCCTCCAAAAAAAAAAACTAAAATGTTGAATGGAGAGCCAAAACTGAGAGGTACACAAACTGTTTTTTGCCCTCATAACCCCGCCCCCAAATGGTACGCCACACACTAAGCAAAACCTTGGCACGGAAGCGTTCGACTGCTCAAAAGAGCGCCGAGAGGCTGAGGGTCATACTTGAGGAGCTCCACAACACAAATCAGGTGCCAGCAATTGAGAGGGCGCAGGTGACGCGCGAACTTGCGGACGACCATTTCGAGGAGGAGCTGCATGAACTTGAGGTAGCAGAAGATGTTGTAGAGGCCCTGGTGGGGCATGGGTTGGCCGATGTGCAGCAGCCCCTTGTTGTAGTGCGAGATGCAGTTGATGCTCGTGGAGGCTGCGGAGCAGAGGCCGTGCAGGGGTGGGGGCAGGGCTTCTTTTGAGTAGGGGGGGGGAGGGGGGGAGGGGGTTTTGGACCCAAAACTTGGTGTACCAAAAATGGCCTGACCAGATTTTCCCTCTTGTAAATTTCGTTTTTCCCCGCAATGGTCACTTTGGTCTGGGGAGGGGGGGAGGGGGTTTGGGGGGAGGGCCCCCCCCCTTGGTTTTTAATTATTCTAAAGAAGCCCTGGGTGGGGGGTTGATACAGCAGCCTCCTCGGACCCCTCATCCCTTCAGAATGGGGGGCTCAGTAGACCGCACCCGTAAAGCCTGGGACAGCCCGTAGCACAAGCCCTCGCCCACCGGGAGGCAACGGCATTCAGCGTGCCAGACTACAACCACGTCCCTGCAACACCCCCTGCCCCCCCCCCCCCCACACATACACACCGACAGACATGATGATGACCCAAACTTCAGCCAAAACGCAACAGGTCGTTTGGGAATCACCGCGACGCGGCGGTCCAGATCAGTGATCGTTTGCTGTGGAGGCCGAAAGAAGTGCCGGGGGCACCCCAAGAATGTTTGTGCGGTTTGGTGCAAGTGGGCGCCAAAAGGGCCACAAAGCCGCCCCCTTTTTCAATCGTGTTGTCAGCCATTTCTGGGCCCGCGGAGGGGGTGGAGGGGGTCGGTTGGGTTTGGGTGGAGGCCATAATGTCATAATAATAAGGGTTTCAGATCACCAGCTTGGTCCTGACCCCATGCCAGCCTGCATCAGTTCAACCAGAGCTGTTGATCACATCAGAGTAGCTGTCGCACGCAGAACGCGTGCAAAAGTTCACACTCACACTCATTTGGGTTTCGGTGGGTGGGTGGGTGGGTGGGTGCAGTGGATACCGTCTCACGACTCACACTCACAACCGCTGCAGCATACACTACCACATACAGAGGGTGGGGGCGGGATTTGGTGCCTCGTCAATTTGGCAGTGGTTAATTTGGCTGTGGGAAATTTGGCGGAAGCCCCTGGATTTAGCGTGGTAAATTTGGCGGACACTCCCAGAAAACAAGCTTAAATCCTCTTGCGCCAAAGGCGCGGAAGCAAAATTTTGACTCAACCCCTGGATTTCGCGTGGTAAACTTGCAAATTGAAACGCCAAATTTCCCACGCCAAATTTACTGCCCACCAAATACCTCCCCCTGTACAAGCGCACGGGATACACACGGCTCCACTCAGAGGCCAAACATTCAATTTGTAGAGTGCGCCGAGCAGTCGATCAGTGCTGAAGCGCCGCTCGCCAGCATCAGCCTTCGTCACTGTAACCTCGGTAACTATCACACACCAAGTTCCCAATGGATGGAATTCTGCCCCGCCAATATCCACTGCTGCACCATCTTGGCCAGCCTCTCCAACTTCACCACCTGCACGGCAAACGATCCCAGAGGACACCATACTATCAGACCCAGTGCTCCCTGGTGCTCCCTAGCTTCTCAGCGCCTGCGGCACACTTCTAGATCGGGGATTTGCTGAGTGACAGGGTGGGCGGGGGGGGGGGGTTGAATTACGAGACCCACCCAGCCAGAATTTGGGAAAACCCAGGGACCCAGAATTGTCCCACCCCCACCGGGGGGCGGGGGGGTTGGACAGCCCATCACCCACCCAGCCAGCCAGCTATCAAAGCAGTACACAAGACACGAAGCATTGGACCAGTTTTCGGAAATTTCAGAAATTCTTGAAGCATATGAGCCGTCTATATTCACCTACTTGCCCTTCCCTTCACTGTCATGCACTATCATCCTACAAAAACTGCATACACTGGGATTTGGACCCATGACCTACACATTTCCAGGCACATGTTATGCCACTTGACCACTGGACCTCCGCTTCTTATTTAGAGTTGAGTACTCTGTTTATTGCCTGAACTGATGTTGTGCACAACTGGTAGAAGAAAGCACAAGGGGAGCAAGACAAACTGTCACCCAGGGACCCAGAATTGTCCCACCCCCACGGGAGGGGGGGGGGGGGGTCTGGACACCCACCCACCCAGAATTTCCAAGACACCCAACCTCCCTCCCTCCCCCCGTCCCGTAGGAACCCACTAAGCAAATCCCTGTTTGTGATATCACGGACCGCTGAGACCGCCATACATTGCCTTGAACAGGCTCATGCTGAGGAGCAATGATGAAGAGTGTCCTGGCACAACTAGTGTGACAACTCTTTGTTCCCCATCTCTGCCCTACCCCTCGACAGCCACTTTTATCTGCTGTACTGACCGGCTTTGCATTTTTGGGGTTCGTGTGCATGCTTCCATGTGGCCAGGATACATACACATACATTGGTGATGGAGAACAGGGCATTTGTAGATAATATCGACCCACTAAATGCCCCATGAATATTGCACCGTGCGCCCGTAAACCGTCTTGACGTGCTCAACAATGTCGGTCAGCTTAATTACATTCTACGTCAGTGACCGAGTTGGTGTCCCAGAAAGAGGGAGGGGATCGGGCTGGATTCAATTGGGGGGGATGGAGGGAGGGGGGGAGGGAGAAAGGGGGGGAGGGGGAGAGGGAGGGAGGGAGAATTGTGATGCAATGGGCTCTATCCCTAGAAGCAATTCTCCAGTGCCTTCGGCGTGCATTTATCATGACCCACAATGCGCCCTGTCAATTGAGCCCCCACCCCAGGGACCCCCCATGTTCAGGGGCTCCGTTGACCTCTCGGAGTTCCCACAGCACTCACTGCCATGCAAAAGCCCTCTATACACGCTACAGGACGATCTCTGGCACCATATCCAACCGCAGAAAGCCAAACCGGGGGCGTGGTGCCATAAAGGCTGAATGAATATGCCGGTTGGTATTTCCGGATGTCCGTATGTGTTCACCTTTTGAGGAGGGAATCCTCCACTCGTGGATTAAATGGGTTGGTTGTCCACCCGTTGGGTTGGGGGTGAAGAGTGCGGGTTCAAAAAAGTGTGAGAGGTGGGGAGCCCGCTCGGCTGCCCCTAACACGGGGGAGAGCGAAAGCCCAGCCCTGCGGTGGCACACCATGAAAGTACAGTCACTGGAAGCAGGGGCCGGTTAGGGTCTCAAACCCATTCCAGATGCTGGACTTGGTTCGAATCCGACGTTTCTCCCAAAACACAAGACTCCACATGAGGCACGCATACCTCTGTGGGGTTTGCTCGAACCCACTCCCGGTACGCTCGCATTTTGCTGCTTCAACTGGGAACCAAAGCGTGTGTATGTGTGCTGCGCTGCAGAGAGAATGAGAGGGTCGAAGAGGGGGGAGTAACCCCTGCAATATCAGGGTCACCAACGCGGTGAGGCGACGTGGCTCCTAACACGTCGTAACACGTCGTAACACTTGCCGCATTCGGGTCCCCAAATCAAAGGAGCATGCGTGGCCGCAAAAACAATGCATTGGGGTCCTCAAAGAGGCTACGGCAAAGTTCTTGCACTGCGTGCGCACTGCGTGCATACTGCGCACGCAGAGGCTGGGATACTCACCCAAGAATACCTGTCACCTGTCTAGTAGCACGGGGAAGCAGCAAAGCCCACATGAGAACAACGAAACTGCCTTCAACTTGGTAATCAACTGTCGTTATGAACAAGCCACTCAGCCTTGTGGTTGTTCTTCCAAAAATCAAGACGGGCCCTACGGAATTCATTGAGGAAGAGGACCCGCTCAAGGGGTCGACATTTTCGGACACTCATGGGTGGGGGCGGGGTAGGAAGCTAAAAATAACCCGGTACGGAACCAAAAACTTGTGAAAAGGGGCCCAAACTAGGGCTTTGGCGTGAGGGGCAGTGCCAGGCGGCGGGGCACTCCAAAGGGGCTAGAAACCAGGATGCCGGGCGGTCACAGAGCACCGAATGGACCATGTGCCCCCCCCCCCCCCCCCAACCAACACCCACAGCCGGTTCGAGTATTTGCCGACATCCAAAACTTCGCACTGCGTGCATGGCATTCCCTATACCACCCCTACCAAATCGGGGTCCATAATGGAAAGGGAAGAGGTGAAGGTGCGTACTTCTCGGGGTACTGGGGTCCCCAAAGTGAGAAGGAGACGTCGCTGTGTAATCCTTGCAGTGGGGTCCGCAAACGAGCGGACGAGGCCCCGCTACGCAAACCCCGCTGTCCTTGGGTCCCGAAAGTGGGGAGATGACCCTACCTAACCGCTGTTGAACCATGGCTCAGGCAGCGGCAAGGAAACGTGGCTGCACAACCCTTGTCGTATTGGATCCCCGCAACGTGGAGGTGGCTATTTAAAACCTGCTGTGTCGGGGTCCCCAAAGTGGCTGCATAGACCTTGCCGTCCCCAAAGTGGGGAGAAATCAAGTGACTTCGTAAATCTTGCTGAATCGGTATTTCCAAACAGCAGGGGGGGGGCGGGGGCAAAATGGTAACATCACCCTTGCCGTATTCCGGGTCCCCAAAGCAGGGAGGAGACGTGGCTACAGAAACGGATTTACGGAGACATACATAACCCGTCCCCAAAGTGCAAAGTGGGGAAGAGACGTGGCTGCATAACCCTTGCATTGGGATCTCCAAACAGGAATGAGTCAAAGAGTGACAGAAACCCTGCTGTAGCAGGACCCCCAAAGCGGGAGAGGAGATGTGCCTACATAGCCCATGCGGTAGGGGTTCCCAAAGCGAGGGAAATGTGCTTGCATCGCCCATGCCGTGCTAGGGTCCCGAAAGCCGCCACAGGACATGGCTACACAACCCCGACCGTACGGGTGTCCCCAAAGTGGGAGGAGGCGTGGCTACACAATTTGTGGGGGAGGGCAACGAGGGAATGATGACCTCTGCATCGGGGTTGACAGGGCGGTTGGGGGTGCTACTACTGTATCGAGGTCCTCAAAGCGAAGCGGTGACCAAGCTACATAACCCTGCCATATGGCGATCCGGTAGCGAGCAGACGTGGCTGCAGAACCCATGCGACCGGTCCCCAAAATGTGAAGGAGTCAAATGACTACATCACCGTTGCCACACGGGAGTTCCCAAAGCAGGGCGGTCCTTAACGGGAAAAAAAAAGTGTTCCGTTACCAAGTTTTCCCAAAAACGCCTACCGGGCACTCCATGTGTTCAACCATTGGTTCCCAGCCCTTCACGTCTTCACCCAGGGGTTCTTAACTGTTCAAACATGACTTCCTAGCCCCAAATGTATGCAATCACTCATCCATATGTTCCTACCCCCACGTGTGTTCGGTGATAACATCCGCTCCCTACCTGACACCGTGCACAATTGAAGAAGAACGGGAGCAATGTTTTTTTTATCAAATGCAGTGACATAGCGTTCGACCACCGGAATGTTCCATCGCCGGTGGCACAGCTAGAATACACTCTCTAAAACGGGTACACCTGCTGGAAGTGGGACTGGACACGCTGCATAACCTCACTCTTTGTCCCTTTCACACTCAAATCATGCCTCGTGCAAATGGCCTTGAACTCAATATGAGTCCACTCATGCATACTACCCCTCTGCATTGCCTTCACCATCGGAAACCACCGCGATGATGTGTTCCTCAAATGCCTGCACACACCGCAGCATATGTTCCGCCCATGGCTGCGGTCGAGCCCTGATGATCACTCAAGGGGCCACACAACGAAACGTGGATTGAGAGTCCCTAACCCCAACTCAAGGGGCCACGCAACGAAGCGTGGATTGCGAGCCCCTAACCCCAACTCAAGGGGCCACGCAACGAAGCGTGGATTGAGAGTCCCTAACCCCAACTCAAGGGGCCACGCAACAAAGCGTGGATTGAGAGTCCCTAACCCCAACTCAAGGGGCCACGCAACAAAGCGTGGATTGCGAGACCCTAACCCCAACTCAAGGGGCCCAAAAGAGGGCGGAAATGCTATGTCACCCCTGCATTCTCGGGGATCCCCAAACAAAGGGGAACAAAATCAGAAGTGGGTGCCTCACCCCTGCCTTCTCGGGGGCCCACAAGTGGGCGGAAATGCTACGTCACCCCTGCATTCTCGGGGATCCCCAACAAAGGGGAACAAAATCAGAATTGGCTGCCTCACCCTTGCCTTCTCGGGGGCCCACAAGTGGGCGGAAATGCTACGTCACCCCTGCATTCTCGGGGATCCCCAACAAAGGGGAACAAAATCAGAATTGGCTGCCTCACCCTTGCCTTCTCGGGGGCCCACAAGTGGGCGGAAATGCTACGTCACCCCTGCATTCTCGGGGATCCCCAAACAAGGGGACCAAAATCAGAATTGGCTGCCTCCACCCTGCCTTCTCGGGGGTCCCCAAAAAGGGGGACAAACATGGCCCACGTCGGGCCAGTGCAAAAAGGCCCCTGAGGGCGGTCCTTAAGGGTGGTCCTTAACAAAAAAAAAAATCTGGTTCCTTGACTGCCCTGTCCCGAAGCGGGGAGGAATCAAGTGGCTACATAGGCCCTACCATATCGGGCCCCCAGGCCTGCAAGCTGCATAACCCATTCAAGGGCTACCCAGAGCGGGAAAGCGGGCATGAGTCAAATAGCTGCAAAACCCTGTCCCCCGAGCAGTGTGGTAGGGAGGGGCAAGTGGCTGGATAACCCCTTGGCGTGCCAGGGTCACCAAGAACCAAAAAAATTGCCCTACCCAGTTAGACTTCCCCCCATACCACACCCACACCGACTCCTGCTGTGGTGGCCTGAAGCTGTGGTGGGCATAGACTGCGAAGAAAAGCACCACGGAACGTGAGGGGACTGAAGATCAAACATACCTCAAACAATACAAATATCCGCGGGATAGCCAAAGAGTTGAATTACGCTTTTGTGCCAAGGTCCATGAGGCAACACACATTTAATGCAAACACATGCTTCCTACAAATCAGAACAACAGTAAATTTGTAGAACAGCCGACCAACCCCTGCCCCTTCGAAACACCGCAAGCTGAGTGCTCGTATGCGCATTGCATCCTTTAATCCCCAGAATCCTGCGACAAAGCTTTTGATTATTAACGAATCGGTCTCAGGCACCAGTAGTAGAGGATATGAATCTTCCACACAGTCTCAGCAATGTGAGGGGGTATGCTATGGTAGCACGTTCCCTGCGTACCAGTAGCCTCCGATGCATCTACACACACCACAAGCATCTATTCTGGGCGGAATCCAACAACTACATAGGCATGCATCACAGTGCGGAATCGAGCCAAATGGGGTGAATAGAAGTATTGGCAAATGGTAAGGCATACGTAGCACCTTAGTGACAATGTTGCTAAGAGCCCCCTTGGCTTAATTGCTAACGACGGCGCTATTGTGGTTGGATGGCCAAAGGAGTGCCTAGGCTAGAGGACACACTAGTCGAGCCGAGAATCGAAATTTGATGCATTGTTTTGTCTAAACCAGCTGGCAGCAAGCCTTTTGGTCCAGCATCAACTGCAGTGCTTGATCTTATGAGCCAAGCCCCTCCCCACCCCTCTGCACAACAGCTAGTCACGTTACACTGTCATAACCACAGGGTGGTCATATACAGCATTCAGAGGATAAAAAAAAACCTTGTTTGACGAGGAGCTGGTCATTGTGCAACACAGACGTTGTGCACAGGGGGGGGGGGGGGAGTGAACCACCCAAACAAAGAAGATGACACAAGGAAACATTGTGTCGGACTAAGGGGGGGAAATGCCCGAGCACGGACATTCAGTCCATCATGCCGACCATGGCTCTCTTTCTTTGGTTGGATCTAGGGGGGAAACGTCGCACTGTGCCTGCACTGCATTCATACCGCATATGCAGTGCTTGCACCTTTGTTGCTAGAACCCACATTGGATATCCATAGAAATCATGACTTCCCGAGAGCACGGCCAAAGGCACCAGAACAAAATTCATCTCAGCAACCAACTCAATATACCAGAAACATAAAAACTCCGAAGTACAAGTATGGATGGGCATGCCTGTCTTGCACATGTTCAAATGGCAACTTATTGGGGGGATGTTTATACCACTGTTGAGGGGTTTTAGCGCATCTACCAGTGAGCTGGAGTATGCCAAAGAAGAGGCACCCTGGTACACCATCGTCAGATATTTGAGTTTCTGTTTGCATCGACCACAAGCCGCACTCTGAGCAGGCAACAAGTAACCATTTGGTACATTCTGCATGGCTCAGCAGTCTTACGTTGGCAACGCTCCTCTCGGGTTGCCCTGAAACCAAGAAGCGAGCGTCTAACCGGTGTGGCTCCTCTTGGACACTGCTGGGTGTTTGCAAAAGGGGGCTGGGAGATGGCATGTAACAAACACCCGTGTTGCGACTAGTTGGACTAGTTGGACTAGTCGTGGAGCAGGCGCTTTCCAAAGCACAAGCAGAAAACACAAAAAAGGCACAAAGAAACTCAGAACGGCTGTTGTGCTGAAGTGTCACTCTGTGCAATGGTCATGAAACATTGCGGGTGCTTCCCGGGCCATTCTCCGAGTCTAACCCCCCCGCAAAGGGCCGCGGATCGGTCCGCCCTGGGCACACACAGGCGCCCACACACGCTCGTGCACACCGCACAGTGCACCCCCTCCCCCCTGGCCATTGGAACAGTGGCCGTCCGGTAGCGATCCCAAAGCACGGCGTGCAACACACCGGGCGAGTGTCAACCGATGGTTGGCACGCAAGCAACGGCGGTTGACGCTTGACCAATGACATTGACCGGTAACTGGCAGTTCACGGACAACCACAGGCCACAGGCCACAAGGAAAAAGGTGAGCCCTGTCCGAAGAAAGCGTCAACCGGTGACTTCAGCAGTTGTTGCCCCTCGTCAAATGCCAAGCGTCCAAAGTAGAATAGTTCATGCGATCCCAACACCCCTCTTCCAGACCCAATGGCACCCTCTTCCTTGGCAACCAGCGGACCTGCCCAATGATGCCAATGATTTCCGCAGAAAACAGGTCGACTGTACTCTGGGGCCCGCCAACGCCCTTGTGCCAGCATTGTTGATCCGCCTTGCGTGCCCAGTTTACAGCTATCCCAACGTAGCAACACAACACTGCTTGCACATCAATTTCGACAAAGCCCAGTCCTGCATTAAATGCCATTGGTCCTTGCTGGCAACTAACAACAGACTACACAATGTGTGGGACAGTGTCGTAAACGCGTATTTGCTCGCACCGCTCGCAAACACACGTCCAATCTCTATGAATCATTCGCTTACGTTTCCGTGACCCCTAACTCCCACAAGCAGGTCGCATCTGCGCCAAAAAGACCGTTGTCAGGGTGACTCACAGCGTCCGGCAAAATGGTCTTCTTCAATATGTTGGCATCTGGTCATCCCTGATTGCTTGACACGGCATCCCCCAAGATTGGACCACGTTGCGACTTATCAACCCTGTAAGACCCCTCTCCTGAGCACGGTCCTTGATGCGAAAACAAAGAAATTTGTTACACTGCACGCCAGAAATAGCCATCATCAGTTGCACACTGACTGCCGCTGGTCACATACTACACAACACACAGCACCCAGGACTGCTGGAAGACGGCCGGATCCCATGTTGCAGGACCCTTGCACCTTGACCTCAACTGTAACCCAACAAGACCTCGCAGTCACTGCACGGCCCATCTCCGATAACGGAGATGAGGTCTGCTCATGAACTTGGCCAAAAGCAGGTCCATCCCACCCTAAAGAAAAAATTCCCAGTCTAAAGAAAAAATACCCAGGGCTCTGCCCCAATCATAAGAAGAACAAAACACCACCAATCGCACGGTGGTGCACGCCAAAGCAACGCGGTTGACTGCGAATCACGGTTACGTCGCATTATCATCAGCCACCACAGGGAACTGCGATTCAGGCACCTTGAATCTTTGGGGGAGATCGTGTACTGCGCACACTATGGGCTCCTCCAAGACCATACCCGTATGAAATGCCCCGCAAAAATATCACCTACGAAAGGGTGCTCCACAACAAGCCCCGATGGTCGGAGGGAGATCATATCCTCACTGCAATTGGGATAGGACAAGGGGAATATTTACCCTCGACCCCGTCCGCAACTTCGAACTATGAACGCTTGGCGGTATATGCTCCGTTTGGTCCTTTGTCAACATCAGACCCACGTCAAGCGGACCCCCTGGCAGGGTTAGTAATGGGGTCATTAACAGTGTAAGATGAAGATACTGCTCAAATCAGGAATGCAAAATCGAGGAGGGCTTCTGCTTCAAATGGTGCACCTGCCCAGCATTTCACCTGTGGCTAACAAGAAAAGAAGCAAGAGCACTATTCTTTAAAAGTAGGTGCATGTATGTGGATATGCATGTATGGAAACCCTTGTCAAAGAGGGACACCAGCATGGGTCAGGTCAGCGCTCTTGCAGGATCACCATTCTGAGTCTGGCAGCGCAACCGCCAGAAGACTCAGATCCCTGGATCTGGGTATATATCTATGGATGCATGGCAGCTGCTGCACTCGTTCATGGAAACACTGGTTTTGTGTACTCATGGGTGTATGGCAAACAATACACTTGTCTAGAGTGACGCTAGTGCGGTCAATGGCGGAGGTTTGGTAAAAGTCTTATTTGACATTCTATTGGTGTCGTCCGCCATCGATACACCTGGCGTTGGCATGTGGCGCTGTCATATGGGGTGTGTGCTCAAGTCTGCCACTGGGAAGCGGTATAACTGGTCGCTGCTACCAACGCCTTAATGGACAGGAGAGCAGTGGATGGCATTGAAGATGCCATCTGTGGAGGACACGGGTGACGGCCGGGCCACACGGGGTCATGCCACGATGCGAACTCATGCTGTAACATGGGCCGGTCCTAAATTGTACCACAGCCAGATCTGGCGGGAGGTTGTGCTGATAGAGAGGCAGGCGTCAGAGGAGGTCACACAACAACACAATAACAGGGAGCCCAACATGATGCCAGCCAAGCGCTGCCTTTTGCTTCCTGAAAAACATGATGTGAAAAAGCGCAGTGTGATGGCATGTCCGTGCTTGAAGACGCATGCTTGCGCAACCGGGAAGGCGGGTAAAAGCATCTTTGCAAATCCACTGGACTCGAGCTTGGTCTGTAAAACCACGTTTTCCCACAAACAGCCACGAAAGGCGTCTCAGGATCGGATCGTGCAACATCGTGCAACAGCGAGACCTGAGTGCGGGGCTGTGTAGGGGAGTGAGTAGGGAAGTCGGCATAACTGTGTAGACAAACCAGGGTGGATGAAGGGAAGCTCTGGGTGTCAGGGGGTTGAACGCTTGTGGGAGCCGCACCAGCAAGGCCAGCAAAGCCAGGAAGGCAGTTTGGAAGAGGGGGGGCTGGAGGGGCAGCCGGCGGCACAAAAGAGGCTTGTATGCGAGCACAATTGGCTCCCACCCGCACGTCCCTCTGCTGCGCAGTGTAGGATGAGACAGCGGGGCGGGGGGCTTCAGGGCTAGCCTGGCTCAAGTGTCCTGTCCTTGCCCCCTCTTACGTGGGAGGTGGGGGGGTTCGCGCCGGCGTTTTGCATGTTGGAACTTTGACCCCACTCCCCTCCCCTCTCCCCGCCTCCGTACATGTCACAACATGTGCTGCAACTCAACACCCCGCAGGTCCGCTGAACCAGTATCATAAAAGCAGCAAATGCCCGTTCACGGCTATATACACAATAGGGGGGTAGGGGATCGATCCACCGTGCTGTCTGGCAGCCGAAGTCATCAGCTAAGAACACACAATGCCTCTGGGTCATCACCCCCCGCCTATGCGACATATCATACAGTTCGGCGTGTCTGGGTCGCCTACGGATCCCCTGTGGCAAAACTGAAATTATTTGCTTAACTTTATTTTTTTCTGTGTGGGTAAGTGTCGTGCCGGGTTCACACGTCATGCCCAAATTGCTGTGGTACATTTCGCATCCACCCCCCGACCTTCTCGACAAAGACAATGGCACAAGCAGTGGACCACGCATCAAAGTCCGAAAAAAGTTGATACATCTCGCACGAAACCCAGTGCAAGGTTTCCCACAACGAAAGAGGCCCGTCGCGCAGTCCCCCCTGCCCCCGTATGCATCAGGGAAACTGGGTCTGAAGGAGGAAGAGAACGCCCAAGAAGGTCTCCCGGGTGCCCCGCGACATTACGGTATCGTGTTCCGGTGTCCCTTTCCTTACCGTCTCACGCAGTCACACCGAAGCAGTCTTTCGTGCAAAAATGAGACACTGGATTCCGTCGCACACACAAATTCAAAGGATGTCAGTGGACCGCAACCCGCCGTAGATTCACAGCCAACTGCCCTTAGTCAACTCATCTATTGACCGCGCGGCCTTGAATAAACATAAAACAAGACACCGGCTCCTTCAATACCGCCCTGAGTCCCATGCGGATGCGGGGGGTGAACTTTGAACTACACGCTGCCCCATGAGCGGTGAGCCACGAGGGATCACCAGAAATCTGAAAGGGTTGCTGGGGCCTGGGGTACAGGGGCGGTGAAGTTCTCACAGCCGACGCCTTCCAAACAATAGAAAAGCCCGAGCCGTGCGGAACCGCAAAACAAACAAGAAACCCACCAAAAACCAGCAACATAAGACGCGTGCTTCCACTGCGCCGCTGAAGACAAACCTGCCATGAGTCAACATCAGACTTTACCGCGAAGTCGAAGTCCCCCCACCCCCCGTATGCATCAGGGGAACTGGGTCTGAAGGAGGTAGAGAACGCCCAAGAGGGTCACCCGGGTGCTCTGCAACATCGTCTTCAGGTGTCCCGAGCAGTCTTTCGTGCAAAAAATAAATGCTGGATTCCGTCACACACAAACATTCAAAGGGTGTCAGTGGACCAGCGCCAACGTGATGTAGGCTCGTCAGAGACAGCGGGGTTTCCGGGACCACGTCAATTTTCCTTCATGATTTGGAAAGCCCAGGGCGATGGCAACCTCCAGCCGAAGGCGGTGAGAGGGTATCTTGGGGCAGAACCCACAAACCCGACCAATTGGGGAACCATCTCCGTGTCAGCAGGCCGTCCCTGGGGTAGAAAAAGAGACGGGACCTGCCCAGGGCTACCAGAATGCCGCTGCCGACAACCCCCCCCCCCCCCCCCCGCATTAGTCACCATCGGACACCACCGATTAGCCCCAAAGTCGGTTAGCTTCCAACCGCCAAGAGGTTGTTTTTCTAGAGAACTTAGCTCCTGCACAAATTGGTCTATGCCCGAATCGCAAGATTCGAAGGTTGCACTCAACCGGCGCCAAGAGCCAAACAACGGCGTTCGAACACGGCTGAACCCCACGATCGAAAATTCGCACCCGGGGTTTGCAGACACGCGTAGTGGTACGCCAGCATGTCGGCGAGGGGTTCTTAGAACTAGGCATCGATTGTTTTTTTGCTTTTTGCCCCCCGAAAAGTGCCGCCTGCACCCAAGCCACTGCTGGCTCGGCCACCAATGCATGTCCGGAAGATGGGGCTTATCCCCTTTCTTGCCCCCCACCCCAGGAAAGCGCGGATCGAGCCGCAACTTCCGTCGGTTACCTGACCGCTGTTGGTTAGCTGGAATGTGCGGTCGGTTCACTCCACAGCCCTCAGTAAATCGCGAACCCGGACAGAGCTGCCTCCTTCAAAGACTCCTCTGTGCGTTGAACAAGCGCTATAAATAGATGGAGTGCATGTGGTGCATCAGATTCGGACACGTCAAGTACACCGTCGTGCCGTAGCCGGGGACGGTGTAGATCTTGATGTCGCCGCCCATGTGGCGCACGTACAGGCGCGACATCGGGAGGCCAAACCCCCAACCCGCCAGCTGAAACTGCTGGTTGATGCGGTGCTCCTCTGCGAGTGAGATCTTCTCGTTGGTCGGGTGGGGCATCTCGTGCGTGGTTGTGGTGAACCCATAACTCCAGACACTATTGGGCCCGGAGAGCTTCTCCCGCGGGATGCCGCCTCCCTGATCACGGATGATGATGTACACAAAGCTCTTGTCTCGGGCCTGCCCGATCTCCACTTGAATCGGCAACGGCGGCAGTTTCTTGCGGTTACCGGCGGCGCGCGCCTTCTTCTCAATGCTGATCTGGCGCTCCATCGTCGCACGCGCGGAGTTCTTGAAGAGCTCCAGCAGCACGTACTCGAGGTGAGAGGGGATGTATGTGAACGTGATGTTCTTGTCGCCTTCCACAGTGTACTTGGGGGCAACCCCGAACTGGTCCTCGCACAACTCGGCGGCATCTCCGAGTGCATTGGTGATGAGGCGGTGGGGCTTGCACTTGGTGTTGAAGATGCCGCAGTAGTTGGGTCGCGGGTCGTGAAGGGCGATGTACTGCTCCGCGAGGAGCCGACGCGACAAGCGGTGGCCAAGGAACTAAATGCAAAGCGAACCATCACTGCGCAGTCTTCAATGAGAACATAACGCCCAAGTTCGGGGTGCAGGACATTTTCAAAAATAGAAATACTGTGGCCGTCTTGAAAACCCCCACCCCCACCTTGGTGGTTCACCCCCCCTCCCCCCGGATGCCCCAGACCCGAATCGACAGTCGATTCTTGGTGGACTATCCAGTGCTCCAGCCTATTTGGCCGCAGGAGGGCTGGGAGGAAGGCGACCACCTTTCCCCCTGGTTTCCACATTTTTCCACCAAACAGGCCACCAAAGCCCTGTGAGGAAATCGTCTGACGCACGTCGAGCTCTGGTCAGGGGGTGTTCGAGATTCGGTGTTTGAGATGCATGGTGCCAAAATTAACACCATCCTCTCCTTTATCGTCGCCAGAATGTGCATGAAGGACATGGGGTTGCAATTCTCGGCAACACGCTGATGAAGAAGCGAGAGTTGCTACTGTTGGCAACATATGTATCAACGAAGGGAGAGACGCGGCAAGGCACCACCAAATTCTGAACTTTTGCAGCACCATTAAGCATCCCTGCATTTGTCCCTTGTCGTGAGTTTTGTTTGTTCCTTGACATTTAAACCACGCCACTCCAAAAAACCCGTATGCGGTCAGACAGCGTTCCTATGCACACCTGCCCGTAATTGTTACCGCAAAAAACTACCAAGCAACCTCACGGTTCTATTGCCCGGGGGGTGGTTTTGAGGCGCCCAGTGGTGTTTTTCGGAGGCATGCCCAACAGAATTTCCGCTCGAACCCACGAACCAGCACATCCCCCCTGCCACCTCCCCACATACACAATTCCCCACAACCTCAAACAGCCGGAGGCCTACTGCTCACAACTGCAGCAGGCTGCCCCCGTCACGTTCACTCCCCTGCCAGCGCTGACAGGCTTCGCCACTCTCAGACTGTGAACTGTTGGAGGGTGCTCCCCACTACATCTGCTGCAACCACGTATTACGCCGAGCACCGCATTTTCATGCGTGCAAATGCAAGATTGGTCAAGCAACACCACAGGCAAAACGTCTGGATATACTGCGAACCACTAATGTCGTCCTCCTCGCTGCCCTGAAGACCCTGTGCCGTTTGCGCCCCTGAAAAGGCAATCCCCCCAAGAGGGCACTGGGGTAGGTGTGGCAGGAAGAACAGAAACAGAGGTTGCCATTTCTTTCCTGCAACATGAGGAAGAGAGATCAAAGGCCTTCGGGCCCAGCCGGTTGCCTTCTGGTAATGGCACAAAGGGTCGATGATTCTAGGCCCAATTAGTGCTTAAGGTCTGTTCCACAGTGAGAGGCCAGAGACCCGTTACAAAGGGGTAAAAAGCACAAGAGCAAGGGCTGAGAGACAGCCAGGCCTGACAATAGCTCCCTGGCTCTCTCTCTCTCTCTCTCTCTCTCTCTCTCTCTCTCTCTCTCTCTCTCTCTCTCTCTCTCTCTCTCTTTGCCACTCCCTCCCTCCCTCCCTCTCAGCCCCAGCTCCCTCTCGGGCCTGGCGCTTTCTCTTGGCCCCAGCTCTCTCTCTCTCTCTCTCTCTCTCTCTCTCTCTCTCTCTGTCTGTCTGTCTGTCACTCTCCCCCTCCCTCCCTCCCTCCCTCCCTCACTCTCCCCCTCCCTCCCTCCCTCCCTCCCTCCCTCCCTCCCTCCCTCCCTCCCTCCCTCCCTCCCTCCCTCCCTCTCAGCCCCAGCTCCCTCTCGGGCCTGGCGCTTTCTCTTGGCCCCAGCTCTCTCTCTCTCTCTCTCTCTCTCTCTCTCTCTCTCTCTCTCTGTCTGTCTGTCTGTCACTCTCCCCCTCCCTCCCTCCCTCCCTCCCTCACTCTCCCCCTCCCTCCCTCCCTCCCTCCCTCCCTCCCTCCCTCCCTCCCTCCCTCCCTCCCTCCCTCCCTCCCTCCCTCTCAGCCCCAGCTCCCTCTCGGGCCTGGCGCTTTCTCTTGGCCCCAGCTCTCTCTCTCTCTCTCTCTCTCTCTCTCTCTCTCTCTCTCTGTCTGTCTGTCTGTCACTCTCCCCCTCCCTCCCTCCCTCCCTCCCTCACTCTCCCCCTCCCTCCCTCCCTCCCTCCCTCCCTCCCTCCCTCCCTCACTCCCTCCCTCCCTCCCTCCCTCTCAGCCCCAGCTCCCTCTCGGGCCTGGCGCTTTCTCTTGGCCCCAGCTCTCTCTCTCTCTCTCTCTCTCTCTCTCTCTCTCTCTCTCTCTCTCTGTCTGTCTGTCTGTCACTCTCCCCCTCCCTCCCTCCCTCTCTCCGCAGGGAACCCATAACGCCTCAGGAGAGGCGATGTGTTTACACGGCATTATCACAAATTATACAGGTACAGGACGACAACAGACAGTGAAGAGAACCAGAGACGTGATGCGCACAGGTGCGACAAGCAAGCAAACAAACAAGCAAGATACACAACAGCAAGCAAAGGAACACAAACACAGGCAAAAGGAAATAAGACCAGGCGCATGAACCTGGCACCTGATATGGCGGCGCAAAGACCTGCCATAGTAAGCAGGCATTAAGACCCGAGAGATGAAACGGGCAGGCATACCACAGGGCACACAACACACTCCAACACACACCGGCCCAGCGCAACAACACTGGTATGTTACTCAGGACGCACAAGCGGAAGCTGGCGATCCAGTAACAAGGCCAAGAGGCAGCGATTCGAACACCGCAATGGTGGAGTCGACGCGCATGAGCAGCCAAGCGGCAGCCCGCGAACGGCGTGATCATGGCCCGGAAAGCCGAAAAATTCAATGACAGACCACAGATGCCATAGAGAGAATGAGAGACAATCATAATACACACGATAAACATATGGATACACGCACAGAGGGGACAAGCACAAAGCACAGGGGGCAAGAAACAACAAGGGGCACCACGCAACCCCACACCCTCGTACAGATCCACATGGCGTCGGTCCCAGGGTCCCCAGGACAGCTCGCCAAAGTCCTCACACTGAATACATTTGTCCAGTGGGGAGACACTGAAGTGCGCCAAGGAAAAGAGCTGATTCAATGGAAGTCAGTGGACGATGAAGAAAGATGGGTGGACCTGGCGATTGCCATGCATGAAGGGGCGGTGCCTGCCAAACTAATGGCACTTTACACCATACCAAAGGAGGGACTCACGGACACAGCCAGGGCTGCCATGGCCCTACGGGACGAACAGGTATGTGTCCAATCCTACCACGCAGCACTGGAGGCCATCACGGAAGAGCAAATCACCGAGCTCCAAAGAACAATGAAATGTGTAGGAGCGGACATGCAGACATTGGAAGGATTGGGAGATCACCACCAGCTGGCGGTAGCACAAGAAGTCCAAAGGATGGCCAAAGGAGAAGGAAGTAAAGTGATCGGCAACAAACACCTCCAAGTGGGTGGAGAACAAAGTACGCACCAAGCATGGAAGAAGCACACAGCCAACGTGGCGCGCATGGCTGGATTTGTGGCAAAAAAGCCTGAGGCGGACAAGCCACCAAACAAGAAGCCAGCGGTGGAGCCCGAAGATGAAAGGGACATATACATCCAGCGCCTTCTTGATGAACAAGCAGAGCTGGTAACACAATTGGAAGAGCAAAAAAACAAGCGCCAGACAAGGGCATCGCCGAGCAAAGAGGAGCTGACAGCAAAGCTGAAGCAAGCAGAAAAGGCGGCGGCAAAAGCACAGAAGGATCAACAAAAAGAAAGACTACGACAGCAGTTGGCGGAGATGGAGGAAGACAGCTCTGAATCTGAGGATGAGACAGACCGCTTGATGAGACTGCTGCAGAGCAAAAAGGAGAAGCACAAGGCCAAGGACCAAGATCAAGCGGGCGATGTGGGGAAAAAGAAAGGGAGCGAAAAAGAGAAAGAAACGGATATGAGGCGAATGATCCGCAACCTGAAACGCAAACGAGAGCCGGATGAGGATGAAGAAGACAGCGAGGACAACAAATACGTGGACATCACGGAGGAACAGCAAGCGCTGAAGGTGATACAGCTGACAGGAATACGCTGCAGCAACCCCAACCGAGTGGCACAATTCATCAATGAAAAGTTCAAATTCCACAACCTGGCGGACATGTGGCCGGCGCTATGTGCTGTGGTGGATGGCAGAAGTGAAAGACCGCTGCTGCTGGCGGTGGATGCGGCCAGCTATGAGGCATACATGGGAGGAAGAACAATGAGGCAAGCAGCCCTCAAAGGAGTGGCCATGTCCATGAAAGTGGAAGAGTGCCGATGGGGTACAGTGACATGCCACATAGCCAAGGATCAAGCCACACCGGTAACGAGAACAAGGCCAAGCAAAGGAGGAGACCCGGCGATCAACATCACGTCAGCAGGTCTCAGTGGGACCCTGGGCCGACTTGTTATCCTCACAATGGCGCCACACACACCCACAACACCGTTCATATCTATGTGGGGGATGGGGGAACAAGAACGCACAGGGGGACCAGTCATGTTTGATATGCACATAGACGAGCACATGCTGAAACAGGCAGTGCAATATAAAGGGATGTGGGTACAGAAGGGTGGCACCAGGGCCTACACAGCGGAGGCAGCGAATGCAGGCAACAAGCCAAAGCACACCATGCAAGTAGGGGGGAGCCGGCCACTGCACCCAGGGGTATTGGACACCCCGGGAATGTCCATGGCATGGGAGTATCGTCGCACCACGAGCGGGCGGCCACAAATGGGCCAAACCCTGAAACAACCACATGGACCAGTGGTGAACCCCCGCATGCACCCCTGGATGATCACGGGCAATGAACGCACACAAGTGGCACACAGGGTGGCCATAACCACTCTGGGACTGGAATGGCACATGAACCCAGACGGTGTCAGCAGGCACTGGAAGAGCATCCAGCAACGAGGTCGGCCACAACACATTACACTCACAGCACAAGCACACAGGGCGGAGACAGTGCACACAGTAGAGTCAGGGGACATGGAGTTTGGGGGAGCCATGTTTCGCCTACAAATGTCCCACGATTGGTGGAGACACTATGGAGTGCAAAGATACACTGCACAGGGGATCATGGGAACGGCAGGGGAATGGGTGCTGCCAGCATATGATGTATTTGTACTACAATGGACCATCCTGCGCAAAAGAGTGTGGCGCAGAAAAGATGGTGGTAAAGGAAGGAAATGTGCACAGGTATGGGCGAGCATGAAAGGCAATGAGAGAGCCTTGTTTGAAGAGTGGGCCAGGGCCTGGGGCACAAAGGAGGAGGACATGTCCACAATGGAACTGCGATGCACAATAACACACAGCGATGGGCACACCATTTGCAGTGCGTACCTACACCCACAAACACAACTGCCCCAGATGCACTATACGACATCCATATGGAGTGGGATGCCTAAGATCCTGTCACAAGGGCGGGGAGGGAAGATAACCATAACAGGCATGTTTGTCAATGCGCAAAGCATGACGGCAAGCAAATGGCAAGAGATAAAGACAGTGGCACTACGGAACAGAGCCACCCTTGTGGCGGTGGCGGAAATATGGGGGGTGGAGAAGCGAGACCCCCTGTTCATGGGGTACAAGAGGCGAATATCCAAGCACATGGGGGTCGGGAAGGGGATTGGGGTGTGGATGCATACAGATAGGGTCACGCACATGGAGAAAGTGCATGACGACAGATGGGCCATGGCTGTGTTGGCACGAATGGCACACCACACCATACTGCTCATAGTAGTGCACATGCCACAACGCAATGCACCAGGTGACTACGCCAAGTGCCTGCAAACACTCACGGCAGTGTACGCATTGCATGCATATACGCAATGTATCATATGTGGTGATTGGAACAGATATGTCCCCACACACACACCCACAGCACAGTGGATGCAGGACAGAAGAATGTACACACACACCACATGACATGAGGCGAGAGACCATAAAGACTGGGTGATCACGTCCCAGGCCATGGAGCCGGAAGTGGTGCACTACAGTGAGGGAGTGGCGGACCATCCGCTGGTGCAGTTTAAGGTGAGGGTAGGGAGGGGATGGGACAGCGACACCGCACCGGTGGGACACAAGCCCACAGGAGTCAATGCGTGGGGGCCGGGGGACAGACAGAGTTGGGGCACGGTGATGGAGTGTGTCAGTGGGGCAGGACTCACCGTGCAGCAATGGGTGGCCATGTACCGGGAGGTAGTGGCAGCAGTGGATGAACTACGGGTGCAAAGGCAAGCGGAACAATCCATCAGAGAGGCCATGCAACAGGAGAGTCAGGGGGGGGGAGGGGGGACGGGGAATTGGGTGGACGTGCCGGAGGTGCTCACCATGCTACATGATAAGGTATGGCTGGCGAAAATGCAAGAACGCCATGTCCTGGAACAGATACAGCAAACGGGGGCCACCACCAAAATCCTGAGGATCAGGAAAGCAAGCAAACTGGTCCAGCTCACCAAGGTATGGGACACCACGACACACACAGTGGCCACGGGAGAGAAAATGAAGGAGGTGGTGGCGAAAGAGGCACAGCGAAAAAACACTCTGCCAACAGCCAGCCCAAGTGTGGAGTGGGTCAGCAGGCACACACCAACGGGAGAAGACAGGGGATGCTATGACAAAGTGACCAGAGTAGAGAGGGCCAGGGTGACAGAAGAGTCAGCAGGTGAGGTGAGACACACACTGGGGTACCCCATGCAGTATGGTGAGGGCAGGGAGCTGGCAAGGGCGCAACGCAACCTAACGGTAGCGGCGGATGGAGTGGCGGCAGGGCTGTCCATCCACGCAGAGCTGGCATACCAGCACATGCAGGCGAAGGTTCTGCTAACCCCCATTGACGAACTGCCAGCAGAATGCACCAGATTTTTGCACCTGCCTTTTGAAAAACAGCCAGGTATTGTTTTAAACAAACACACACAACCCATCATGCTGGGATCGGCAATACCCAGGCAGGGGCAGAAGCTGCTCCTCATGAGGAGCCAGAGGTACAACACCCCGGAGGACCTGCACATGTTGCAGCATGCGATCCTAAAGGGCCTGAACTGCCAGCACTTGCGGCGGCTAACCTACACCAGCATCTTCACACAGCTAAGGGATACAGGGGAAATCCTCTTAATGTTCCTGGACCTCAGCAATGGGTATGGGCAGACAGACAGAGAACTGGTGACCAAACAGGTGACGCAAGGAGGGAATCTGCAGTGGGCGTGGAGGCAACAAAGCCAATTGTATGCACACATCACGGCCTACGTGGTGACGGCCATGGGCCTTTCCATGGTGTACTCTGTGACGGGGGGACTGGTACAGGGTGGGGGCATGGACCCCTATTTTTACATCTGGAATTCTCTGTTTCTGGCAGGACCAGGGATCGGGGAGGGGGGGATCTCACTAAAACTGTGGGAGTCCATGGCACGCCTACACATACAGTGTGTGGTGGATGATACCACACTATGGGGGGCCACAACGTAAGGCCTACAACACAGCGTGAACAGAACCATAGCAGTGCTCAAAGCCATGAATGCGGCGTGCAACCCCGACAAGTTTGGCCTCATCCATTATGCATACCGCAACCACAAAATCACACCACAGGCCTCCACCATCCAAGTGGAAGGAACCACGGTACACGCGGCCAAGCGTACCAAGTACATCAAGTTCCTGGGGGGCAATGCAAATGTGCTCACGGCAGCGGGGGAAGACATCCAGGGAATAAGGAAACATGCACGCCACATCACAGCACAGGCATGCAGGCATGTACCCTCGCTGGCCATATTGAAGGCCCTAGTGGCCGGATGCATACTGGCCAGATGGCTATACAAGCGCAGTGTGGGGTGGCCACAGCATGTCAATGGGAGGGGGCATGCAGGGGAAACCAAGACAGTACTGGGCATCATGTGCAACACCATGCGGCGAACACTATACCTACCCCTGAAAACCCCCAAGCAATTTTTTGTGCATGCAAAAGGCTTGGCGGTGACACCACCACTGCAAGCATTTTGGGAAAACAATCTGATGGACATGTACAAAACAGCGAATGCCAAACACCAATGGGTCAGGGAAACCACCCAAATGGCAATCATCCGGCCGTGGGGAGGAATGGGAGCGCTACGGGGGGTGGATACAGACTATGACAAGCTATACCGCTGGTGCACAGAGCACCAATGGAAGCCGGTGATACACCATGAGGGAGCACAGTGTGACACATGGGAATGTCATGCAAGCGTGAAAAGCATACCACACAGAGTACTAGTAGTAGTGGGGGATGTGAGTGGCAAACAAGGAGAGACGATATGGGGCCTGGGGGCAGTGGCCAGTGACCTGCATGGCACCATAGTATGGGAAGGGCAAGCATGGATGGATCTCATGCATGGCAGCACAGATGTACTGGAAGCCACAGCGGTGGTGGAGGCATGCAGGGCGATACACAGGGCGACGAGCACCAGAGGGGAGAGCGTCGACCTGGTGCTGGCCTTTTGTGACAACAAAGGGGCGGCAACAGCCCTGGCACACCACACACTCACACACAGGGGGGGCAACCTCATGGATCGCACAGTGTGTGACTTCTACGACTTAGCACAGAGCATGCCACTCAGAATGGGATGGTGCCCAGCACAGCACGACACACAGTTACAAGGCGTGCTGGCCATGGCCAATAAGGCAGCGGACACCAAGGCCAAACGAGCACAAAGACACAGGGAGGGCAGCCACTGGACCATGCCGCAGGCATGGGTGGCAGGGCACACATTCGCATGGTACCACAAAGGGCGTAGGGTGATGGGCATAAAGCGCATGGTCAGGGACAGCATGGTGCAGGCAGGAGACTCAGTGCCGTCAGAACAGGGGTACACACCAATGGAGCATGTGCAGGAGAGAAGAGAGGATGCCAGCCTGCGACACCAGTGGGCTCAGTGTACATTTCGCCATCCCAGAGACCAGGCGAGTGCCCTGTTGGCGGCATTTTTTGAAAACACCAGGGACATGTACATAGACACGGAAGGACACGGGGAATGTGAAGCGTGTAAGGGAACATATGCATGCAGAGTGACACATGCACACCAGAGATGCCCCAACCTGTGGCACAGTGTCGTACAGGGCACGGGGGCTATTGCGCGAGTGTGCGCAGAACACACCAAGCGGGGGGTACAAATACGCCAAGTGTGGGGGGGGGTACAGCTCACGGGACAGGGCACCACAGTGCTACTGCTATGGGTACCGCCTAAACACAGCTGGTGGTATGAGCAAAGCATGCACACAGAGGGTATCACCCTGTGGCCCATGTACACAGCGTCGGTGCCCAGCACGGATGTGGTGGCAGCGATGCAAGTGCTCAGTGTGGAGCCCGCGCGCCACATATGTTTACGCATCATGCACACACAAGGCATGTATATATGGCATACAGCGACTGCAGACACAGAGCTGTGGAAAGAGTATTGGGCCCTGCCTGCAGGGCAACACTACGCGGCTATGATGCACACAGATGACAGGTGCAGGTACCAGGAAGGGGAGGGGCAAGAGACCACCATCCCAGCACCACTGCTATGGGCATTGCTCGCAGCAGTATGGGGAACTAAAGTGCGGCTGGCAGCAAAGGGGGTACAGAACATGCGGCTGTGCAGCATCCAACATGCAGCGTGGGGTTCCCACAAAAGGATAGGAAGCCTGCCCCTAGAGGGCTTACAAAGGGTAACGGCGCCACCCTTTGGGATGGGCCTGTGCTACATAGCTATCACCAAGGAAGGAGTTACACCGCAGCAGAGGCAGTGGTATGAGAGGGCGGAAGCCCAATGCAGGGTGATGCGACGAGTAGTATGGGAGGGACACGGTGCATACATGGCCATATGCCTAACCGGGGGGGCCCAGGCGACAGAATGGGCCCATGCAGTGCAACAGGCGATTGACCGTGTGCAGATGACCTAACCTCACTGTCCTGCAGGTGGCAAGGGAGGAGCCAAGCGACACCTCCAGTATCCGCAAGCAAGAATGTGGGGCCCCACACCATGGGGCAACCAGGGAAAAGGAAAGGGTAAAGGGTGGCAATGGTGAAAACAATGGTGAAAGCAGCGCACATGCACAGACAATGAGCCAGTACGTGGATGCATGGAAGAATGAATGAATGCGGCCGCTCAGTGCGTGCTCCAGTGCGTGTGCCGGGTAAGGGATGAGGAGGGAAAGCAGTGATAAGCCGAGGAAACACAGCAAAAGCAACGGGCCCTGGGCAGACGGTGTAGCGCACCGGAACAAGCGCAGTGCATCCATCCATCCATCCATCCATCCCTCCCTCCCTCCCTCCCTCCCTCCCTCCCTCCCTCCCTCCCTCCCTCCCTCTCAGCCCCAGCTCTCTCTCAGCCCTGGCGCTTTCTCTTAGCCCCATCTCTCTCTCTCTCTCTCTCTCACTCTCTGTCCCGGCGCTGTCTCATCCCGTGACCCTTGTACCCCTGTGTACGCCTGTTTGAACCTTTCTGACTCTGTGTGACTCTGTGAGTAATGTATGCGTATGGATCACACAGCGGTACACAGGGTCACACACGGAGAGACGGGGAGACGGGGAGGACAAGGGCAGACAGGTCACACAGAGGGGGGTCCGTAATGGCAAACAATCCCACCAAAGCACAAGGGGAAGCCGGAATATACACCCAGTGCAAGTACAAGCTCATCATTAACAGTTTTGGACGAACCCTCCGGACGACTGACCCTTGTTAACAAAGCCATCCACCGAGATTCAGACACGTACAGGGGGAGGGGTGTTGGCCACAGATCTTGAAGGCGAAATTTTCCCCTGACGAAATTCTCCCACCCCCTGTGACGGTGTTTTTTTGCGTCTGGCACTCCAGGGGGGGCTCACTTCAGGTCGGGGGGGGGGGGGGTAGATGAAAGCATGGCTGTCAGCCATCATTCGTTGGGAGGGAGGGACGTCGCGGCATACCTCGTCGATAAACTCGTCCATGTAGTCGTAGTCGATCCCCACAGATGACGGCAGCATCCGGACTTCCTTCATTCCCCAGCCGAGGAGGTGCGTGGTGCCCTCGGTATCCCCGCACTGGCGCACCAGGTGCTTTGTGAATTTCTTCTCGTCCTCGGCGGTCTCGATGGGCGGGAAATCCTTGATGGACTGCAGCGCCTCCCAGAGCAACGTGTAGAGCTTGTTGATGTGAGGGTTCTCCCCGACGATGAAGGGCAGGGCCTGGAAGGGGGGACGGGTCGGTCCGCATCTGGTGATGCGCACGCGGGACGCTGTGGGCAGTGGTGCGTGCTGCATGTTCGGGGCTTGGGGGACCTCCATCTCTGTCCCTGTATTTATGCTTTGCATTTCCAGCTTGCATCGCTGCCCTGCATCTGCACCATGTTAAGTGGGTGGGTTTGGTTGGGCTCTTCGTTGCTCATTGGGGCGGGGGCAACCTGCGGTGGCGTAAAACCCTGCCCACGGCAACCTCGCCCCCCGAGGGGGTTTGCGAAACTCTCATGGAGTCGTCCATACGACTAGAATGTGCCCAGCAGACAGTGCTGCATTGGAAAAAGAGAGGGGGGGGGATGGCTGGTTTTGGACCCGGGGGGGGGGGGGGTCCAAGTGGTGAGTGCCATACTTCGCTTGAGCGAACCGGCGGGGGGTAATCGCCGAGACCACCACTGGGGGCCTGCAGCGCGGGCGCCACACCACGGGCTGGGGTCTGAGCGAAGGTTAATGCCGTATGGATCCTTAATGTCTTGACCACCACAACCCGCCGCCATGGAGAAACAGAAATGGTGGGGTCAAGACAGCGGCTTGGCGGACCTTCATGAGAAGAAGGAGAAGACCGACACTGCATCATGCGGTGAAGGATAAACGGGTGACTGTCCTGGGCCCCGTAAAGCAACCAGAGATGGACTTTATGTCACACAGGGGGGGTCCGAGGGGAGGTTGACCCTCCTCCGTGCCAAGCAGCCCATCAAAGCTGCCGGAAATCGTGCTGTTGTTTCCCAGAGGCCTTTGGAAGCTTGCTAGGTCGTGCATGCCGCAGAGACTATTG
This sequence comes from Eutreptiella sp. 'Long Island Sound 2002', assembly GCA_964036045.1. NCBI lineage: Eukaryota > Euglenozoa > Euglenophyceae > Eutreptiales > Eutreptiaceae > Eutreptiella > Eutreptiella sp. 'Long Island Sound 2002'. The sequence continues at coordinate 27,073,985 of OZ038398.1, read as the reverse complement.
ATCAACAGTCTGAGGCGTCTGTACCATGTAGCCGGCAGGAGGGAACACAGCCCTGTGCAGAAAGCTGAGGATGTCTCACTGCGGGAATGTAAAAGACAGCACGGGCTCAGTTCAATGACCTCCTCAGCAAGCAACAGTGTACCAACAGATTTAATTCAGCTTCGGTTCAGCATTGGAAAGGGGGAAAGGAGAGTTTGGACCCGAAGGTGTGTGTGTGTGTGTGTGTGTGCCATAAAAGCTTGAACGGGTATGCCGGTTGGTACTTCCAGGTGTACGTAAGTGTGCGCCGAAAGGGCGGGGGGGGCAGGTGCATCCTGCGTAAAAAAATTTTGCCGTTCTCATGCAGTGCCCCCAAAGGCTCATTCGCAATGGTTTAAGAGACAAAAATCACCTGGAAATTCTTCACTGTCTGCGCGGTCCGGATTGGGATCTCCTGGTGGAGGTACCGGGCGCTCTCTGCCAGTTTATCCGGCTCCGGCGACCACTGGAACGTGTCTTGAATGGTGATGGGTCGCGACTCGCGATCTGCGAACGCCTCCACTGTCTTGTCATAGAACGTGAAGTGCGGCGTATCGGAGCTACGGTCCGCGAGGCCCTTCGGACCTCCAGTGGAGATGGTCTGCGGCCCACCCGGCTTGGGCCCTGCAATGGAGGGCCGGCGGTCCCCAGCAGAGGACTTGGGCGCGGCGGCGGAGGCTGCGTGTCGTGCTGCGAGGCTCTTGCAGAGGAGCGCCCAGGGCTGGGCGTAGGAATGGCGGATCATGGTTATGTCATGCGTGACGAAATTTGCGAACAAAATGGGGCACTGAGGAACCCGACCCTTATTTTGGGGGTGACGAGCTCTGGAGACAAGAGAAGGAACCGGTGGCAACAGGACGGGGCCAGGTGGTCCAGAAGGTTGCCCTGATCGTCATGCTCTGATCGTCATGTAGCTTGACCACGTGTGTGGGTGAAATGTGTGTGAAACGCAATGCCACAGGCAACGAGCAAAAACGCCACAGTGTTCACAGGAACATAACCTGCAATGCAGTAGCACAATCAGTCGCTGGAATAATGTATCATAAGAACTGATCATACACCAATTACACGGCTTTCACTTTGACTCTTAATTACCAAATGGCAAACCGCTGTGATGGCTCCTGTGTGTGTGTGTGTGCACCCGCCACCCCTACCCAAGGACTCCGCAATGTGGGCGCCCTATAGGGACCACGCTTTGAGTCGGTGGTAATCACAAATTTCAGCAAGCTGCAGCCCATCAAGGCGGCACTTCAGGGGCATATACCACCACTCCCACCAATACTTCTTGAAGCCAAACCCCAAGACCAAGCCCCGGATGTTATTATACAATAATTGTGCCTATGCCACGGATATCCCGTGGCATAGGCACGGATACCGACCCTCCGGTCCGTATCCGTGCCGATGCCACGGGATACAAGCACGGCACTGCGCGGTATTGCACAATGTGACACACTACGTACACGTGCTGGCACCGTAGACTGCAGCACCAATGCACAATTGCGCGACCATCGGTTAGGCCAATGGTCCCACATGGAAGCATCCAAAAACACCTCCACCGGCAGCACCCCTTTCAGAGTCAAAGAAAGGGAGTGTGTGGTAATGGCCACACCTTTGTTCAACGCAATGATATTTTGGTTCAACACCCAAACATTATGTTCAAAGAGGGTATTACAATCAAGGTTCCAACAGAAGAATTTGAGAACATCGTCCAGCGGAACCACCTTGATCCCCTTGTCAAATGCCTTGCCAATGCAGTCAAGCAAGCGCTCACCGCCACGTGCAATGTTGAGGAAGAAATCATTTTGTACACCCCTGTGCTTCCGCACCAGTCGGGCTACCTCCTCTACCGCTTTGAACACACCTTCTTTGCGGAGCTCCCATTAAGCGTTCTCGATATCGCCTTTAGCCAACGCAGTGTATCCCCGGAACCACTTGCTTACCAACCCAAAAGTCACGGATACCTAGCAAACTAGGCCCCCCCTGCCCGTCACACGTAGTGCGGTGTGATTCTTACTGGGAAGGGGCATGTTGGTTAGCCATATTGAATTGTTTCGCAAATCAAGATTATTCCAAACAAACATTTTCAATTATACCCCATATTGTCATGCCTCCACAAGGATGCGGCAAGTACCAGGAACGACAGCGCCTTTGCCTACACCAAACTACCAACTACTCTCAAAATACAAAAGTGCTGACGATGCCTCACCTCCACGAATCAAAATGCGTGAGGTTCTCACATAGGCATCTCCGGCATTTTTTTTTATTGATAAAAGGCTTTTTGGAAACATGGGAAGGTCCTATATCTTTTGACACCCTCCGAATGCGCATGTGTCATGGTTGTTGAGTTATGTTGCTAGTTTTTGACCATATAGCCGGGTCCCGAAGGTGGTGTCGAGGGATAAATGTGACACTAACCCATGCCACATGACCTAATAGGTGTTGCCTCGTACACAATGCGAATACTCTACAAATCTTGCCCGACCTGACCCTCTTTTTTGCACCCCCCGTGGTATATGCCTCTTCCCCCTTGCTGCTCTTGCACAACCGAGCACCGCATGTTTTGTGCGGAGGAGAAGTGCTTCACTGGAAACACGCATGATGAAGGGGAGATCAGGGCAGCAGCGATGGGAGTGATACGGACCGCCTCGTTTGCATTTGACCGCAACCGGTAGTTTCCCTTGACTCCTCTGTATGTCGTTTGTGGGATTGGTAAATAGGGTTTTTGGTTGATGGCGCGGAGTTGCTGACGTCTTGGTTGAGTTTGGCATTGCGACATGGCATGTTTTTCTGGTAAACCTTCACGAGCAGTACTCACTTGGTCCATCACATGGGGCATTGGCTCACGGTACAAATCCAGGTCAGTGGGCAAATTAGTTAAATTCAGGTTTTTAATTTTGAAGTCCCGTGAACCAATCGCCATGCCACAAATGTTGCATGCCATCAAACGTTGGCTTTCCTAGCTATCCGAAACCCAGGGGGACACATCACATCACGCATTCAGGGGAAATGGATATGACGGAAATGTTCCCCAAAATCCCTGGATGAGGTATCATCCTTGCATTCGTGTGGAGCCACCAGCGCAAGGGCCCTCTCGTGTGGATCCACCGGTGCAACTTTCCTCTGGCATTCTACATTGCTGAAGATGGGAACCGAAGATTGGACACTGATGCTGTTAAACTAAGTCTTGGTCACAGGCACGAGCACAAAAAAGACAAATTCGCCAATATCTAGTCATAGGCTCAAGTGAAACACACCAGTGAAATGGGACATCTCTTGGTCCATTGCCTTTTTTTTGGAAGAGTACATGATTGAATAGTGTTATGCTTAGTTATTGCATGCTACGTTATTAGGTGCGTTTTGAACCTTATTTTCGGAAGGATACATTAGTGGATTGTGCTAAAAATGCCACTATTTGTTAATCATTTATGGCCAGTCACTCATACTCCACAATGGCATGACTTTTTAAGGCATGCTCAAACAATGTCATTGCGCCAATGCACGAGGTAGGCAAATAGTCCATGAGGTCGAGTTCCATGAGCAAGGTTGTGAACTTTTTGGAGAAGAACATGCACAACGGCAACAAAGTTTCAATCAATCACATTACCGTCAGCGGTTCACACTCTTGATATCTCTTGACGCACTACGTATGGCTCCCCAGTTAGGCTTGCACACAATGTCATACTACTTGTAGTTGTGAGGGAAAAAAGGGTATACTCTCCTCAGTGGCAAAGGTAGCAAAGCACAAAGAGGAATGCCACAACACACAATTGTAGCAGGTACAGAAATGTCGCGGGTGTCAAAGTGGCTCGTGTTTTTCAGTTACCACTCAACCAAAAAAACATGGGGAGCCATAAGGTTGGGACGTGTTGTGAGACACTGGGGCGGTGGGAGGGGGTGCAGCAGATTTGCGAGTGGAAAGGAGACACGAATCTCGAATGGTGGTCAGGAAGTTGTGTGTAGCTTTGAGAGTTATGGAGTCTTTGGAGGCTGCAAAGAACCCTTTAGACAGCCACCATGAAGAAGGGTACCCACGAGTCGTCAGTTCATGGACACTATACCGCTGGAGCATATGCCGCCCACTTCATTTGTCATGCATGGTGAAACATGTTTGTACAATGGTCACAAAAGGTGGAAAACCTCATTTCAACTTGAAGTCAAGTTGGGAGCCCAACGTTTTCCATTGAGACAAATGAAATTGGAAAAGGAGAGGCCGTGCAGTGAAGTCACCATAATGATTGTCATGCGTTGTTGACAAGGGGAAGTTTGCACACTTTGTCTCCGATCCCAAGATCAACATTATTCATGCCACGTATACGGGAAACACGGGCAACCCACCGTGGACGTAATTGTGCATGCCCACCCCCAAAACAAAACACGGGTGAAGTTTCAGGCAAGAAGGAGAACAAAAAAACAAATTGGGCGGGAAGCGGCCGGGAAAAAAATTTTCAATATTCGAAGAAAAAGTCTGTTACTGTCCCAGAAAAAAGTCTCGTAATGTCCCCCAAGTCGCGTAATTGGCCGAGAAGTCTTGCAATTTCCCAATTGGCTTGGTTTCAGTCGGGACATTGCTAGCATTTGACTGTGCGACATGGCACAAGCTGAGTTGAATTTCTATACTCTTAAAATGACAGTGGTGGTCGCCTCCGGCGGGTCGCGCCGGGCAAAACCGCTTTGTAACCGTCGATTCAACCACCAGTCGATAGTAAATTTTCGAGTTTGGCGTGACCCGTTGGCCGTGGCCGCGGGCCAGCAGCCTTCACCGTCAACAATCGTATCACTAGTGCGATTGCGCGGGCAGCTGCTAATTTCCGGGTGATCAAGTGGGCAGCTGCGCCACACACATCTCCCTGACAGCTGCCTGCGTCTAAGCTTTGCAGAGTTAGCTGCTCAGGCTTTGGCGCGCTGCTGGCGGAGTTCTTCCTGGGCTTGGGTTTGCACTTCTCCTCAGACCCTTGACTTGGGCCCTATAAGCCATATAGCCACATAGCCAGTAGCCACATAAGGTAAACACTCAGAAAGTGTACTTGGAGTCAAGCACTCAGAAAGTGTGCACATAGTGTTATGTGCCAGATTCCAAAATATAATAGACACTCACAAAGTACATGATTAACTGGTGCATGAACCTGCACAGGACGTCATGTTGAGAGAGGCGCGTGCACCCGCTGAGAGAGTTGCGTGCACCCGTTGAGAGAGGCGCGTGCACCCTGCTTATCAGAAAACCCATCCCGCATTTGTTGCTCCTCAAGCTGGGAAGAGGCAGGGAAAGGGTTGCCGCATGACGGGAGAGCGTTGGGGGAGGTCGGGAGGATTGGGAGAGGCTCGGCAGAGAGTTGGGAGAGGATTAGGCAGGCGTTGGGAGACGGGGGGAGAGGGTTCGGAGACGGTTGGGGCAGTGTTGGGACAGGGTTGGGGGAAGGTTGGGAGCGGGTTTCGATTTTCGGGGGTCCACCCTTCATGATTGTCGTGCATTCTGGGGGGGGGGGGGGGTGTATTCTCATTTTGTTGCCTACAGCTACTCATGTCTAAATCAAGCTTGCATTCGTCTCTGCCGCCGTGTCAATCTGTGCGGAGATCGCCGTCACTGGGGTTGAGCTCGGTGGACTTGGCGGGTCGTCTTTGCGAGGTCGACGACGGACCATGTCTGCCGCCGTGTCAATCTGTGCGGAGATCGCCGTCACTGGGGTTGAGCTCGGTGGACTTGGAGGCTCGTCTTTGCGAGGTCCACGACGGACCATGTCAATCTGTGTTGAGATCATCGCCATCAGTGGGGTTGGTGTCCGTGGACTCGGTGGATCTTGTGTGCGAGGTTAAGGACGGACCAGGGCGGTGCGTGGTAGGAACGCCGCCGCCATGTGTGGACGTGGTGCCAACGCTGCCATTGAGGTCGCCACCCCCGCAGCGTCCATCCCTGCCCACATCGCCTTCCCCGGCATCATGCTTGGTGGATCTTTTTCGGGGAGTTGACTTGGCAGCATGCTCGGTGGATCATTCCTCGGCATCATGCTCGGTGGATCTTCTTGAACTAGTACCATGCCCGGTGGATCTTTTTTGGGAAGTAGAGGACGGATGGACAACAACGTCACCACCATGCGTGGACATGGCTGCGACGTTGCCACGGAGGTCGTCACCCCCACCATCGTTGTCCTTGGTGTATCTTTTTTGGGAAGTAGAGGACGGATCAACAACAACGTCACCACCATGTGTGGACATGGCTGCGGCGTTGCCACGGAGGTTGCCACCCCCACCATCGTCGTTGACAGCAGCGGCACGTTCGTGTGTGAATTCCGTGCCTGAGGGGGTCGGATGCTGCCATCCCACGGTGGAGAATGAGGTGGAGGTCATCCGGTGGATGGACATGTACAATGCTACGTTGGTCAACGACTGGCTATGCGACCAAACCAGCCAACCTCCTGCCAAAGCCCAACTACGGCGCATGGCCGCGTTGCTGGGGTGGCGCACCATTGCCAATGAGGTTACCAAGGCCCTCCGCAACCTTCGAAGAAAAACCAACGCCGATCTGGCCCGTCAACGTTGCTGCTTTGCAAAGCTACAAGCGGGTGTCAACCCGTTTCGGCAAGGCAAGCGCCGTGCCCCGGAGGGCAACCATCGCATGACGGAGTACGTCACAAGGACCCGGAAAACCTGGACGACGTGATCAGCGTGCATGGGGGACGCCTCCGTGTACGAGTAGGCCATCGAGGATGAGGAGGAGGAGGCGAGTGACGGGGAAGAAGACGAGGACATGGAGGATGACGAAGATTAGGAAGGAGAAGGTGGTGGAGGGCGGGCGTGGTGGAATCGTGGACTTCATGGCCGCCAAGCCTCTGCCATCCCTACCCATGGGACCAGTGCGAACCCTGGGGGACAACCGCGTAGGCTGGATACCCAACTGTGAGGACGCGGCCCCCCAAAAGTGCGCGCGCTGCGCGTGTTGCTTCATTACACGCAGCACGCGCACAACGCAAACAACACACGCATAACGCGCACAATGTGCAAAACGCGCAACACGGCGTTCTAGAGGCGGACTTAGTAGCAGACTTCCGGCACGCGCAGAACGCGTAACACGCGGAGCACGTCAATATTGCACACGTATTGTGCCACGCGGAGCGCTTCCGGACGGAAACGTCCCCTCCGTAGACAATGGAATATACGAAACCGGTATTTTTCAGCACCGCTGTCCGCTGGGGGATCGTCGCGCCCGGCCATTGAGTCCGCGTGTTGTGTGGTTGCACGAATCCTGTTTTGCGACGCGCATACGTCATGTGTGTGTGCCTGTTGTCGATGCACACCACAGCACAGTACCCATGCTGCTTGCGCTCACTGTCCTTCAGCAACCTATCTATTGTCAGCAATGGCATCTGTTCCACGTTCAACTTTGAGGAGGGCGCGCGCGGTTCACAAGTGGACGCCGAAGGTGGAGGACCTCCTCAAAGAAAAGCCGTCGACCGGTGAAACTGTTGGCCAATGTGGTGTGTGCCGGCAGGCCATAACTGTCCGCACTTCTCACAAGTTGAACTACAGCTACGGGCGTTTGTATGCCGGTTGTGGCAGTATGGATCAGAGCACGGGAACTTCACGTGGTTGGAACCGGCGTCCCACTTACCCGTCCGTTGGGAGACATGCAAGTGTGGGCAAGCCATGGATTGCGCTGTCACGGACCGCCGTGTCGTGTTCCGCTGCTGGAATAAAATCACAGGCTGTCAACAAATGAAACAGGTGAACTACGCTGCTATTGTGGACCACGCCGAGTGTGTGCTTTGCGGTATCCGACTTCCAGCGCAAGAGCAGCCGGAGCCGGAGGAGGAGGCCATCGAGCTGTACAACGTCTCGCAAGGCAGCACCGCGGTTTCGGCAGTTTCCTCTGAACCGTCGTGCCCTGGCTTACCGATCACCTTGACGCATGGTATGTGGATGGCACGACTGCGAGAGGCGGATGCACGTTTTTGTGGGTCATGCTTCTACATGGCGATTCACGATTGTCGGTGTTGCGACATCATCCTTGTACGTCCTATAACGGTTTTGCGTTTCCTTGGCAGGTGCGCAGGGATACTACCTCGTGGTGAGGTCTCCGACCCGGGTACAAGCAACCACAACATCGTTGACCCTGTGCAACGTGAACTGTGTAGACATGGACAGGAAAGGCACGATGTTGGAGGACTTGTTGGGGCTGACCGGTAGTCACACCAAGACGGTTGCTCTGCACTTTGCCGTGAACCTTCAAGGCATCGTAAAAAGCACGTTAATGGCTGGGTTTACAGAATACTGGCTGCCTTTTCTTGACGAGGCGGTCGTGGATTTGTGAGCGTCCCTCACAATGGCTGTTACAGTGTGCACAAACCATGTTATAGCAGCCCATGCACACGCATGGCTATTTGTCCGTGGCTCGTTGTCGATACATTGTATATATTGAGAAATATGTTGATCGCGAGCCTGTCAATGCTTACCGATCAGTGCGGCCCGTCCTTGGAAGCGTTATTACGCCGCTCCGTTGACGTCGGAAAGGTGTACGTTACACGGTGGCGGCCTTTGTGAAGCACAGCATCGCTGGAACGAATGCAGATTGGTCGTTGATGTGTCCATTCCCGTATTTGTGTGCCTGCTAGGGTCCGAGGAGGGTTAGGGCTAGGGGATGTGGGAAAACCACACCACGGGTCCCAAGTCCGTGGCACTCCGACAGGAGTGAGCGTTGAGGGACACTCCATTGGCCATGTAGATCGGTGTTTTTTTAACACCACTGATCGGCGCGCGCGCAGTGGTTGACATTGAATTCAGGCTCTCCTCAAATGTGAATCATGCCACTTGCGGATTGGCATTACGCATACCAAAGCGACTATACACGCTACGGAACAGTGCACGCGTGCCGTGTAAGTTGCTGCCAACATTGCGTCTGTCGGGACATAGGGATGTAGATAGAGATGCGAAACGACCGTCGTGGACTAGGGTGAAAGGGGTAGGGGTTGGTTTGCACTCTTGCTTGCTTTGCTTTAGGGTGGTTTTATCACGTACTATGCAGTGTCCCTTTTATCGTGAGCTGCAAGTCAATAACGAATGTGGGCGTCATGCTTGCAATTGCTTGCTGGGCGGGCCGTATTTAACGCATGATGACATGGAAGATCTTTACATCCGGATGGTCGTTGCTCAGCCGGCTTTTGCGCGAGTTCCATTAATGACACCTAATGGAGATTATGACGTTCAGTTGTTGCAGTTCGTGTTGTGCTATGTCACCACTGGTGCTGCCCAGTATCCACTGCAGCTATTACAGAGGTGTTGATGCTAACGATATTCATTTCGGCTATAACCATCGTGAACATTGACAACATACGCAACAGCTCCTGTATCCGTTCTACATAGGTCAACGGTGGGGGCGTATCTCCAAAGCAATTCGCATCGATCCATGTGCACTGGCTGGCTTTGCGGTATGATGCAAGCCATGGAATGTGGTGGAATCTGGACTCCATGCTGCCAACGGCACAGGGTACACTGGTGACAGGCATGCAAGACGCCCTGTGCATTGCGACCTCTATGTTGGATGCGACCATCTTTGACGCCACTGTGGTTGTCCAAAGCATTGGACACGGTATACATTACGTGCCTCTGTGAACCGGTACATGTTGTTGTTGTCAATAAGGACAAACTCGTGCATACGATGTACATGTTCTTGGCGTGTGCCACAACCGGTCCGTCTACAGCAGTCATATATTACATCACATCACATGACAGAGCTTATGAGCTTATGCATGTGTTTCTGTAGGTCAACTTCGGCTACCCATGCGAGGTTTCCCTGTACCGTTTGCACTACCGAACGCGCGGGGAGTGTGTGATCATCACGTGCAGGTTTCTCAAACCGTTCAAAGTTGTCGCCGCCGTGAGCTGTATGCACGCCGTGACAACACTATCCGTAATGCCACACGTCGTGCTGAGCACATGCGACACAGACAGGACGACTCTGCTCGACGGCGACAAATGCGACGCACGGTGCTTGAGCAACGCCAACAAGCCGGGAATTGTATGTTCCGTTCTCTTCCCGGAGAGGACCTCTCGCATGTACAACCGTGTGACATTGGACCCATGGAGAGTGTGTGTGTTTACTGCTTGGCCTTGCGTTGGCGAAAAGAGATAGACAGCATGTGTTGTTCGGAGGGTCGTGTACGTCTCCCTCTTTTGGATGCCCCACCAGAGCCACTACGTGGACTGCTTCTTGGGACCTCTACCAATGCGAAAAAGTTTCGCCAACACTTGCGTCAATACAACTCTGCTCTCACCTTGTGCTCCATGTGGGTCAAAGTGGACGACACCCTTACCCGCGGCGTGTCCCAGTTCCGCATTTCCGGTGCCGTCTATCACCGACTTGGTTCACCGTTGCCGGCTGTCGGACAACCACCACAGTTTGCGCAGGTTTACATATTTGATGCCGACGAACAAGCTGCAGTGGGACGAAGGCTACCGTTGGCCCAGAGCCTTGACCACTCCTTGCTGCGGCAACTCGCAGACATGCTCATGCAAGAGAACCCGTACGTACAAATTGTACGACGAGCGGCAACATTGGATGCACCTGACCTACAGCTCGTCTTGCGTTGTGGTGCAACAAACGACCGGCGTCGGTACAATCTGCCCCGCGCTTCCGAGGTTGCGGCGTTTGTCCCGGCCGATTCAAACACAGCGAACGCACGCGAAGTGCGTGTCAACCTGCGTGGTGGCGGCCTGAAGATCATCAGCAAGTACAACCCAGCATACGATCCGTTGCATTACGTCCTCCTGTTTCCGCGCGGGGAGCAGGGCTGGGAACTGGGTATCCCCCTTGGCGATGTCGTACGGCGTCCGCAGAGGCGGCCGCTCATCAACCCGGATACCGGCATGCCGCTCCAGGTGCAAGCGCGCACCTGTGTCACGCCACGCCAGTTTGCAGCATTCTACCTCATGCGTACCCTTCGTGAACGGCCGTTAAGTGGCCGTTTGAATAATTGCGTGAATTTCACGTGAATTTACCCAAATTTTGAGGTTTTTGGGGGAAAATGCCATATTCTTGGTTCATTTCAAGGGCTTTGAGGGGCTTTGCCACCGGCGGGGGAGCGCAGGATCCTTGGCCTGCTCCTCACTGCGCGCGGCGTTGAAAAGGAGCTCAAAATTTTTTGCGACGACTTTTTCGTCGCCGCTGACACACGCCTTCATCACCTTGTTCCACCCCACCTCACAATCCCGTGCCTCCACAAGCCCCCGAAGCACAATGTAGCCGTTCCCATCAACAAAGTTGAGGGGCGGCTGAGAGGGGCCAACCCTGTCGGGGGCGGGGTCAGGGCTGCCCGTCACCCCATGAGGGGGGTCGGGAAGGGGTTCGGTGCGGAGGGGGGGTTCACTCGAAATGAAGGGGGGGGCGCATGAGGCACCACGGTACCATTGCAAAGAAGTTGTGCTATAGAAGGTGGCGGGGACGTACCTGGGGGGGGATGGTGGGATGGAAAGGGGCGACGCCCAAATCATCCCACCACCGGGGGTTGGCAAGATGCCAAGAAAAGGGGAAAAAAGAGTGGTCTGCTGGTGCACCTACAGAAAGATCCTGCAGGCACACCATATCGCAGTGGGGGGGGGTGTGGACAAGGTTAGTGGTGGGGTACACCTGGACGTGGGCGTCCTTAGGCTTCCCCACAGGGTTATTCCTCATCGAGTTGAGGAGCTGGTCAACACTGGAGGGGAGAGGGGTCAGATGGAGAAATTTGAGGGTGGGGAGTTGGTGGCGCAGTTCCCTCCACAGGGTTGTGGCCCATCCCCTCCCCCCGAGGTAGCTGTTGCGGGTGGGGCTGCGCATGTCGATGTGGATGACATCGGGGGAGGGGTCGAGGGAGGCTGCCCAGCCCACGATGTCATCCACCCCCAGTGCCTACGACTCGTACGTTGCCTCCTCCAATTGATGGTGGGCAACGGGGAGGGCTTGGTAGTGGGCGAGGGTGTCGGCTGCGGGGTCGGGGCGAGAGGCCAGGCTGGCGAGCTGCGACATAGTCTGCTGGGACATTGTCAAAAGAGAATGCGAAGAAAGGCTTTGAGAGCTGTGAGAAAGCGAAACAGTGGAAATGAGGGTAAATTCGTACGAAATTCGTACGAAATTCGTGCGAATTTCGTACGAATTTCACATTCTGTGAATCTGTGAATCTAGCGTGAATTTCTGCGTGAATTTAGGTGCGTGAATCTCACATTCACGCGAATCTCACCAAATCTGTTAAACCATGCGGGACTCTAAACCTCTAAATTGCACCTATTTGTTGCATCTTACTTTGGGCGAAGGTAGCACGACAAAAGCACACGATAGCACCAAGTTACGAGCAAAACACAGCAAAATTGGGTGAAATTCACGGTACTGTGAATCTCGGATTCAAACGGCCGGTTCACGAAGGGTACATGGTACGTCACGGCTACGCAAACTATTTGCAGCGGTGCCAGCGCCTTTATTAAATACGAAGCCTACATCATGGACCAATACTGCAAGATCGAGCAGCAGCGTCTCGCTTGGTGTCGTTTTAATCAACCCGTTCTGCGCTCCCATGTGTACTGCAGTATCCAAGACGCCACCGAAGAGGGCGATTGTTCAGCATCGAGCATCGGTCGACGCATCATCCTACCGAGCTCCTTCGGGGGCAGCCCGCGACATATGCACGGTCAGTATCAAGATGCCATGGCCATTGTCGGAAAGAAAGGTAAGGCGGACTTGGTTATCACCATGACAGCCAACCCCAAATGGAAAGAGGTACAAGAAGCATTGTTACCCGGGCAGATCGCTGCGGATCGACCAGATGTGGTAGCACGAGTCTTTCGACTTCGTTTGCGAGAGCTTATGGACGACCTTTTGAAAAAGAACGTACTCGGTTGCACGGTGGCCCACATGTGGGTGACGGAGTTCCAGAAGCGAGGCTTGCCCCACGCCCACTTGCTCCTGTTTTTCGCGGACGCCGATAAGCTGCACACGCCAGACGATTATGATGATGTGGTATGCGCAGAAATACCGGACCGCACGACGGAGCCGGAGCTGTATGACATCATTGCCACCCACCAGATTCATGGCCCATGCGGCCTGCTGGATCCCAACTGCCCTTGTATGCGCGACGGCGTTTGCAAGGACCGGTACCCGAAGGATTTCAATGACAACACCCTGGACAACGACGACGGCTATCCAATGTACCGGCGGCGCGACAACGGTCGCACGGTACGTACCCTGAGTGGCATTGTGCTGGACAACAGGTGGGTGGTTCCGTATAACCGTGCCCTCATGCAGTCTACGCTACAAATGTCACCTAAACGTTGAATACTGTGCGTCCATTTACAGCGTCAAATGCCTGCACAAGTACATCTGGAAAGGGCCCGACCGTGCAGGGGCTGCTGTGATACAAGACACAAATAACGCAGACGAGGCGAACAAGACAGCATCGCAAGTAAAACCGCCGCGTGATGAGATCAAGGAGTTCATGGATGGCCGGTACGTGTCAACAAGCGAGGCCACATGCCGCACTCTACAGTTTCCTTTGCATGCCATGGAACCGCATGTCCTACGGTTACCGGTGCATCTTCCGCAGGGCCAAAGCGTCTGCTTCAGCGAGGACACGGATCTGTTCGAACTGGTATACCAGTTATATAGACTCCGGCTGTCCGACGGAACTAACCGCCTGGTTTGAGTCCAATGCAAAACACGAGGCTGGCCGCCATCTGCTCTACGCAGATTACATCGACCTTTTTGTATGGCTTCCTCAACTACACTGTTGGATGCCGCGCCAGCGAGGCCACGGCAAGACCATCGGACGCATGTACTTCATACCTCCATCGGCCGGCGAGAACTACTTTTTGCGGGTCCTTTTAACACATGTGGCCGGGGCGACGAGCTTCGAGGACCTATAGGACCTATAGGACCTATACGCATGTACAACGGCATAACATACGAAACGTTTCAAGAAGCCTGCCGCCAACGAGGACTGTTAGACGATGACCAAGAGTGGGACAATTGCCTGGCAGAAGCGGCGACATACCAATCCGCGGCTACGCTACGGCAATTGTTCATCACCATCCTCGAATTCAATCAACCCGAGGATCCTTGGGGTCTCTGGACGCGACACAAAGACGATTTGCTTGACAACATAGTTCACGGGCTGCGCCGATCCCATACCATCAACACGATGCCCGCTGCGGAAGAGATCGAAAACATGGGATTGTTGCGTGTTGAAGAGTTGTTGCAAGCACAAGGCAAATCCCTCCGGGATTTTCCAAGCATGCATGTACCCTTCGTGAACGGCCGTTAAGTGGCCGTTTGAATAATTGCGTGAATTTCACGTGAATTTACCCAAAATTTGAGGTTTTTGGGGGAAAATGCCATATTCTTGGTTCATTTCAAGGGCTTTGAGGGGCCAAAATTCCTCCCCTAGCTTTGTTACGCATCATCCAATGAAAGTCCCGCCCCAAAAGCATGCATCATGACCGCACCGTGCCCAAAACGAGAGGTGCCGGAACCCGGCAAGCCTGTAGCCGATTCACAGCCGTGAATCCACGTGAATTCACGTGAAATTCGTACGAATTTCGTACGAATTTCACGTGAATTCACGTGAATTCACGTGAATTTACACAAATGTTACCCGTGTGCACCCCCTGATTTGTCCTCACACCCCTAGTAATTTAAGCCCCCCAGCATGCACCCCGGTCACAGGCAACAATGGTCTGGGTTCGTGAGGTCATCTCATGTCCGTGTCTTGCGGCACGCGGCGTTGAAAAGGAGCTCAAAATTTTTTGCGACGACTTTTTCGTCGCCGCTGACACACGCCTTCATCACCTTGTTCCACCCCACCTCACAATCCCGTGCCTCCACAAGCCCCCGAAGCACAATGTAGCCGTTCCCATCAACAAAGTTGAGGGGCGGCTGAGAGGGGCCAACCCTGTCGGGGGCGGGGTCAGGGCTGCCCGTCACCCCATGAGGGGGGTCGGGAAGGGGTTCGGTGCGGAGGGGGGGTTCACTCGAAATGAAGGGGGGGGCGCATGAGGCACCACGGTACCATTGCAAAGAAGTTGTGCTATAGAAGGTGGGGTGGGTGACGTCGGGGACGTGCACTTGGGGGGGGATGGTGGGATGGAAAGGGGCGATGCCCAAATCATCCCACCACCGGGGGTTGGCAAGATGCCAAGAAAAGGGGAAAAAAGAGTGGTCTGCTGGTGCACCTACAGAAAGATCCTGCAGGCACACCATATCGCAGTTGGGGGGGGTGTGGACAAGGTTAGCGGTGGGGTACACCTGGACGTGGGCGTCCTTAGGCTTCCCCACAGGGTTATTCCTCATCGAGTTGAGGAGCTGGTCAACACTGGAGGGGAGAGGGGTCAGATGGAGAAATTTGAGGGTGGGGAGTTGGTGGCGCAGTTCCCTCCACAGGGTTGTGGCCCATCCCCTCCCCCCGAGGTAGCTGTTGCGGGTGGGGCTGCGCATGTCGATGTGGATGACATCGGGGGAGGGGTCGAGGGAGGCTGCCCAGCCCACGATGGCATCCACCCCCAGTGCCTCCGACTCGTACGTTGCCTCCTCCAATTGATGGTGGGCAACGGGGAGGGCTTGGTAGTGGGCGAGGGTGTCGGCTGCGGGGTCGGGGCGAGAGGCCAGGCTGGCGAGCTGCGACATAGTCTGCTGCGACATTGTCAAAGAGTTTGAGAGCTGTGGGAAAGCGAAACAGTGGAAATGAGGGTAGATTCGTACGAAATTCGTACGAAATTCGTACGAATTTCGTACGAATTTCGTACGAATTTCACATACTGTGAATCTGTGAATCTAGCGTGAATTTCTGCGTGAATTTAGGTGCGTGAATCTCACATTCACGTGAATCTCACATTCACGTGAATCTCACCAAATCTGTTAAACCATGCGGGGACTTTAAACCTCTAAATTGCACCTATTTGTTGCATCTTACTTTGGGCGAAGGTAGCACGACAAAAGCACACGATAGCACCAAGTTACGAGCAAAACACAGCAAAATTGGGTGAAATTCACGGTACCGTGAATCTCGGATTCAAACGGCCGGTTCACGAAGGGTACACACATGCCGGCCACCTCCCACCAGCACTGCGCAACAAAATTGCGGCAGGCGGAACTGGATTACGACCGCGAACAGTTACGAATCAAGGTAGAAGCGGACGAACTCCGTATCACGGCCGAGCAGTCCCTTCCCTACGTGGCAGTTTGCGAGGCTCTAGACGACGATGCCCCGCGCTGCAAGGCCTTCTTCATCGAAAGCGCTGGCGGATGCGGGAAGACATTTTTGTTGACCCTCATTTTGAACAAAGTACGCAGCGCGGGCCATATATTGCCATTGCCGTGGCGACATCCGGTATAGCGGCACTACTTCTACCAGGCGGCACGACTGCCCACTCTCGGTTTGGCATCCCCGTGCAGCTGGGGGGCACATCATCATTGCCAATAGAAGGAGAACGTGCCGGCATCATCCGTGACGCGGCCGTCATCATATGGGACGAAGCACCAATGGGTCACAAAGACTCCTACCGCGTACTGGATTTGTTTCTCCGAGATATCATGGCTACGGTCGACCCGTCCTTGCATGGAGTTCCTTTTGGTGGCAAAGTTGTGGTCATGGCAGGCGATTGGCGGCAAATTTTGCCGGTAGTACGGCGCGGCACGCGCAGTCAAGTTGTTGGTGCCACGCTGAAGAGCTCGTACTTGTGGCCGTCCTTCAAGATCTTTGAACTACGGAAAAACTTGAGAGTGCACCTTGCAAGTCAAAATGCGTCCGGTGTGGTCGGTGCCGACTTCGCTGAGTGGTTGTTGAACGTTGGGGAGGGCAATACGCCAAATCCGTGGCCTATTCCTCCTTCTATGGTTGTTCCTGGTAGCGATGTCCTAGACTTGGTGAAGACGGTGTATCCGCCAAACGTGTGTCACGACCTCGAGAACCGATGTATTCTAACCGTGCGGAACAACTTCACTGATGACATCAATGACACCGTATTGCAGCAAGTTAGGGGTGAAGAGCACACGTACGAGAGTGCCGACTACTTTGGGCAGGACGCGGGTGAGGAAGCCAACATCTATCCAACCGAGTTTTTGAACACCTTACAACCAAATGGCATGCCGCGTCACACCATCAAGTTAAAGGTTGGAGTGCCAATCATCCTACTAAGAAACCTAAGTCGCTCGGCAGGCCTAATGAACGGCACCCGTTTGGTGGTTACCGCATGACATGCTTACGATACAGTGTGCAAGCAACAATCTTGACATGTACCCGAAAAGGAAGCTCAGTGTGCATCCCCCGCATCAATTTGACGCCGGCACAAGATGCTGAGTTAGGGTTGCACTTCATTCGACGCCAGTTGCCCATCAAGCTAGCCTACTACATCACGGTCAACAAAAGCCAAGGCCAGACTTTAAAGGTCGTCGGACTCCTTCTCAAAGTTCCCGTGTTCTCTCATGGCCAGGCATATGTGGCACTGTCTCGGGTCGGCCACCCAGATGGAGTCTACGTTATGGTTCTACCATCGGCAAGACCGGATCCACTAGAAGAGGGTTTTATGGACAACGTAGTATGGAAAGAAGTGTTGAAGTGATCCTCGCTCGGGACCCGCCGTAAGAGAAAACCCGAGCGATGGTGATGACGGCAGTGCGGCATGCGACAACGTATGTGGTACATCGGCGGGAAAACCACACCACGGTTCCCAAGTCCGTGGCACTTCCGGCCGGAAGTGAGGGTTGAGGGTCGCCGACGTGGAATGAAGATGTCGACCGCTGACGTGAAATCAAGATGCCGATGGGAAATGAGATTGGGCCCCAATCACCGGGCAATCCATCACAGGAGCTTCCCTTTTTCCATCTTCTCGGCTTCCTTTTTTGTTTTCTGGCAGGTGTGTGTGTCAGCGCAGGTTGGCAAAAGAGTTGGGAGAGGGCTGGGGGAGGGTTGGGGGAGGGCTAGGATCGACAAGGTTGGAGGAAGCACAAGCAAGGCCGCCATCAAGCAGGTGGCACAGGTGTGTCGATCAAGCAGGTGGCACGGGTGTGTAGCCATCAAGCAAGTGGCGCAAGTGGCACGGGTGTGTCCATCAAGCAGGTGGCACACGTCTGGGGTGTGTACCAAAAAAAATAAAATAGACACTCAGAAAGTGTATCGTTTCAGCAGTGGACATGTGTGTACTCCAGGTGTATACCGCAATAAATAGGCACTCGGAAAGAGTATTTTTTCGCCGGACATGTGTGTGCTCCAGGTGGATAGTGAAATAAAATATGCCGCCTACGCCCGTCTACATTTTCTGGAAATACCTCAAGGCTTGGGTCAAGTTTTGCCGCTCGTAGCGCGGGCAAGGAATCTAGTGCAGTTTGTAAATTTACCTGCCGGTTGAATGGCCCCGAGGCCGTTGCGGCAATGGTCTATGCGCATGCGCATCCAGCTTCATCTGTTCTTGTCCTTGCAAGGCTTGCATGGTTCCCCTTCTGCTTGATGAGAGCAACACATCGCATTCAGATGGCCCTCAAACCAGATTCGTAGGACCATGTAATGACTCTGTGTGGTTGCTTTTACTGTGGAAATAAAGTTAAATCAGTAACAGTAATCCGACAGAACAGCGACATCTGGCGCAGCGGCACGGAACGGAACTGAAGGTATGTTTTTGCGCAGCAAGAAAACAATTTTTTTTTCGACGAGAATTTACGACACTGGGATCATTCGCGCAAGGCCTCTCGCTCTCAGGATAATGATGTTTATGATGATGATGAGTCTGATGCGTCTCAGGAATCGGCAGAGGATGTGAATGACCCCATGTATGATGACATGTTAAGAGAGTTGGAGGTGGTTGAAGAGGAAGAGGAAGTTGATCGAGATGAGGAGGGTGAGGATGACACTCATCTCCCTGATCAGCTGGCTGAATGCTTCCATATCAACACCTACACCACTCGTGGAGGGCGGCAGACAAAGGTTCCGGTTAAGTACACTTAGCACTCTTCGGCACATCAATTCGGCAATCAAATGGGACGATGTTTTGTTGTGCTCGTGGCTTTCTGCTTGTATGGGTCATATTAAGTAAGGGAGAAGCGGGAACATTAAAAAATAAGTAAGGAGTAGGGACACCTCAAGATGAATTAAAAAAAAAAAGTAATAAGTATTAAGTAAAGCCTTTTGGGAAACCATTAATATACTGTTTTAACTTTATTTCTACAGTATTGGTCTTGATCAACGTGTGCCTCATGGAGTAGGCCTATGAATTTGTTTTGTCATTCACCGTAACTGTTGTTGCAGGGTATCTCATTCCAAAGAGGGTGTGCACTGATAATGCCGTATTGAGGTCGCACAGCCGCCACAATCTTATACAATGCACAGCTTGTTGATATTAAATGTCACTTTGGTGCCCGCGAGTTTATGGCGGGGGGGAGAGCCCGGGGGGGGATTCAGCGTACCGGTGGTCCACTTTTTAAGTTTCAAGGCTGTACCTTTGGTGGTATGCATGCCAAGTTGTGTGTCCAGCTCAGGTCCCACGGACACACAAAAGAATCCACATTCGGCCCGCTGTGTGCCTTCACTGGAGCACGGACAAATCTTCGTTTCCGCTACACTGGTGTTCATCAAGCGTACGCGTTTGTGTTTCTGGGTTTGCCACTTTGCAACGTTCTCAAGGGGGACACAGTGTGGAATGAGGATAGTTTGCTTTGCGATGTGGACCCTCACATTGCGGGCACATCGTCAAGGGCAGCCAGGTGGTATGCATGCTGTTGTTCACCTTCATATTCCAATTCATTCGCGTCCAAATGTGTTGTCACATTGGTCGATAAGTTGTCTCCACAAGTTTTCTATACCTTTTCCCGCCCAAACATGTAACACTGGTGACCAACACTGGTAGAGTTGATCAGTTGATCAGTGCCTAGTGCATTCGCACCAATGAGGCAAGGTTGGGGCTAGAACTCCGAATGTTTTGTGTCGCATTTACCACAATTTGAGCCGGAAATGTGTGGTGTCTTAGTCACAGCTCGCGGCATGTTGGCGTGATTGCCAGTTTCCTGTTGCACATTCACTGCAGTACGTGCTTCCCCGCAGCAAGAACGCAGTTAACACGTTTGCTTGTGGGCGTCATGTCAAAGAAGGCATCAAAGGCAAACCACTTGCTCAATTTTCAATATCATGATGCCTCCCTGGTGCCGCGAGGTGGAACAGGACGTGGCCCGGGGCGTAGCCGCTTTGATAGTGGAAATGCACGTCCTCAATACCGCCGATCCACTTACGCCGAGCAACAGGTGCAAACTGCTGTGGGAACGTGCCATGGCAACCAAACGAGCGAGTGCATCATATCTATTCGTGCATTCTATTGTGCATTCAACCGACCAATCGACGTGCCGCAGGTCCTCAGTGACATTTCATGCACTGCGTACACTAGGCCGCGTTCGTGCTTGGGAGGTATAATTTTGCGCTTTCGGACGAGGAGCGCAACTCATTATCGCTGAAGGACCCCGACCGCATGGTAAATTGGGAAAGCATTGCACAGGTGCGAATGCAATGTTGTTGGGCATGCCCCCTTGTGACGTGCCATCAGTTGGTTTCTCACGGCGTTTGGAACGTGTCCCTCTCCTCCAGCTTTCACCAGTGACCAGACAACAGTCACGTTACCCCGTGCACCCCTCCCGCAAGAGATGTGGCCAACGACTCTTCATCTCTCGCCAATCCGCAACAGCCCACGCGGGCAGAATGGGGGTTCCGATTTCGCATGCATTCCTGTGGTAATGCAAAGCTGTCGATCAAATGACGTGCCCACGTCTCCCGTAGGGCTGGTGCCAGGGAGAAATTGCACCAGAGGCCTTGCTGTGGGCAACGCTTTGAGTATGGCAGCACTAGCTAAGGCAGCACCCCGGCTGAGTCCGGCAACACCGTCCACTTACTTGAAACCAACGACCGTTCGGTTTGGTAACCCCCCTGCTGCAAGTGCAACTCGTTCGCACGGGTGCACCTTTGTGTAGGTGACCTACACTTGCAAAGCGGACGAGCATGTCTGCCCCATATGCTTGCACTACCCGGTGGCATGCCGGATCGCGAAGTGCGGGCACAGCTTTTGCCTCCCGTGTATTCTCGTGTACATGGAGGAGAAAACGACAAAACCTTGTTGCATGTGCCCGAAGATGATTCAGGTGTGTCCCCTCCCCACCACGAGCGCCTTGTCTGCCAGGCTAGTGGTTGGATGGGAGGTGCAATTTTAGTTCACTTGTTGCCCTGAGGCCCGAAGTGGCGACTTGGGTGACTCTCAGCCCGATCATCTCATTGCCCAGCCGCTCGAGTCGACAGTAGGGTTGCCTCCCGGGGGAAAATTTCCGTCGAGGGCTGCTGGGTACGGTGGCACTACCGGGAACACACCTCGACCTGTCCGATTGCAGAAACCAACCTGGTATACCCGTGACTACAACCACACTAGGTGCCTACTTTTTTTCTTTTGTGCCCCACGACCCACCACTCCCAACCCGCCTGTGGCTGACCCTCCATGACTTCTCCTAAAACGACCATGGCTTGTGCTGACCAACAAAGGCAAATGCTGGAGGACATCGGCACTGGTTCACATGGTAGTTGCACAGCCCATCGAAAGCGGTGACCGAAACCGGTGCCCATGGTGGAATGCGAGCATGTGCAATACGCGCGCGTTGCATTCTCATTGTGCTGACGGATACTAATCGCTGTTGCATCAGGTAAAACAATTGAAGCCGCTCCGCTGCAGTCCCATCGTCCAGCACTCTGTGGGATCTACGGTGCATTTCACGCTTGTGCATCGGGACAAGGGGAGCGTGGTCGTGTTCACAGGCTCCGAACCTGTGCAACCCATGCCGGCATACAGCAGCCACTCTGGCACCTTCAGCCGCTTCAGCCTTTGCTCTGCGGAGGATTTGCAGGAGATACGGTTGTGTGAAGCTACAGAGATACGTGAGCGTATTGAAGTGATCAGTGCAATGGCATCCATCGAGGTCTGGTTGTGCTGCAGGTGGCATCGAACAGGGTTGAGCTCAGTGTTCCCATTCCTTGCCCTTTGGCTGCCAGTGCCAAAGAGTGCCAAAGAGTGCCCAAGAGTGCCAAAGTGTGCCAAAGTGTGCCAAAGAGTGTCAAAGAGTGCCAAAAAGTGCCAGAGAGAGCCAGAGGGTGGCAAAGAGTGCCAAAGGCTGCCACAGAGTGCCAAAGTGTGCCAAAGGGTGCCAAAGCTGTGTCGTCACAGTTGGGTGCCCACTGTGTGCTCCTCTCTGTGCCCTGTGTGCGCGTGCCCTCGTGCCCTCTGTGTCCCTTGTGCCCTCTGTGTCCCTTTGTGTGATGCCTGTATGCCCCATGTGTGCCCCCCTTGCCTCTAATGTGTCCCCTTTGTGCTCCTTATGTGCCTGCTGCAAGCCCCATCATGGCCTGTGTGCCCTTTTGTGTGCACCCTGCACACTTTTCCATGCCACGCTATGCCCCAGACGGATCAAGAGAACGAGGCGCTGATTAACGCCCTATCAGTGGCAGACAGCGTGGGTGGTGAATTGCAGCCTTCAGGTTCAAGCCATGTTGCAGCTTCCAAAAGTGAAGGTGCTGCCCCCATCCACCCTCCTGCTGCAACGGCCTCCTGCACGACCCAGCGTGGCGTGCACTTACTCTTCGATACCGACGTGCAGTCCGGAATGTGCTGAGGATGCTGCGTTTTAGGGGATAGCTTATGAGGGGTGAAGTCAACCGTGTGTGCCATGGAACCCCCCCCCAAAAAAAAAGTGAAAGATGAAGCTCACCAGTGTAGGATGTGTGAACGGATGAGCAAGGAATTCTAACCAATGGGCCTGGTGACAGGGTTCCAAAAGGGGTTAGAGGGGATGCACCCAGAGAATTTAGGGTGGGAGAACCGCAGGGGACACTCACAGGGCAACACAATATGGGAGTGGACCAAGGAGCTTGACCTCAACGGACACCTTACGCTCAAGCATTGCACTCCCTGGTGCATGTATCACCCTTGATCCCTTAGCATTTGTTTTCACGAGTGCCCTGTGCATTGTTTTGCAGTGCTAGCTTCGACCAAAAATGGTTGCATTTGCATGGTGGGCCTTGAGTATGCACTTACACCGGGGCAATGCGACAGTGATGCACGAGACATTGTGCCCGCATGAATGCCCATCGTGATGGGAATGGAGATGGATGGAATCCTGGAGGGCAAAACCGACATGTGGTGAAGGGGGGCAATGGAATGAAAGTGGGGCAAGGCCACCAGCTACAGTGGGGGGCTGCAATGGTTGTGCATCCCCACCCCAAATATGTGGGGTTAAACAAGGAGGGCACTCCAAAGAAGGAATTAGACGACAGAATTTGTTATTCCTTTTTCTTTTGCCTGGCCAGGTGCCTCCCATGATCCCACATAGAAGCCTCCAACAGGATTGGGCATAGCCACCACCTGGGGCCCAATAGGTCCACAATTGAACAGTAGGCAACGTCAAAGCAGTCAACCATGGCCCATGGCTTCCCTGAGGGCCTCATGGCGGGACACCAAGAATGGAGGCCAAAGTCGCTTGGAACCACTTACTGCAGACCGAGAATGGAAACAAGGAGCGGGCTGCCCAATACAATACACTACACTACAATGCAATGCAATGCAATGCAATACAATACAACACAACACGACACGACACAACACAACACAACACAACACAACACAACACAACACAACACAACACAACACAACACAACACAACACAACACAACACAACACAACACAACACAACACAACACAACACAACACGACACAAACTAGGGGTGGCGGGGGGCAGTCCAATGGCAGTTGTTGTCTGTGGACAGCTCTATTCGTTCCTGCCGCTTCTCGTCAGTCCGGCCCCATCAGGCTCACGGCGCCGGTGGGGAAGCCCTCCTCGTTCAAAGGCCGGGTGTGTGCGGAAAAACGGTCGAGCCTAAGTAACTATACTCGTAATTGTGTTACAGCACAGTGTTCACAGCGAAGTTACAGTTTCCCCGTGCCTCCTCTCCACCCTTCACCCATTGCTCTCAGAGCGAACCAATGCAAAATTGGCAAACAGAAAACAAGCAAGTATCATCCGCAGAGAACCGACTCAGAATCGGTTCAAACCTAAAGAACCTGAAGGTCCCGAAGAACCCAAAGAACCGACGTTGAGCTCTTGCTGAACTTTTGTTTTCTTGGGAGGGCCTGTGGGACCTTTGCTGCTTGGTGCCATGTTTTCTAACGTGGCTGATCTTGCAGATTCCTTTTGTGCTTGTGTTGCCGGCATCGGAAACCAAAGAACCCAAAGTACCCGAAAGACTCAGAGAACCCAAACCAAGCTTGCCGTCACCGGATTATTCGCCGCCTCCGTATCCCCCGGTATCGATCAAAACCCAGTGGGACTATGGAGACTACTAGTGGCCAGAGGATGCAGAATGGGACGAAGAATGGGACAAAGAGAACCAAGAGTGGTATGATGAAAGCTGGTGGTACCAAGAAGCGGAACACCCCGACCATGAACAGCCTGCCCAAGACCAGCAAATCCCTCAAAATCTGTGGCGATGCACAGTGCGGTTCTCTCAATCGGGGTTCGCAGCCAGCGGTCAAGGCCACAGGATACATCCTCCACATTCTCGCAGTTGAGGCCGTTGATCCGGAGCACCACCATCTCTTCGTGCTCTCGCTCATTCCTTGCCGGGGTTCTTGCGCTCCAGTTTTCGTCGCGGCAAGGGGAACGGTGGTAATGAACAAGATGGTCTTGATCGGGGCACTGGGTTGGTTGTTGTTCGCCTCCTTCTTGGCGCGGAATCTTGTAGTACTGAGCGGACCGGCCATGCTCAAGGCTCTTGGTTGGTAAGGGCGGTTCCTTCGTCACATGTCGCCATGCTGACGGCTCCCCTTAACGTCCGCAAGTTCCCAGCTTGGGAAGGTCCCAGTGAATGCGAGAACAACCGAAGAAAGCACACCAGCACCGTAGAGAACGAAAGTGTCGGCGTACAGTCTGGAACGAAGCTAAAACTACAACGGGCGACAACGAGTCCGGCCCAACGGGCACCTGCCACGACCTCAGCACCGCTGCCCAAACTCTGCTCTCCTCCTTGATCATCCTCACTCCTATCCTGTTCCCGCATTGTGCAAAAGTGCAGGTGCCCACAACCCACTGCTTTGTGCA
Organism: Eutreptiella sp. 'Long Island Sound 2002'; assembly: GCA_964036045.1. Lineage (NCBI taxonomy): Eukaryota > Euglenozoa > Euglenophyceae > Eutreptiales > Eutreptiaceae > Eutreptiella > Eutreptiella sp. 'Long Island Sound 2002'. Next base: position 27,048,853 of record OZ038398.1, on the reverse strand, counting down.
GTACTCCACTTGTGCTTCCAAGAAGCAGCCAAAGTGGCTCATCCCCAACAGTCGCCCAATCCTCTTAGAACCGTACCTACGGCGGCTAGAGTCTAGCAATGTCTGCCTGCGCCAACAACAACGCTCAGACTGGACAGCCTAGGTCTGCCCCAATCACTATGCCTAAAGAAAGCAGCTATCCCCATAGATGTGCCCGATCACATGCTAGTGGCTGACATGGTGGTTCGCCCACTACTATGGCAAGGTATTCATCATCGATTGGGACGAAAGCAACGCATTCTGCAACACCATCGGAAAGGACATGGACAGCCGTTTCCCGTCCTATGCACTCCGCGTGGAAGAATGGGCAGAGCAATTTTTCAACTCCTTTGAGATATACGTGGTATCTTCCTGCGGGCTGGCTGGCCCATACACGATGTGTCACAGTGGATCCCAAGGAGACACCATGGGAGTCGGCCTATACACCACCGCAAAATGTGCCCGCACCAAATTTCATCAAGGGGTAGTACTGCAACACAAAAAAACGGCAGACCTCTCCTCCCGCGCTGAGCAGCACACATACAACTGCCTTGATGCACCATGGGACCCAAGCATCAAAGTACTCCAGATCGTCTACAGTGATGACCGCAGAGGCACCGCTACCAGCCCTCAAGACATGGCCCACATGTACAACGCATTCAGCCATGGCTATTGCTCTACAGGAGGATCATCGCAGTGCAAGAAGAGAAAAATGTATGGAGCAAGACCAAGGAACAGCACACTGGAGTACATTGATGGCGATGTGGAGACAATGCGGGACATGTTCACTCTCCAAAAATTTGACCTCAAGATGACCGGAATCCCCCCCACCCCAGGAGAAATCCCCAGAGAACCCATTCTGAAGTTCACCACACGCCTCTCCACCTTACAAGGAATTCTCGCACAACTGCAACCCTCCTTCGTACTCATGCTGTGCATCCTAATCACGCACACCCTCTCAGTGGTGGACTATGTGTTCTCTGCCATCCCAGTGCAGGCAGAATGGGTACAACTACAACAAATACAGATCAAGAGGATAGCCTGCAAAGCACTATGCATCCCTGTGCGCACCCTAAACATGATGCGATGGGCAGGCCTTGATGACATGGGCTTTGCAGTCTCCCACATGTTCTCCCGCCTACGATGCCAGTCCATCAAAGGCGTCTTTCCGGCATGCAACAACAGAAGTGCGTACACCAAAGAGACCACCAGAACGCTCATGCTCTACCCCAACCCCAACATCCCTCGCCACCCAGACTGGATCACCGCACAATGGTGGATGGCCCGGCATGATGTCTCATTTCGCCTCCCCGCAGACCTCACAGAATGCCCCATCACAATTCAAGCACACCCCCGAAGGAGACCTCATCCTCATGTGTGACGGATCAATAGAGAATGATGACCATGCATGGTCCGCACTCATAATCGAACGAAATGGAGTAGCCCTAAAAGCTAGCTCTGCAGTAAGACACAAAGGAGGCTGCAGTTGGATAGCCGAATGGTGCGGCAAATTCCTCAACAAACTACTCCTCCGCCGCTTCGGAATCGATCCAAGCCAAATTAGGAGTCACTTCTCGCAGCCATGCATGGTGGCAACGGAGGCAGACCATCCAAATGTGTGGCATGTCGTACGTAGAGTTCCTGTGCAAGTACTGCATACCAAAATTCTACATCCCGGCACAACACACCAAAAGCAACACCCTAGTGGCGGTATGGCGGAAAGAAAGCGCACCATTTTTGGGGAAGCGGGCCTTTGGCCCCTTTCCCAAATATTGGCACTTTGCATGTACAATATGCCGACATGGTCTACATTCAGACTACGGACCGCAATTTCTATGGTCCACGGGTTAACGGGAGGGTTGTTTGTGTAAACGGAGTGGCATTCGGTGTAAAATGTGCATATTCTTGCGTATTGGGGGCCTTTGGCCCCACAAGGGGCGCTACGAAGCTGCCCCCCCCCCCCCCGTCCCCCCCCCCAATGTACCCGTACCTCCAGGGTACAGGGGGGGGGTTTGTGCCATATATGGGGGGATGAAGCTAGTTTGCATATTGCTTTGGGTCGAGGGGAATACGGTTGCCCCCCCCATTTTTCTATCTGCCCACCCCTGCGTTCAGATATCGATGAGTACTACTTCTACACGGCCACAGATGGGCAGCACATAACATTGTGCTCCCTGAACATGCATATGCTCTTGCACGCCCGCCGCCTGCCAGAGGTGGAGCTCCCCGTAAATGTGAACATCTTCTCTGCTGCTGCCCAGCACTCAGGGGAGCCTTTGCCGGCAACGCTGGAGGCCCCGGTGCTGCAGCTGGACTCTTTTACGCAGACAGAGGACACCCGCCGCAAGTTCAAGCATTTGGCACATCTGCCTCTCAGTGCGGTATCTTTCTGTCCCTGTCGGGCCCTGGAGCAGGTACCGGCCTTTAGTGTAGCCTGGAACCGCTTTGCCAAACACATTTGAACACCTCCATTACCTCCATTGAGCCTCCGCGGCTTCCCTTAGAGTGATTGCGGGGGTTGGCAGGTCGGCAGACAAACAGTCAGGCACTGTACTGTCCTGACGGTCAGCGACAGGAGGCCCAGTGACCGCAATCAGGTGAGCTGATGCAGTTGCGGGCGGCCGTCGGTTACCCAACAACTGCCAGTGGCCTGCGGCTGTCCTCAAGGGCAATCAAAGCGGATAGACGGACCGGCCTACTTCCGGCACTGTGACACACAGAATGACACGGTTTGCGCCGCTTTTTCAGTGCACGCTGCCCAGGGTCACATCATTGGCGCTTTGAGGGGCTTGCGATGGGGGGCAGGTTGGCATCAGACTGCGGTGGCACCCGTTGTCCCGCTGCACTGGGCGTCTTCCAGGTAACACAGCTCATTCCAGACAGGTATCGCTACAGCCCAGCGACGGGAGATGTGGTCGGGGAGTTTTGTGGGAGTTGCAAGAGAGGGATTACGTGATGGGGCGCCCCCTTGGCCGACGCAATGATGAAGACGGTCCTCAAAGGCCGTGCCCCAGTGGATGCACTGTGTAGGAACGCGGGCCACCCGAGTTTCTTCTTTGAGCCATTGCGGGCGGTCCTGATCCTCGTTGCGATGCCAACTGCTGCTGTCGCGGGGGGGGGCGGGCTTCCGTTTCCCCCCGGACCGTGTTGTCTCTTTGGCGGCATGACGCCAAGAGCGTGTAAAACCTCCGCGACAACACACGGGGTACAAAACTGTGGGGCCAACAAACAAACACATATATGCAATTCAAAGCAGGGTGATATCCACGGCTTCCCACCACTCCTCCTCCTGTGCATCATGCAAGGGGGGAGGGGGTGGCTTGTGGGGACTCCGCCGCACATTCGGGATCCTCCAACCCCGAGAAGTCGTACTTGCGCTTTTTCTTAAATGGTGATTGCTCCTGGATATATGCATCGAAAAAAAGCAAAAGGGTCATGCATGCCCTCCATTTCACCAATTAGGTTGTGACTCATCAGACTCTGTCATACTGTCAGTGGAGTGATCTCCATCGGAGTTCTATTTGTTGTCCGTGCCCCTCCGTTCTGCAGTCCCTCACCCTGGACAAATTTGGTGATGGTTGGTTGACAGTGTGCTTTTTTGTTGTCCTGTTTTTTTCTGCTCTGTCCTGTGTGTCGCGTGCACATCCCAATTTGCGGACTGTCAATCCTGTGTAAAGTCTGGCCCCTGTCCCATGTCGATTCCCGTCGGATCCTTTTGCAATGGTGCACAGAGTTTTCAAGTTGCGGAGATTGACATGACTTCAGTTGTGGGATCCGACACGCTTCTGCACTTCAAGGATCAGCTACAGCATCGGCAGAATAACCGTCAAAAAGCCTCAGAAAAGGTGCTGCACCAATGCCTTCCATATCCCAATGCCTGCTCGCAAACCGCGGGGGAGAGTTTGACAGGGTGACAGACTGATGTGTGACAGGGACCTGGGAAGGGCAGTGTGATGTGGCAGGGATCCGCATGTGGCGGGGCTTTGGCTTTAGCACAGGCATGTTGCCCAGCAAAACTCTGAGGAAGTACATCGCAGACCACCCCCTCCCACCCCGTTTTGTGTTCCCACATCCCCAAGGCGGGGGTCCGGTCCCCGCGCCGGCCCCTTGCCCAATCCGGGGCCTGCCATTCTTTGTCTTTTCTGCGCAACCCTTTGAACAGGGGTCCCTGTTCCGGGCTCTCTCAGCCCTTGAGTGGACGACGTGTCGTGCACTCGGGCACGGGGGGCATAGCCGACGGGGCTGCCTGACACTCACACTCTCATGCCAGGCCCGACGTGAAGAACGAGCGGCCGCCAGAAGTCACCAGCGGGAGGTGGACGCCCGACGTGCGGCGACGCAGACGGTGCCGGATGCCTCCCAGTTTCCTTCACTGCAGCTCGAAGACTTCGAGGACGTGGCCACGTCCCCCCAAGACGTCAGCCCGGCGTTGACGCCCGAGGTCGCACCTGCGGCACCCGACGAGACCTCGCAAGAAGAGCCTGGGCCAATTTCGTTGGCGGCCATTCAGGAGCAACAGGCCAGAGGAGAGGGCCTTGGTGCTTGGGGTGGCGGTGCCGGCAAGGGTATGTGTGTGCGCCCACGTGTAGCCGTGGGGCACAGCACGGTGGTGTTTGCGGCCTGGGGAAGTGGGGGTTTTCGCTTGCGGGGGGGGGGTCGAACTGGGGGGGGGGGTTCAGGACAAGGATTGTTTTGGCTGAGGAGGACCCTACCTAGGGTCGAAACGCGTACTTGACATTGGAAGTCAGTGGACTTTGTTTGACATTCATTGTTGTGAGTGTTGCCGGGTGCATTTGTCTTGGAACTTAACACAAGTTGAGTTTGGACAATTTTACCCGAGGGTTGCTATATCCGTCGACGACTTTTATCTTTGGGGGGGCAAGAATTTTGGTCGTTGAATGCGTGGGAAACCTTTAGTTGGTTTGCAAAAATCGCGGCAATGGTCGGCAACAACTATACAATTGTGATGAAAACATGCAGTTTGTGCACATTGTGGCAATTTTTTGCGTCATCGATCACATCATCCGCACCCCCAGGCAGGGCCCTATCACGAGCACGTGCACAAGAGCAACAACAGCAGCTGCTGAAAGTCTTGAACTTGGGAAGTCAGAGTGGATTCTATGAGTACAGCAAAGGGGTCGGAAAATGTACACGAGGCTGGACCCTCAGCCTCACCTGGGACAGAACGAGACCAATTACCAGAGTCTGATGCTGACCCAGCACTTGAAACTGGATCTTACCTGAGTCACCCCCTTTTCCTGTTGCAAGGTCGACCAGTGTGTGGCAGTGCCCTGTATAGTACAGGGACTGAAGGTCTTCGTCCTCATAGAATTTCTTTCGAATTTGGTGCCTTACTGAAGAACTGGAGGTGCAGCTTGTGGACAACTGTCCCACTCTCACTTGTGGAAACCTTTTCCCAGTGGCTTGCGACTTGCAACAAAGCCATGTAAACAATTAAAAATCACGAGAATATGAGAAGATATGGAATTGTATAATCCCCCATAGAAAGACTGGGCTATTGTAATAGTGCACAAAACGCAGGAACACAATTGGCTCATCAGTGGCCACAAATACGTTTCTGTCACAAACAGAAAACACGAAGATGACCCATGGGTCGGACACCAACAAGGTGGCAGTGATCCCGCGATGGTAAGCAAACAGTGCCAGCGTTGCGGAAATTCCTGGATCTTTTGTATCAGTCTTTAGAGTTCAGAAATACCTGCAAAACACACACATGCCAAACGGAAGTGCATACCCCCCTTCCCCCTGCAGCCACCACGTCACGTGCACCTCCCAAGGAATTGCCGGCTGTGCACGTGCAACGGGCCACGCTTCCGCAAAAAGAGTCTATTTCTAAAGAACCAGTGCCTACACCCGAAGTACCAACAGGCACACTCACTCAGCGTTTATGGCAACCCTCCGCGCCCCATCACCAAGGCCAAAAGAAACAGGAACAAGTACGTCTTCTTTTGCTTCCTCTTTCAGAGCCCCTGCCCCTCACAATGGACGATTTCCTCCCGAAACCCCGAAAAAGTGCGTACACACGGAGGTTCCTACCGGCATATGTACTGAGCCTTCATGGCAACCCCCCCGGAAGTGTTGTGTTGGGCAACACGCTATCATTTTTGGAACTTTCAGAGAAAGTTGGACCCACTGCCCCTGCCCATTGTGCGTGTGTGTCGCGTGCTCTTGTTATGTTCGGGGGGGAGGGGGGCAAGATCCCCCATGCAGCACCCTCCCGCAGCTCATGCAAACTCTCGGTGGCTTTCCTGGTCCCCGTCCCCTGATACTTCTTGCACAGGCCCGTCGTTTGCCGACAAACTGAAAGGCCCCACTGCTGCTTCATCAGCGGGTGGCAGCTGGCGGGCCCAGATGCGGCCCCAGGTCTGCCAAGCCCCCCCGAAGCCGTCGGAGCCGGCCCGGAAGTCCTCCGGGCCGGACCGGGCCCCTAAAGACGAGGCCCCGCCGGCCGAAGCCTCGGGGCCCAGCCCTTTGGACAAGCTGTTGTGTGCCGGGTCCGGCCCCGCCGGGGGCAAGAGCGGGAAGAAGGGCCGCAAGAAGAATACAATATCACTCACGGCGCTGATGTAGCGGAATGCTCGTGGGTCGCAATGGGGATCCATGCAAACGCCTCTGCCCCGCGCCTTTGAGGGTTCGGGTCCGCGGTGGCAGTTCGTGGTCAATCGCTGGCGGCCAGTCGATTGCGCTTGGCTGACAAGTACCTGACGCGAGAATCCAGGGCACCACGGGCCCAGAAACCGACTCCCTGCCCCAGCGAGAAATAGTATGCCCTGAAATGCACCGCAGCCCGAGGCTTGAAAAAAAATTCATCTTTGTTGAGAGTTTGTTTGTCTGTTTGTTGTTTGTGATTTGTTGTTTGTTGTTTGTTGTTTGTTGGTGTTGGTGTTGCTGCTGCTGCTGCTGCTGCTGGTTGTTGCCGTTGTTGTTGTTGTTGTTGTTGTTGTTGTTGTTGCCGTTGTTGTTGTTGTTGTTGTTGTTGTTGTTGTTGTTGTTGTTGTTGTTGTTGTTGTTTTTGTTTCTGTGCAGAATTTTTGACGTAGCATGCGTTGCGCTGATTTACCGTGCATTACGGTGATCTCCAGTGCGTTACCACGAAAAACGCACCCGCTAAAAAACGCGTGCGTTAAGGAAACGCACGTGTTGTTGTTCAGGTGTGTGTTTGCGGTGACATTTTAACGCTCGCGGTACGGGGTCTAGATGTCCATACTGCAGATTTACCCTATACACGCCCAACGCTGACCCAGTCAATAACCGATTCGGGTGATTTCGGTCGCGTGGCACTTAGTTGTTGTTAAATTGGATGTTGGTTTTGTGGCATTCCAGGGATACACGCAGTCTTTCCTCCAGGAGCGTGGGGTCATGCTGTGCACATGATCGTATTACTCGCACCACACTTCCGGCTTGTGCAAGGTATGATCTTGTCTGAGGCACAAGTACACCCCTGGAAATACGCTGTGCTTTTATATATTTTGCAACATTATGATCCTCCCCCCGCCACTACCAGGTGGAGTTTTTGAGACAAATGAGGACACCCCCCAGTCCTATTTTGCGGGGGACAAACTCTAGAAAACATGTTTTACATTATTTTTCAATGGTTGGAATATAATGCTAGCACAACCAAAGTTACCAGAAAGGACATGGTTTCTGTTAGGATCCTAACCAAGAATAAACATTTTACCCTGCAAGATAGCCCACACCACCCCTCTGATCACCCAACAACATAGTATTCTGAAGTTTTTCGCTCATTCTTGTTCATATTCATGTCAGCCAAACTAGTATTTGGGGTACCGAGGGTGTTGGTATAGGGGCTTTGAATCATAATTTGACCAGTTTTTAGCACTCTATTTACGATCCTTACGATCCTTGTGTTTTACCTGAATTTTCACTTTTCTGGCCCTAGCACCACCGCCCGACCGTGTTATTCAACCCCATTTTTTGAACTCCCTACCCCAACAATACAGGGACCAGACCCTCACTCTCGTAACGTCCCCACACACTACAATAGACTACAGTTCGGGGTACCGAGGTGGAAACCCTGTAATTCCGAGGCGAACCGGAAACGCGAGGTGTCGGTCCTTCACCGTCACCTTTTTCGGGCAGCTGTCCAATGCCCGCGCCAACCTAACCGTAATAACCAGCCCCCCGGGCATACCTCGCGTACCTCCTTGAAGGCAAGTGCTGTTTCATGAGAGCGAGGCGTCTGTCTCGCAGGCGGCCACAACGCGAGTTGCAGAACGCCCCTGAGCAGAGTTGTGTGCCAAGACTAAGCAGGATCTCTTGAAAGAAATTCTGCCGAGTTGCAGGTTGGGGCACATGGCCCCAGCCACGCTGCACAGGACCCCCTCCCGTTTGTGACCCTGAATCCCCCTCCCCCCCGTCTCTTCTAATTTCTTTTTGCCCTGATTTCCTCTGGTGGGTTGCTCCCCCTCCCCAATTTGGTGCAGAGGGGCCGTGCTGACTGCAATGGCCTGGACGGTGAAGGGGCCCTGTTGTACATCGGACACGAGGGCTCGAGGGTGGAGCTTGAGCACGAACAGGCGGTTGGCTGCCCCTAGCTTGAGGAGTTGTGCAATGGCTCGTGGCCACTTGGGTCGTGGGCAGCACGTCCTTGGCCCTCCAAAGGCAGCCGCCGCAGTCAGGCTGAGGATGCAGCTGCACCCAGAAAAGCGTCCCTTCGCCCTTTGGCCAGGATGGGATGTGTCCCTGTGTGCTGGGGTGGGGCAACAGTTCAAACCACCCGCTTTTTTGATGCGGCAGCGTGCGTAATGAGGGGGGCTGCATGGGGCTTTCCCTCAGCGCAGTCACAGTGCTCATAAACAAGGGGGGCGCACAAACTCCCCATCAGAAGCTGCGTGTGTGTTTCCACGGAGGATCAACAAATGACCCATAGCACCGGTAATAGCACAGCCTTAGCCACGCTTTCCTGCGACGGGGCTTGTGCAATGGCCGACCCTGCGCGTTTTTGCATTATGCCTTCCACGGTTTTCCTGTTCACTCCGCTTTTGGTGCAGGGGAAAGCGGGATGGGGTGGCTTCCTGATTTCCGTGTGTTAGGCAACAGACCGTTTCATTGCAAGTGCATGAAGCACAGAGCAATGGTTGTGCTCAAAGGGTGATACAAAGCATCAGATTTGGGGGTTAGATCCAGGTAGAAGAGAAGTGCGATAAATCAGCGCCATTGATGGCAGGCTGTGCATCCGCTGTGTCCCCCTAAGTGCTTCTTTGCTTGCCATGTAGTTGGGGTTGGTGTCCATAGGGAGAAACGAACGTACGGTGCGCGCGGTGCTATGCGCGGTGCGCACAGTTTTGCGCGCACTATTTTATGAATGCACTATTTTTTCATTCAGTCACTGCGGGCTGCAAACAAATAGGTAGAGCTTGTGAGAACACAGCGGGATCGAAAATTTGCTATCACCCACCTCCTTTGGCAAGGGGAGGCACACCTAGAGACCGTCGCCCCTGATGATGATGGGGTGTGGAGTTGGCTCGTCCCTCACTTCTGCTGAGGGGGATGATGCAGAGAATGAGGAGGAGGACTCCAACTCAGTGACATGAACATCTAGAACCTCATAGGCCGCAGCACCCTGTGGGGCACCTTGCGGGAATGGGCAACCCGGGAATGGGCAACCCGTGAGGTTCGAAGCGCGATACGTGTCGAAATAACTACTCACAGGTTTGGGCACCCTGTGGGGCACCCTGTTTGTGCCGAAGAGGTCTCTTTGTGCTCAGCCCCCCCCCCCCCCGACAGGGGTTGTTGGCAGCTACAACCACCATGACATTGGTGAGGAAGTCGAGTGGAGGCCTCCATTGTATGCCAACCCAGGAGGTCACCGCGTCCCTGCCACGCTGAAAGTCTGTCAGAAGTGCTAAAACAGCAACGAAGAATGAGTGGGCGGTGCGTGGGCGGTGCTATGCGTGGTGTGTTTGTTTCTCTCATAGGTAATGCTTTCCCCCCGACCCCCTCTCCAGCTTCTTGGTGTTGCTGTTGTGATGCTGTGGTACGCCTCTAAAGGGGTTTTGGATGGAGTGCAAAAAAACAGTGGTGGGTGAAGAATGACAAGAAAAACAAGGCACAAGCCACAACACACATGGCACGCCAACCTTCTCCCCTTGGAGGCACCTCCTTGCCGAAGCACATACCCGTCTGACCTATGTTTTCTTGACCCCGCCGAAGCTGGCGCAAGGGGCAGGCCCAAGCCAAATCAGCCCTCCGTTGCGTTCGATGTATTTAGAAGCAATCAGCCTTTTATCGGGTGTAGGTTTCCATTGGGGCACCTCAGGCAGCACTGGGGTGATTTGTTCAGCGACGGTGAAGCAAGTTTGAAGTGGCGGGTTTTGCTTGCATTCCTCTGCTCCAGACAACAGACGTTCATCATTTTGGAATAAGTAGTTCTGTGGTGTGCCTTCGAACAAAGCTCACTGGACTTCTGGCCATTCCCCGACCCACCCTAACTGCTTCCATTGCACCAGAGGATTGTTGATTGATTTGCTGCAAACCCCCTCCCTCATTGATTGAGAGAGAAACCTCCAAAGTCTTCCAAAGCTTCAGCCATGAGTTCGGCTGTCTTTGAAGGTCTGCTGGGCCTGCAGGGAGCAGCGGCCTGCGGGGCAAATGCTGCAACAACAGTAGTGTGACCACTGCCATTCCCCAAAACCCTGGCAGTACCACAGTTTTGTGTTGCAAGTTTTGTGCATATGGAGGCCGTCAAAGCCAAATGATTTACATGAAGGACCCAGCATGATCCTCTTCAGGGATCTTCTTCGGGGGTATTGGTATTTTCCTTGCCACAAGTTGTGGAATGTGGCATGTGCAAGAAAGTTTTGTCGAAGAATGTGGTTCGTTTGGCACCACGGCGCCTATCAGGGCCCTAATATTGAGAGTGTGTTTTGCACAACGTCCCGTGGATGTGTGTGTGTTTGTGTGTGTGTGTGTGTGTGTGTGTGTGTGTGTGTACTGCAGAATTTTGGAAACATTAATTCTGAGGCTTTTTATGGGCTTTTTTTAAAGGATTGGGACAGAGTTAATGGCGTCACAATTTGGAAATGTGATTCTAACCGGCCGGATTTCTCCACTTTGTTGTGTGCGTACCGTTTGCTGAGCTGTATTTTTGTGGCACATGTGACATTAGCACATGGCATGGGACTCAGAATGTGTTCATGTGGCAAAATTTCTTCCATCCCGGCTCTGTGGATTCTCTTTCGAGCATTTTGCAACATGTGTTTGGCCAAGGCCCACGGGGACAGATTTGTGACACATGAATCTGAATGCTTCAACATTGTGCTTTTGTGTATTGCTGTTTGTGGCTGCTGTTGAGGCTCGTTTCATGTTTGGGGAAAATGGGGTTGTTTGTCGGTAAAATAGTCTAAATGGCACCTGCAGTGCCAGCACATTGTGCGTCCGCGGGCGCATAATTGCCTTTATGTACCTTAGCACCTCGCCATATGTGAATGTGTGTGTGTGTGTGTGTGTGTGTATTTGACACATTGCCTTGAACATTGGTATTTCGGAATTGAAACCCAATTAGAGGGTCGGGGGTTGCCTAGAAAGGCGACCACAATTTATAGTGTATCCCAGTCAAGGTAAATCTTGGGGGTTACGTCTGCACATGACAAGAGGAAGTTGATAGGTGTGTGAGGGGGGGGGGGTTATGGGGGGGTTATGCGGGGTTTTTTACCAAAATCTTTTTACCAAAATCAAAATGTTTTTACCAAAATCAATTTTGATTTTTGTAAAAAGGTTTTGGTAAAAAGGAAGTGGGCAGTCAGGAGTCACACACGCACACACACACACAAAAGGATCCCCGGCTAACTCAACCGGGCCAAGCGTAGGACTCGCACCCGAGAGGTCGTGGCTTCGATTCCCGGAGTGCGCCCGCCTGGGGGCGGGCGGCGGTAGCCGTGCGTCAAGCGCATCCTGCTGGAGAAAGGCGCCGCCTCGCTGCCGCGAGCCCCACCAGCTGTGATTGCCCCATCACACACACAACACACGGGGCAACATAGCCATGACGGCAACATACGGGCTCGTTGAACTATTACCGTGGAGCTGGCCCGGCGGAAGCCACAGAGCTACCACCCTCACTTCCAGGGTGGTCCTGGGGCAGCGAGGCAGGTTCTGGCCCAAGTGCATATCACACTGGTCGAGGGGTAACACAGGGACGCACCCTGAGCCCGTACAGTTGGCCTGCTTCGATGGGAGCGACCCAACCCGAGGACGCCAGAGTGGCCATACGGGCTAATCCGGGAGACCTGGTAAAAATGGTAATACCCCCCCCCCCCCACACACACACACAATTGCGAACAAACAGACGAGCAGCACAAAGCCGGGTCCGAATGTTAGGACACACGCACACACACACACACACACACAGATTGAGTGGAAAGAAGGGAGCATGCATTAGAATCGAGGGGTGACACTGCCTGCAGAGAAGAGCAGGTAGGTTTGCACACCAAGACCCCATGATAACATCTAGGTAGCTTGTTTGGGAGTGAAATATGATCAGTTTCAATCATCAAATTATACGTGCCAAGGGCAGCGTCAGGATCATTGGAAAATGCTGAACATTTTGGTGGATGTAGAGTGCCGTGTGTTGAGATGCATGCAGCAGTGCACCGTATGCCCTTTGAATGGCAGAGTGTGCTGCCTGGGCCACTTGTGTCCTCTCACATCCATGCATGACAAAGACCTATCACCAGGCTGATACGGACAATAGTTGGGCCTCCCAAGACTGACACAGGGCATACTTGATGCCAAGGCGCCTGTGAAAATTGAACACAGATAATTGGCATTATATCTGACTCGTGTTTTCAAGCGTAGTCCTTGCTTCAATTTCCATTGTTCTTCAAGTGCAGTAGGGGTGGAGGGAACCCAAAGCATGCGAACTCTTGTCGCAGTAACAATGTTGTTGTGGCAGGTGGACTCACATTGGTCACCACAGTCATGCGCACGCATGCAAAATCACACACACACACCCTTGAGGGTGTATGCATGTGCAACATGTGTGGTCTTTTACCACACACAAACAACGGCCTGCCCTGACATACCGGGGTGTTGTTTCTGCAACTTTTGGCCCTTTTACTGATGTTTGTTCATAAATTGACCATGGTTGTCGTGCTCAAGAATCACTATGGCAAACCATAAGATTCTTCAAGTAAACTTGTGATGAAGCGGTGGCACACATCGTCAGCAAGACGCCATTGGGCACCATCACAATTTGTCCAATGATGCCGTTAGGTGCCCACATGAATGTCGGCAAGGCGCATGTAGGCACAGTCCCCACTTTACAATTGTTTGGACAAGGGCGGGGGAGTGGCCATTTTACTCCTCTCCGCTTTGGAGACCTGATACAGCAGGGATAATGAGGGTGCCATGTGCTGTGTGCACAGTGTGGGCATCCTCATCTGTCCATTTCCTTGCCCGTGTCAGCAGCAAGACGGGGAAACTAGACATAGATGAGGCTGCAAAGGCGACACCTCATCTGCTGTGCTGACACTTTGAATGCCGGACGCTTAGTCCAACTGAAAGATGTTTCCACGTGTTATATCCATGGCAACACATTGGGAGACAGTGGCGCAAAGGTCCTCGTTGGTCTTAAGGATGTACAGCGTTGATACGAGCAGTTTATGCTGGAGATGCTGCCGCTAGGTAGTAGCCAGCTTTGGGTCCATGAAGCATTCTAAAGATGTAGTGGTACACATTCAGGCCCCATTACCGTGGATGGCATCTTGCTGTAAATGCTTTATGGCGCCGAAGACCGGCATTTCTGAGTGCATCTCAACAACCCACCCAGAAAGAAAAGCAAAGGGACATTGCTCATGCAGTCATCACATTCATCAACTTTTACTGTGTCTGGTGTGGGTTGTGGTACATCACCAAAGCTGCAAGCACAGGGTACGAGGGTTCATGTACTGGGCAGTGGATTTCTCTGTGCCCAGGGGCCTGTATGTGGACGGCACTGTTGTAACATGGAACCAGCCCTCCAGCGCCAGTGAAGGCGCCCGTGAGAGGCCCCAGCGTGGTATAACCCACGTTTGCGTGGCAAGAGCTCAAGGCTAAACTGCTGAAGAGACTAGCTGTCCTGAAGGATTCAGTGGTAGACCTCAGGTCCCATGGAAGCGCCGCAAAATTCTGGTGGGCCATTCCCAAATTGGTGAGATGGCAATAAATAATGCCCCTGCAAGAGGGGATACAGAAAGCCGAGCTCTCAGGGTGGCTGCACAAGTCGCAGACCTCTGTATCATTATTGGAGTATCCACACAATGCACACCTGCAGACACGCTTTTAAGGACCTGAAAGCAAGCCTGTTGATTGATCAGCCAACGCAGCTTGCGTGAAGGCGTGCCGTAGTGGTTATTTGGTAGAATGCTAGGTCATGCATGCTGGAACAGGACAAGAAGTGTTCTCGTGAGCAAGAAACACACCTCACTACATGGAACCCCCCCATATGGCCTTGGCAGTTTCAAATGGTGTTCCAAAAGGCTTGAAAGTTTGGTGCACTGAAAAACAGAAACTCTGAAAATTAATGGCTGCTTGGTATCATCATGGAGGGAGGGGGGGGTGTTCCAAAAAAAGTTGGCAGGTTTGCATGTGGGGGGATGTGGGGGGTAGGGGGGGGCGTGAAGTACCCTCCACCCCGCCACGGTGATTTGCCAAAGGTCCCGGGCGCAACGGGGCTCGGGCTTGACATGAACATCAGCGCTGCAAGGAGAATTTCGTCCAAGCCACCAGGGACGAAATTCTGCTTGCTTCCTAGAGTATGTGCATACAAGACTACCCAAACCGTCAATCATTTTGCAGCGCATTTTGCGCTTGTACAAGCATATGATGGATCGGAGATGTGTGACGACATATGCGTGAGCTCCAGTCCCACACTCCCAGTCCCGGCCCCAGTCCCAATCCTGATATTAGTCGTAATCCCAGCAATCCATGGCACATTTTGTCAGGTATCGTTGATTGCACAGCGTCCATTTGACGGCTTCTGCGGCATTACTGGTCTGTGTTTAATCGATGCTTTTTCTTTGGTGGAAGATTCCTGAGTCTTGCCCTGCAGCCCTGCTGCATGCTCTTGTACCCTGGATCCCAGGCCCTATGCCCTACGCCTTCTAGCCCATGCGCTCTTTCGCCCTCCCATGCCATACTTAGTCCCAAATCCAGTCAGACTCGCAGTCTCCGTCTCACTATCAGTCCCGGCCCCAATCACAACGACAGTCTCATGCGGCTGTTCGTCAGCCGCCAGCAATGGACAGCAGTTGCTGGTGGACGGACGCTTTGTGGAGGGTCGCATATAGTTAATGCTCAGGCCTGGGGCACTGACGAATGGAGCATGGTCCGTGTTGCATCACCGAAACCAGCAGCCTTTCCCCCTTCATCGCAGAGGCGGTTTCGCCATGGATGCTGTCAATGAGTTCCTGCGGCGCAAAGAGACGCACATTGCGGATTCGCCCCTGTTCGTCATGGGGAACGAGTCTGCAGACCTCGACTCGATGGTCGCCGCCGTCGCCTACGCCTTCTTCGAGTCCCACGCGAACCAGTCCTGCAGCGTCCCTGTGATCAACATTCCGCGCAACGAGTTCGTGTTCCGTGCGGAGGCGGTGTGGCTGTTCGAGAGCCTCGGCATCCCCCACGACCGCCTCACTTTCGTAGACGAACTCGATCTGGGGCAGTTCTGCAAAGAGGGATCGGCCAAGCTCTTCCTCGTTGACCACAACAAACTCTGCCCCCGGCAGACTGACTTGGCGCCGATGGTATGCGGCACTGTCGACCATCACGTGGACGAGGGCCTGTACAGCAGCACCTGCACGCACCGCCGGGTGGTCCGTCTCTGCGGATCGGCCACGACTCTGGTCGCGGAGGCATTCTTTGAGTCTGGCGCCTGCAGCTCCGCGCTAACCCCGGCGCTGGCCAAGTTGCTTCTGGCTGCCATTTTGGTCGATACTGTGAATCTGGACCCGGCGCATCAGAAGGTGCCTATGCTTAGGGGTGAGGCAGGGCGGTGTGGTATCCAGAATTGCCGCCAGCTGAGGCACAGGGATGCGGCATGGGGGTGCACATGGGGTATGGGGCATGAGGATGGGCATGTGCATAGGCATAGGGCATGGGGATGGGGCATGGGCATGGCCAAGCAGTACGGGGACACGTTGTCCCATGCCTTGGGCAGCTCGGCATTTGGGGTGACAACGGTGGCACCAGCAGAGACACAATGTTCTAAACCACACTGTCCTGTTTGACCTTCATCCCCAGACGTGGTTCTTGACTTGTATAGGCACATCGCACATGACGTGGGGATGGAGATGGGGGTGTGGCATGGGAACGGGGCATGGACATGAGGCATGGGGATGGGGCGCAGCGATGGGGCATAGAATTGTGGAACTGGATCCGGCGCATCTGAAGGTCACCCCTGACGATGAAGCAGCTGCCGAAAAGCTGCTGACCGTCATCGCCGGGCCCGACACCAAGGCCCAGACGGAAGTGCGTCAAACGCTGTTCGCCACGTTGCAAAAGGAGAAGTACAACACCGCGCGGCTGACAGTGGATGACTCGCTGCGGAAGGACTACAAGGCCTACAAGTTTGGGTCGTCCCCCGTCGGCATCGCGTCTGTACTGGACTCCGTAGACGACCTAATTGCGAAGGATCCCGAGAATTTCTTCGCCATCTGCGACGCCTTCTGCACGCAGAACAAGATCGTTGGGCTGATCATAATGTGTGCGTATTTCGTAACGGAGGAGAATTTCAAGCGGGAGCTCGTGGTCATGCAGCCCAGCAACGCGGAGCCGGACGAAGCGCGGTCTCTTTACCAGAAGCTCACTGCCTCTTTGGATGCGCAGGCCGACCTCGACCTGACGCCCCTCGTCCCCAAAGTGTGGCCGGCCACGGAGCTGAACGCCCGCTGTTGGAGCCAGGGGAACATCGGGATGTCCCGCAAAAAGCTGTCGCCAGTGCTCGAGAAGTGCTTCCAATGACAGAGGGAAGCACTTGGGGAACGGACTTACAGGGTCCGAAACGGTCAGCAGGGGTAATAAGGCGTGAAATCTTGGAAGCATTTGCAAATGTGGAAACAGGTCAAACCACATGCAGGCTGGCTCCACGTCCGTGGACGAGATGCCCCGTCCTCTGCTGCATGGCACGACCGCACAGTGG
This sequence comes from Eutreptiella sp. 'Long Island Sound 2002', assembly GCA_964036045.1. Lineage (NCBI taxonomy): Eukaryota > Euglenozoa > Euglenophyceae > Eutreptiales > Eutreptiaceae > Eutreptiella > Eutreptiella sp. 'Long Island Sound 2002'. The sequence goes on along the minus strand of OZ038398.1, from coordinate 27,031,680 downwards.
CCCTCAATAGCGTCTGCCCGCCAGCCCTTATCAACCCAAGACGCAGGAAGATCGAAGGCCACGCAACTCAGGCCTGAGGCACAGCGAGCAGCCCACATGTGCAGTATTGCTCAGGGATGGCCGTGTGGCCTCCAAGACAGGCCCGCCGAATTTACCTCGTCGTTTGTAGTAGGAACCTGGGGTCAAATGGGGGAGAGTTGGCAGACTTCCCAGTCTCAGAGAGCAAACAGGGCAGAATGCGAGTTTTTATGCGCGATGCATCGTTGATCCAGTCCTCCATGGGACCCACCCCGTGTCTTTTTGTGTTGCTTTTGGACCAGTCTGGTCAGTTCAGTATGTTCGGACACCAACAAACTCGACGGACCCGATGAACTCGACGGAGACGCATGAAGGACCGCGGCCCTTGTCTTTGCACCCCAAATTGTGCACAATTTCCCGATCCCGAGCTGATTGAGATGCGATGCACCCGGTCGAAACCCAGATCCAGACCTCGTTAACCCTCGAAGCAGAAACCCGAAATCGCCATCGTCGATGAAGCGGCCACAGCCAGTGCGAGCGGGGGGGGGCGGGAGGGTGAGTGGAGTTTTGTGGTTGAGAAAGTGGCATGTCTGTCCCACTGCGCACGATTGCTGAGGGAGGGTGTGCAACATGGCAAACAATTTTGTAAGCGCGGCTGGCAGGGGAAAGCAACGCAACCAGCCGACCCCCTTTTGCACCCATGTACCCCTCCATCATCAACGCATTCACGTCAAGCATTCGTGGAAAGGCTCCAACGCAGAATGTCCTATTTATCGTAAAAGCGATTGTTGACCATGCCCCTGACTGATCACACTTGCGCGTCTTGCTCCTCTTGGCATCCCAAATGGTTAGCCGCGCCACCCGGGCTCTGCGGACTGTTTTTCTGTAGGGAGGGAGTATTGGGTGGGTTGCAGGGGGGTTGCTATAAAGGCTGCATCAGTCGCGGGAGGTGGGCAGGGTGGGTAAAGGAGGCAACTACACTCGACGCACCGCTTCAAGGCAGGTTGGCAGGCAGACAGACAGTCGTGGACGGACCCTCAAAGCTGTCCTCCAAGAGCTTCGGGGATAGATGGGGTTTCCCCCTTCCAGCCGACACCCCGCCTCCCCAAACCCCTTGGCGTGCGTAGGAGTCGGGGCATTGACCGTGGGAACGGCGTGTCCTGTGGGCCCTATTGTTTTCAGTACCACCTCCACATGCACAAGTCTTCGTCGTGTTTCTGAACACGCAGACTTTTGGGCCTTGTGCCCCAGGGCGTTTCTCGGGTGCCCGCTTTCGCCTTTCGGGATGCAGAACGCTTCAGGACGAAGGTGGTGGTGGAGTGAGGCTTGTTGGTGGCTGGCCAATAGCCAGTGAACGGCTGGCAAGTGCGCGAGAGAAAAGCACAACGCAACACGAAACAACATCACCAGCACATGTCATCACAACACACCACCACAGAGCAGCACAACACAACACGCCATACCTCAGCATCGCATGAACCAACGGCTAGTTGGCAGTATCTCGTGACAGCCACAGTGACCAGCCAACCGCAGGCAGTATGCCCTCTTTCATCACATGCCCCTGCCTGAACCCTGGGGCGGGGGGGGGCATGTTGACTGGTGTGGTGTTGGTTGGTGCGGAATTGGGCCCCAGCCAAGCCCGAGCCAGGCGACTGGAGCATCTCGCCCTCCTGTTGGCGGCACTGCCTCATGCCTGCTCCCCTCTGCCTGCTGAGGCTAAGGTGCCCCAGCCCGGTTTCGAATTGATCCCCCCCACCCCAATCCCTGCCAATCACGAAACCTGTGCGCTGGCACTGCACCACAGCGCATCCATGCCTCGGGGGGCGGGCAAGACCTAGGGGTTCAGGGAATAGTGCGTGAATTCGAACGACATGAAATCGTGAGTGAGCTAGCCCCCCCCCCCCCCCCGAATCGGGAACTCCTGTGCAAGGCGGCACACGTGCTGCGCATGCACAACACGGCAGACCTCGGTCACGCTTTGTTGGTTAAGGGGGCGTGTGTCGGCCTTGGAGGGAGTGATTTTATGGGCTTTAGTGCCGTCTTAGGTCCTCCCAAAAGGGGGGAATCAAAAAGGCTACATCACCCCCGCCATCTGGGGGTGAGCGGACAGGAATCAAATGGGTCAATAGCGATGCCACATGTAAAACTGAGGCAAACATCTCAACAATGGCCCATGTGTTTTGTACGAGTCTGGTCACTTGGACCTTTGCATGTGCCATGGGGACGGAAAGGTATTGGTTTATATGATCCGAACCCTGTATCCAAGTGTACTCTGGAGATGGCTCTGGAGTTGAGGTAGCGTAGAAGGACAGCCCATTCGTGGCATTGCCACCGTCCAGTGGCATGAGTCAATCGCTGAATGCCTGCGTGGACAACCACAGCAAAACCACCTCCAACGCCCAATCTGTCTATCGAATCGGCCCCAGAGCCTCCCTTCACGCCTGACCCAGGCCCTACCCCTCCCCTAAGAAAGCATCATTCATGCGTCCCAAACACACCAAACTGATGAAATCGGGTGTCTGAACCAAATCTTCAAGTGCACAGACACATCATTTACTGTGAAGGGTGGCGTGATGCTGGTCGCAAGCGTGCTGTGCACATGCTGTGCAGGTGCTTAACTTCTGGGCCTCGAGTACAGAAGTGTTGGAGTGTCAATTTATGTTTTTCTGCCACTATGGCACATCTGATGATGGAGCTGTACTATGGCACATCTGATGATGGAGCTGTACTATGGCACATCTGATGATGGAGCTGTACTATGGCACATCTGATGATGGAGCTGTACTATGGCACATCTGATGATGGAGCTGTGTCTTCGTGAAATGCCGCAAACTTCATTAGTCTAAACAAACTGATTTGGAATCACGAACTGCTGACTCAAAGCCACAAATCTGAGCCCAAAACCACGAATTTCGACAGCTGCCAATTTGTAGCACACTGCTCATTGCTACGACTGTGGTCTGCCCACCATGCAGAATTGCCCATGCATGGCAGTGCACAGGACGCGCTCATGAATGGCAGCCCAAATCGCAGCGTTGTGTCAGATTTGTGTCAGAAATTCGTGTTTGTTGGTATGTGTGGGGATGGTGGTGACACATAACCTTGTTGCAACCTTGTTGCGGCGCCCGGTACAAGGTTGTCTATAATTCCACCTACCAGATATAGTTATCCAAAAAAGCTCCTGTAGTTTTGTCCTCTACTGGTGCTTTTGCATCCGATTTGACAATTCCCTCCAGAAATTGGGAACAGTGTGCACCAAGTTGCCAGTGTACCGTTTTCTGCAAATTCTGATTCCCAGAGAAAATTTGTCGATCGCTGTGGAGCGTGTGTGGAGAGCTGTGAGTGCATGGGGTGTCGCCGCATTAGTGGTCTAGCCATTTTTGGCTTTTGGCTGTCCAGAGTTGAAAATAGCTGTGAATAATAATAATAATAACAACAATAATAATAATTATAATAATAATAATGATGATGATAATAATAAGGTATGAAAAAATCCTTTGAGACCACAAACGTATACGGCTTTTGAAGCCCCATAATGCTGCCAAATCGCCCTTTCACACAGCTGTGTGAATCAGCAATTGGCAGCACCGATCGTCGATTTTGGCGATCTGACTGTAAGATTCCGATGTCTTGAGGTCTCATTTGAGTTCAGCATCAAAAACTGCCCCATATTAGCATTTGACTGGTCAAAATTCGACATGGTAGGCCAAAGTGATGAATTTCTTGGGTTCTCACTCATTTGGCCATTTTGGTTTGATTCAGCCACTTTTGCACACCTGCTGTGGCTCAACCTGGAGGCCCTAGGAATGAAAGGGGAGGCTTTTCTACCCAATTGGTGTCCAAATGATGTGGAAAACGCAAGGTTGCCCTGTCTAGCCTCCCTTTCACAAGTCGAATGGGGGCACAACAGTGGTAGAAAGTGGTACTCAGGTTGGTTCTACGATCTCGCTTCCACAGCTTTGCCAAGGTACCCTTGGGACCACATCTTTGAATATCCCGTATGGGACCTGCAGGGAGTTTTGCGTGGCTATGGCCTCTAGGGAGGGCACACGAGGGCGAAAACAAAAGTGTGCTAGCTTTTTAGGCTGTCTTTTTCGGTGATGTTACAACACTAGGCTGCCAAAATCGTGGGTCTCCCCCCTCGTGTTGCCGTTCGATCCCTAGAGTCCCATGGGTTCTCAACCAAGTATATTCAAGTAGTTTGGACCTGGAGGCAAGGAAAAGGCCACTCTTTTGCACCTTGGATCCCCATCGTGTCCGAGTTTTGTGAGGTCAGGGATTGGCATTTTGGTCAAAAACGTACACTGCACCAACATATCGTGGCGTTGGAAGGTGAGTTTGGGCTGTTGGAAGGCTTGAAGTTGGGTTTTTTGTGGCCGCCTTTGTGTAAAAATCAGACTTGGTTTTTTTTTTTTACCATTTGAGCTGTGTAAGCGCGTACCTCCCTCCGCATAGTAGGGTAGGAAGCCCAAGTATTACCCCATGCTCAACCAGCTATGTCTATTTTGTTTGGACTTGGAGGCACGGGGGGGAATACCTAGATTACCCCGTGAGGCCAGATTATGCACTACTTCTATGCGTGGATTTGACATTCTTGTCAGAAATGAAAATGTGGTTTTCATGTCCCCTAGCATTGGAGGCATTACCCAAACATATCGTTGAGGTACAAGGTAGACCTAGGCTCGTTTGGAAGCTCAAGAGGACCCCTAGAAAGTCATTAGGACCTGTGATAGGTTCTCTTGCGCAGAGCTGTTACAAAAAATGCACGACGTTAGAAGCAGTTTGTTGTCAGTCTCATAACCTCTCGTAGTGCCCCCTCCCCAAGCTGGGCCGTACTTCTCTGTCCTATTATTTTACCTTGGTGCTAGTAGCATGCTTTCGTGACGTTGCAATTGTAGGCACTAGGGTTATTGGATGTTTAACTAGAGCGGGGTCCAAAGTTAATGGGTTACTCCCATACTTTGTAACGTTCCTTCTTTCATGTATGTACTTTGTGCAATGTGTAAACTTTTCTGACTAGCTAGGGTACATGGGATAGGACCTGTATTATGTACAACCTTCGCACAATCGGACCCACACCATTCAAAGGCTAATTAGGATAGGTTGATACCAGATTACAGCGTAATGTGATGTGCAACATTTCAGCGGGCAATTGTGGTGCGAGGTGCTATTGCCATGTGTCCACTGCCCCCCCCCCCCCACCTTCCCCATTTCGCTGCCATGTCGCTTTTAATCGCATGCCCCACTTGTTGCTTTGCCAGCACGCAGTGTAGGCGCCGTGCAAGCGCTCTGCGCAAGTCTGTCTTTTAATGGTATGAAGTGCTCAAGTTCCAGTGCTGACCTCTTTGAGCTGATTCCGTGACACATGTTCTGAGTGGTGTGGACCATTGACAGCGTTTGCATGTGTCATGGTGTCATGGGTCATGGGTCATGGGTCTGCAGTGTGGAACAGAGCACCCGAGCAGCGGTCTGAGAATCAACCCCTGGACTACATGGACAATGCTTTGTGAATCCGCCCCAGTGGGCAGGGAAGTATCAGAGGTGCCGGACATCCTAACCCCAAGACCTCCACCCACCACCTAGATCATTATTTTACTGTGGGAAAAGTCGATTTACTTGCGGAACTTACTTCCAATTCTGAGATATTCTTCTTGAGTTTGCTTTGGTGTGACAGCTCATGCTGCAAGACCGTGCATGATATTCCAGAACTGTCCAAAACCTCATGGCGACAGGTCTGCAGTAGCAATGGACCTCCCAGAAATAGAGAGCGTTACAATACAGCTGATGTCGAGTCCAGGGGCCTTTTCCCGAGTGCCTTGCAACCCCCCCTCCCCCGTTTCTTGTGGAAAGGTGCACAGTTTGAGGGACAACACCCTGACATTGCAACAGGATCTGTGTTGTGTTGATTGTGTGTGTGGTACCTTCAATCATCTCCGTTTTTTGCAAAGACGGCTGCAACCCAATCAGCACAAAGGAACAACAGAAGCGGTGCTGAGACTCCTGCTAAGAAAACGACACCTGATACCCCCCCCCCCGTCCAATCTGGAAGTTGTGGGAGCGGCTGATTATTCTTGCAAGAGAAGTATCCGATGGAGGTGGCATGGGTGCAGCAGGTGGTTTTGCAGTCGGACCCTAGGGAGGATCAAGTAACTACTGAGCAGGAGCCAGACGAGGTTGACAATGATGTGATGGGGAGGTGATGGATGAGATGGGCAAGGCTGGGTGTGCGCAAGGAATGTGGGAAGCAGTTGGAGACTGGAGGGTGGATGGGATGCAGATTCAGACAGGCTGTGCGGTGGACGATGTGTCTAATGAGAGTACCGCGTGCGTCATTCGCAGCGGCTGCAGTGGTCGAGAGTACTGTCATCAGGATTGGGTGCCGTGGGTAATGCACTCAAGTGGTCTGATTCTCAGGATCTGGATGCACGGGTCAGTGCCGTATCAGTAAATGACACGGCGGCATGGGGGGCAGCGGAACCCAGGGCCTTTCTTTGTGGACATGCATCTGTTCTGAGCAAAAGCTGCTGTTGTTGTTGTTGTTGTTGTTGTTGTTGTTGTTGTTGTTGTTGTTGTTGTTGTTGTTGTTGTTTGTTTCTGTTTGCTCACAGTTGTTGTTCATTGGGCTCCTCAATTCATCAACCATTTGGCAGCGTAGAATTTTCCCCCTCAGTAATGTGGTTGGTACACGTCCAGTTGGTGAGAAACACCATCCTTTGGACAAGGGGCTCTATCAACACTGCCAGCACAAAAGGAGACATAAAGGCAAGTACCATGAGTGTCACAACATGATAACCGTTGGCTCTAGAATTGAAGCTCATGGGCATAAGAGTGGCACATACTGGTGGGTAGGATACTGGGGCAGATGGGGACAGGGACACAGGGGTGCACTGTGCGCTGTGCAAAAAGTAGGCTATTTTGTGGAAGGTCACTGTGGCGGTGGATATTTTGGTTCGTCGGGTGACATGTGTGCTACATATGGAGCGGATCAACTTACAAACATGTTCCATTAGAGCCATGATTATTGTCAATGATGCTCCGCTTTGTGCTCATGTATTCTGTCAAAAACAAATAATGTGTGCTTTTTTTGGGACAAATGGACAATACAGCCAATACTTTCATTGGCTGCAAGACATTGACTGTCCAGCCAAAGACCTCTGATGATATTCATGGGTAATATAGAGCATGGGTGGAACATTTGTTTGCCCGTCTTTGGTCTTGGAGGGTTATGCATATTTGGCTGGGGTCCCATCAGGATTCTTGCTGTTTTTGCCATGTGCACCTGTGCTTCCCAAGGGGTGGGTGGATTTCAGGGTGGTCAGGGAAAGTTGAATTATTATTATTTGGCGCTGCGCACAGTGTGCAGAAACACCCCCAATGAAAGCCGAAATTTAATCATGTCTTGCCCCTGCGTCCACGCTGCGCAAGCCCGTGCCAGGGGAGGACTGCACGGTCTGATCGGGCTACACCTGCGCAGGCAAAGCCACACTTGCCCGCAAATCAAATTTCCACACAAGTCCCACCAGTGCAAACTATGGTCCCCAAAAAAAGAAACGGTCTGACGCAAATATGACAGGCCATGTCACCACCCCAGGCTCCACTGGCATGGCAACACTGTCCAGGATGCAATGAATTGTTGGCAGCTCAAGCCAACAAAATCGAACTGCATAGGTGACAGAGCATCAATAATGCGCCCACAGCTGTCCCCCCTTTTTTTCTTGGTCTCCGTTCCGCTGCACACTCCACTTACCTGGAGGCCATAGTAGGCAGTCCCACAGCTGCCCGACCAGGAGGGGGCCGCAGCACGCCTACTGCGGACAGAATAGGAGTGATCGGCCGTTGGGTTAGGGCCAAGCCTTTTTTTAGTGGCGCGCACACCCTCCCCCAGGGGGGGGGTGCCTGCCTGCCCTTTTGGAAATTCTGGGTGCCCTCAGCGGAAACACCCTCCCCCCCCCCCGGGGTGGGGGTAGGCCAAGAGTGGGTTGGCCTTTTTGGGGGACAATATTTGTAAGAAAAATTTTCATCCTGCCCCTGAGCAGTGGGTGGCCAGATCTGGTCAGCACCCTAGCGGTGCTGCACTGCACCTGCGTTCAACAGGTCGTTGGTTCAAATCCTGGCGCTCTGGTAATTAATGCGCTGGTGTTAGCAGGCTGCGCCAGGCTGAGATTCTTTGAGGGAATAGATTCAAAGTAAAATATCTATACCACTCCTGAGGTATATCCAACAAAGGTGATAGGTGTGTTAGTGGTAAGATGCTGTGCTTGCAACTGCTGTGACCCTGGTTCAATTCCCAGGGTGTGTCAGCAGGGCATCAGAAGGCTGGAGTGTGTGCCATGGTAGTCAAAATTTTTCTGTCTTTTTATTTTGACAGCTCATTATGAAAGTACTTTGCAAATGTGGTATGAGGGTGGATGACCACCCAAATGCCATGCGTGAGCATCTGAAGTCCCCGGCACATGGCGATCGGCTGAGTAATGCCGCACAAGGCTCCAAGCTGGCTGCCCTTCTGGTTAGGAAGCCTGCTCCGCCAACACCCAGGCAGCATCTTGAAGCAGCAGCAGCAGCTGCACAAGCATCAAGCAGCAGCTCTGCCGGGAACCAGGCACCCCTTGCTCCGGCAGCTTGCGTTCCCTGTGATGATGTTGATGCGTCGCCTGTGGGTTCTTCTGCTGCTACGGCTGATGTTGCGCTTTCCCAAGGCAGCGGTGCTTCTGCCTCTGCCTCTGCCGATGCAGCTGGGGCACTCTCTCAAGGCAGTGCCCCCGATGCTTCTCAAGGCAGTGCCTTGGCCCCTTGGCCCCTCAACGATTGTCTTTGTCCACCACGCTTGTTGAACAATTCATGATTTTGGCATTGGATGCCCTGCCTTGGGGCAAGTATGACTACCAGCCAGTTTGGAGTTTGGTTTCTAACAACGAGCGAAGGGCACGATTCCGCAAAGCACGGGTGGATCAGGGTGGCAAGCATGCTTCCCATAAGCGCAAGACAACACAAGAAGTGGTTGGAGCCAAAAGGAAGAGGGATGTGGTTGTGTGCGAGGGAGAGTCTAGTGATGATGCTTCCTCAATTTCTGATTGCAACAGCTCCAGCGACAGTGAGTGAGTAACATACACCTCTTCAGCAAGCAGTGGTGAGCCCTTCACGACTTGATGCATTGCGTGTGGTTTGATATTGGGTAGGTACTGTGGACAAGGCGGTGAGTGGGTGCCTGCCTCCTTGACTGGACCCCCCCCCCCCCTAGGGTAGGGGTAGGACAAAAGCAGTGCCTGCCCTGAAAAAGTGCCTGCCTCCTCCAAGATTTCACCCCCCCCCTCCCCCCCCCGTATCTAAAAAAAGGCATGGTTAGGGCCCTCTCGTTCGCCCTGGCCTGACTCTACATGGAGCCCCGGGCTGTCTGCAAGGGTCCAGATTTACTTTTTTTCTCTGGGGACGGGGATTGTGGACGGCGCCTCGTTGAGGGGTAGCCGAGCGGTTGGGAGGTAACCGATGGGCGTTGGAGGGTGACTGTGAGCATTCTATTTTGTCGGTGTGACGGAGGTACCCCCCCCCCCCCCCCACCTCCCCAGGGATGCATCAGAAGGGAAGGGACCCCAGAGGCGGCCCCAGAAGCGGTTAGACAGGCGGTTGGAGGAGGTTGCCAAAGCTGGGGGCGGTTACTGTCGGTTACAAATGCCATTGAGGCTGGCACTTGGCGTCAGGGGGACAGTGGCTGGGCATAGGCCAGGCGGCCTGAAGGGGGGTACCTCCCCCCCCTTCCAATGCATCCCCCCTTGCCCCCCCCCCCTTTTTTCGCCGACGGACGGCCCTGATCAAGCTGCACTAACGCCCCCTCCGTTTCCTCGCCAGACAAAAAATGACCGGAAGTGCTGCGCACCACTGATGTGTAGCACTTGGGGAGCCGCTGATCCGGACCCCCCAGGCCCTCTGTTACATTCCCCACATCAAAGATGGGGTGGAGAGCCCCCTCCAAATCTTCACAGTATTGGGCAGCAGCATCTCAGGGCTGCCCCGCCCCCCCCACCCCCCACACACATGATGACCGCATACCGGGCACTGATCAGGCCGTCAGGGGAGGACGCCATGGGCAGAGTTGCTGGATGTGCTTCCTCATTTGACCACCGAGTGGCTGTTAGGCGTATGACACATCCCCCCCCCCCCCCCCCTCAACCCCCAACCCCCTACCCCCTACCCCTTGGGGTTTGGGGTTTGGGACTATGGGCCATACTGCCTCTCTCTGGGGTGATGGGGATGCATATGTTGCCCTACCCAGCTCCCCTTGTGCAATGACTGCCATGCACAACGACCACCCCCTGATCAAACGGCGCTCCCCCCCCCCCCACCACCATTTTCAGCAAATCTTTCGGGCAAGTTCTCTCACGTTCGTTTGCAGTTTCATTCACTGCCCCCTCTGGTGTCACTCTCTGCACATTTCTCGTGTGTTCCTGTGGCTCGTCATGGGGGCAATGGTGTATTTTCCCGGGTATTTGGTGCAACAAAGCGCCACAAAGTCATGGGCAGCAGTCTGAAGAGGGGAGGGGCCGGCAGGGGCAAGGGCAAGGGAAACGGTGGGTGTGGGCAGCGGCAGGGGGTATCGCAGGGTCAACGGCGTTGGATTGCGAACACCGGCCGTGTTGTGCCAATTGCGTTGCGGTGTGTCATCCACTTCATCGTGGCGCAGTTGCTCAACCTTCGAAGCCCGTGAGTCTGAAGCAGCTTGTGATTCGCAGTTTCTTTTGCTGATGGAGCCCAAGCATGTGGCTGTGGCTTTGTTGGCCGCCGCGGGGGCCTACCTATTCTACATAAGAACTACGCAGCCGCTGAAAAAGCCTTTGAAAGTCAAGGTATTTGGTTTGTATTTTACGCCTACGCCTACGCCAACACAGACCCTTGGGTCTTTGCGCCGGGCCTGTCTTGTGTGGTTTGGTTAGTCAGTCCGTTTGTCCGGCGGTCGACCGCAATCGTCATGCCACCTGAGGACGGGCCCCTGTCGGGAACTGGACAGGCCCCTCTCAGGCCACGGTGTTGCTGTTGTTCTGTCTAATGAACCAGTTTTTGGATACAACCTGACATCACGCTTACGCTTACACTTACACTTAAATCACCTAGAAGAGGGTTGTTAGATCAAGTGCAGGCGCAGGCGTCGTATACCCTCCCTTTTGGGGGTTGTTCGCGTAGCATACCCCAAGTTGTGGAATTGGATGTCCAACCCCTTGTAAAATCATCATTTTGGGCCAGAAAACAATCCCCCAAAATTTTGACCCCCCACCCCACCCCACCCCGTACCAGGGTACCCCATTTTTGGGGGATGGCTGGGGGTTAAAACTTCTTTGCGTATTGTGGGCGCTGTGTGTTGATTCAGACCCAGGTCCTGAGGAACTTTTTTCTTGTACATGGACCCACTAACCCAATGTGGGGGTCTCGGGTCCTAACACCAGCACGGGGGGGACGTCTCCTCGCTTTTGTACGCGACCCCCCCAGTAGAAGTGGGCCGAAGGCCCCCAAGGGGGGGGAGGAGGCTAGCCGCCGAGGAGGGCTTCTCTGGGGGAATGGCTAGTTGCTGGGGGGTGGGGGGGGCGCCCGGGTGAGAGGGCCAGCAGAGGTCTAGTCCAGTCTGCCAGAGACGCGGCGGCCCAAGGGGTTGCTCTACAACAATGGAGGCCTCCACTCTACCTCCTCACCAATGCAATGGTGGTTGTAGGCGCCCCCACCTCCTGCCTGGGGAGGGCCGATGAGCTGGCCAACCAGGGCCGGCTGGCACATCCCCACAGGCGCCAGTTTTTGCCTGACCGGGTGGCTGCAGCGGGTAGACCGCCAATTGTGGTGCGCACAGCATGCAGGGCACCGTAGCCTGCTTGCCAGTGGCACCCTATTCCTTCCTTTTGATCCTGTTTGTGTATGGTAGCCGGTATGCCCAGTTTGCCTATGATGGCACGTACCCGATGGTTTTCTTGAGGTGTATACCTTGCCCTATGATGGGTAAGCAGCGTAGCACAGTTGGTCGTGCACAACTCTTCCATTTCACATAGGGTGGTTCGAACCCCGGGGAGGGCTGGGAACTGCCGAATGTCCCGCAGCCCCAGGGATGTTTCAATTTTTGGCTGCGCGTGAATGGTTGGGTGCGAGCATACCTGAAAGTGCACGGGGGCCCGGCCCCGCAGTGCGCTCCATCATCGCGGCCCGTCGCGAACCGTGGAGGTGACGGTGCCGGCAGCTCATGAAGAGCTCTAGCTTTTGGTGTGGCGACGGTGCTAGGTCACTGACACCAGCGATGTGGGAAATGCGGTGTGGGGTGGTGGGTACGATGACGGTTATTTAACCACATCGGTAGCGTAGTATGCTGGAAGTGCACGGGGGCTTTGTCCCGGAGGGCGTAGGTTCGATGCCTGGCGTGTAGACTATGGTGCCGGCAGCTCTCTATCCTCTTATCATCTTTTTATCTTGATTCCTGCTGCACAGGAATGTCTGGTTTGTTCGTTGCGGCGTTTCCGCGATCAAACATGTTAGCACTAGTTTTGCACGGGGAATTGCACTTGCATCTGCACAGGCACAGCTCGGGGCTATTGTGTGTTTGTTTGTTGCAGTGTTTCTGCTCTGCCTCTAGTTCGACCAGTTTTGGGGGGTCGGCCTCACTGACCCACTGACTCCGGCATAAACAGCCATATGAAGTCCATATGTCCATATGCAGGAGGGATGGAGTATTGTTCCTACGGCTAGGAAGCTGTGAATCAATATGCTAGGGGCTACTGCAAGGCCCACACATGAACTCCAAACTCATGGTTCTTGCAGCGATGTAGGATGTAGGAATGTAGAACCTTGCATTTTGAGCATGATTCGAATGGAAGCCTTGGTATGTATATATATTACGACACCCCTCTCCCCTTACATCTAGCTAACATGTATACATATATATATATATATATATATATATATATATATATATATATATATATATATATATATATATATATATATATATATATATATATATATATATGGCATAAGGTGTGACGCCCCCCCCCCCCCTCCACGGACCCACCGGCCGCGGTTGGGTTGGGGCCAAGGACCCCCCCCCCCTATTTTTGGGTCGAGAAATTCAAAAAAAGAGGAATTAGAGTGATTGGAGACGGTGGTGGGCCGCTATGACCCTTCAAAGTTGCTAAAAATAGGTATTTCTTACCGAGTGACATCATCCCAAAAATAGCCTCAAAATCCTAAAAACAGCCCTCTCTACATCACAAAACCCACCAACACCCCACACCATTGCCGTCAATGCCTTCCGTTGGATCCATTCATCACCCTTTTGCCCCACTAGGGGCAGGGGCAGGGGAAGGGGCACCTGCACCCCAGCGTACCAATTTTTGAGCCAACCTTGCATATTTTGCTATTTTTAGTTCACTGGTTAGGACCCTATTTTTGGTGATGTCATACCCTATTTTTAGCCCTACCCACACCTTTGTGCGCCCAAATGCTCCACCCCAACTATCCAAAAACCTTCTCAAAGGTGTTTGTTTGTGTTCCCCACCCTTAAAATAGGGGGTGTGGTCCTTACTTGCCCTCCAATCCTCCCCAAGTCACGGGGGTGGGGGGGGGGGGCGTGACACCTTATGCCATATATATATATCCTCTATTCTACACCCCTCTCCCCAACTTTGAGTGGCTCCACAATATAGCTCTAAGATACGTACGAAGGGTACAACTTGGTGCATACATGTGGAGCAAGGGCTAAACTAGGTCAAAACGGGCTTAAAATGCGCCCATTTGACTTATTTGAGCATCCCGAATGGTCGAGGATCACTTTTGGAAAAACGCGTTTTTCACCCATTTTTGACCCATTTTTGGTCCCAAAACGGCCCATTTTCAAGGCATTTTGGCATTTCCCATGGGCCAAAACGCATGACCTCGGGCTCAAAATGGGCTAAAAACACTTGCTTGAGCACCGGAAATGGTCCAGGATCAGTTTTGGAAAAATGCGTTTTTGACCCATTTTTGACCCATTTTTGGTCTTGAAACAGCCCATTTTCAAGGCATTTTGGGATTTTCCGTGGCCCATAACGCGCCACCATGGGCTCAAAACGGCCTAAAAACACTTGTTTGAGCTTCGCAAGTGGTCTAGGAACAACTTTGAAAAAAATCATTTTTTTCGCCCCGGGGACCCGGTGGACCCACCGTTGGCCCCAACTGTGCGCGGGCTGTGCTGCCCTCCGGCTCCACCAAGTGACCACTGGTACAGGGGTCCAAGCGTCTCGTTGGGCGATTGTGAAGTTTGCAAACCACAAAAAGTGGGGGGTTGCGGGTGGAATAGGTGCCCTCGGAATTCGGTTTTGAGCCACATAGCCCAAGATACGGCCCGTTCTAGGTTTGAGGCCTGTTTGACACAAACAACGCACATTTAGGCCATTTTTGGCCATTTTTGGGCCGTTTCTCGGACATATTGTGGAGCTCGAGGGCAAGAAAGGGCTCTTGGTCACGGGGCAATTGAGGCGCACGTGGAGTGTAGGAACCGTTTGCCTTTGTTTGGCCGTTTTGACTCTTTTTGGACCCAAAAAAAAAGGCTGTTTTGGGGCACAAAATGCGCAGTTTTGGGAGGGCCTCCCGTCTTGGCGCCCCCGCCCCGGGGCGCCACCGGTGAGTTTTTGGCTCAAAAAAAAAAATCAGAAGTGGATACCTCACCCCTGCCTTCTTGGAGGCCCACAAGTGGACAGAAAAATCTTACGTAACCACTGCATTCTCGGGGGCCCACAAGTGGGCGGAAATGCTACGTAACCCCTGCATTCTCGGGGGTCCCCAACGAAGGGGACAAAATTTTTGGGCGCTTTCAGCGCCACCCTATATATGGCCGGTAGCTATTGACCCTTGGTAACTAAGTGGGCCCGGATGGCCGGAAGGGGGTGGAGTCGCGTACCTGAACTGAGGAGACGTCCCCCCCGTGAACACCAGGTACCCCCAGTCCCCCCCCCCCCCCCATGGGCCCTTGCGAATGAGGACTTAGCCGTTTTTACGCTGGTTAGACTGTTTAGTGTCATCTCAAAAATTTCAAATTTCGACTTTTGCCGAATCCCTTCTGTCGCCGCTGGGATGGGTTTGGGTGATCATTTAGTGACAATACGGGTACAGAGCTGGATCCGGCGGAGTTCCTCCGCCGGTACGGCCATAAGCTGCACCGAGTGCCGATGCTCTCCCCGACGAGCCGCTGCCTGCGTTGTGCGCTCACGCAAATGCGCCCGTCGGCACTAGGGCTGGAGGACTGGAGCTTGGTAGAGCTCCGGGCCCTCCCAAACACCCTCTTAGAGTGGCCGGCGGACCTGCTCCAGGAGGTGGAGCGCAAGGGCTGCTGGCCGACCCGGCTGGCTGAGGGCTACACCGCCCTCATCTCCAAGGAGGGGCCGCCGGGGCCGCTGAACACGCGGCCCCTCACGGTCCTCTCCATGGTGTACTGCCTCCTGGCGGGCGTCCGCCTGGTGGACGCCGTCCGACGGCAGGAGGCCTTGGCGCACCCGCGCGCCTTTGGCTTCCGCCCAGCCAGCAGCGTGCTGCATGACGCGGCGGTCACCCAGCTTCTCCTGGAGCTGTGTCGCCTCCGGCGCTGGGCGGTCGGGGGGATGAGCATCGACCGTGTCAAGTGCTTCGATCTCATCCCCTAGGCTGTGGTGTTGGCTCTGGCGTTGGAGCTAGGCATGGACCCCGGGAGGTGTTGCGCCCTCGGGGCCATGTACAAGCAGCTCCGCCAGGCCTTCAAGGTGGCGGGCAGCCTCGGATCGTGGTGGAGGGCCACCAATGGGATCCTCCAGGGGTGCCCCGTCTCAGTGATTCTACTGAATGTCCTCACCACGATTTGGAAGTGGGAGATTGACTCCCTTCGCCGCTAGATCTGTGTGGCCACGGCGGCGCTGCCGCTAGCCCTCGGGGATGTCGACTCCGACTCCGAGGACGGCCATGGGCCCGTGGACCCCCCGCCGCTCATCAACCAAGGCGCGGGGTATGCGGCGTTGGGGTCGTCGGGGTATGCCGACCACACCTAGGTGGTAGCCCGGGGGGTAGACAGAGCCCCTGCACTTGATCTAGGAGCCCATGCGCGTGGTCTAGCATTGCGTGTCCGAGGCGCTCCGGTGCCACGTGACGCGGCAGATGGAGGTGCGATGGCCTGTCACTTTCAGCGGCCTGGGGGACGGGGTGGGCTGCGCAGCATGCCGCGCGACATTGAGAATGGCATCCACCGAAAAGGAGGCCTCCCTGCTACGCGAGCTCCTCTCGGGAGCCCTATGGACCTCCGCACGAGTTTGTGGCCGGAGGCTGCGGACGGCCTCCACATGGCCGCCCATGAGGAGGACCGGCACATCGTTTGGGACTGCCCGAGGTGGCACGGGGCACGCGCAAGCTGGTCCCCGCGGCTGTTGGCCGCGGCTGCGGACCTCCCCCACCAGGGCCCGCCCAAGCACTGACCGGCGTGCCTCCGACGGGCCAGGCTCCTGCCATCCCGCCTCTCCGAGGGCTTGGACAAGGTCCCGGTCGACACGTTCCTCAACCGCCTCTGCAGCATGCAACTTGCGGTATTGGCGGAACGCATGGCCGCCTACAGCGAAGGGTGGGACAGGCGGGGGTGCGGGCAATTCCTACGGGCGCCACAGCCGGGGGAACGCGGCCGCTATCCGTGGGCCGATCTCCGCGGGCCGCTACTGTAGCTGCCCCCGGCACCAGCGCTGCACATGCGGCCGGGAATGCCCCCCGGGTGGCCGGGGTGGGAGCCGGCATTCGCCCATGACCTCGTCCGATGGGTGGGGCCGCTCATCTGGCAACCAAGCCTAGGCGACGTGTCCTGGGCCGAGCCGGCCCTGGATTATGAGGCCTTTGTCGACAGGACGCTTCCAGCATTTCCGCACCACAAACTACGTAGAACGCGCCTCCCCCTGGGAGAAAGAGCCCAAGTGTTGTGCTGCGCGGCGCAATTGGCGCACCGGCATATGGCGGCGGGACGGCTGCTGCAGAGAGCACCCACGAGCCAGTGCCGCTCCCTCCTCCCACTGGGCGGCCGCCTTTGCCAGGGGCTGCAGGCGCGCCCATTTTTCGCGGCCCGGGAGGAGATGGCGCTGCAGCTACTGCACCTAGCGGCACACTACTAGGAGGCGTGGCTCCAACGACTCCAAGCCGCGGCTCCGGCCGGCGATTGGGGACCGCTTCCTGATGAGCTACTTCTCCGCCCCCCATACGGGGGGCAGGCGCTGCCGCCGTATACACGGCGACCGCGATGCGCCCCGGCACAGGGCGTCCCCTTGCTGGTGCCCCAGGCACACCAGGGATCTTGTGACCAGTGCCGCTGCATGCGGTACGGCATTAGCCGGTGCTGCCAGGCAGGGCACGCGGGTCATGAGCGCTGTGGCACGGCCACGGCGGCCTGCCCACCGGTACAACCGCGGCGAGGGACTGCGAGTCTTGACCCCGCAGATGTGGCGGAAGGGGGCCAGGGCCCTATCGGCTTGGCTGGACCGTGCGCCATAGCATCGGAAGCCCTGCCGCCCCTGCGACACAGCGCTGTCCGGCGGCGCCTCGGGTGCTGGGCAAGCGTTCCCCACCCCCCCAGATGCACGGAGCGCCCCCCAACGATGGGCACGCACATGCGCCAATGAAGCCGCGAGTGCGCACCGAGCCGAGCCCATTGGTGGGGAGAACCCACCACAACCCCGTCCCCCCGCCAACGGCCCGGGCGCCCGAGGTGCACGCCCCCCCCCCCCCCCCCTGAGGGCCCCCCGCCCAGCCAACTGGCGGCCTATCAGAAAGGGGCAGTCTCATCTTCTTCCATGTCACATCATCGAGGACTGCTAGGTGTGGGAGGTAGCCGGGTCACCAACGGGTGACAATTGGTCACAGAAACATTGAACCGAAACTTTCCCGGTTTCTGGAACGAGATGGGGCATCTCTGCCCACCTGATTGGAGCAGCACCTTCCGCGCGAGCATTGCGCAGCACCCTGTGCGTGTGCTTAGTGAAGACCTTTGCGCATGTGTATAGCGAAGCACTGCGCGCACGTGTGTAGCAAAGAACCTTGCGCAAGCACATGCTCTTTGGGCACTGTGCAGAAACGAGACCTGAGAAATGAGGTAGGAAGTCGAGAACTGAGCTTTGAGCACACCGCTTGCCTCCCTGCAAGCCTGAACACCAGTCGTTACCCCAACTCCCCCCCTGCCCACAAGCACGGCCTTGTGTCATCATGGCAACCCCATCTGTTTGTTTGTGGTCAACATTGCGAGATCCCACGGATGCTGCTTAGAGCGGTATTACTTTATGTAGTGGATGCGTTTCTGAAGCCAATTCCCTGCACAATTGAGCCCTCCGAGCCTACTGTGTAAAGCATTTGATAGAACCTTTTTTGGTGGGGGTGGGTCGTGGAAAGGGGGTCCCTTGTCTGGGCTCTCAATTGAATCCGTTGTTCAAAGTGATTTCGACAATTTCGCCATCGAAATGTGTGTGCAAAGGAATACTTTTCGGTCTGTCCGTACGGCACCTGCTGTCCGGCCAACCGACTCCGCCGTCATTGACACCCTCGCCAACCAGCGGTCAGGGGAATGTGGCGGAGGCACATTCCCCTGGGGGGAGGTGCAGCCTGGCAGACGTAAAGGGCACCAAAGCCGCGAAAGAGCCGCGCGCAGCGGACTGCGGACCGGGAGGAGTGCACGGGCAAGAGCGAAGTGGACCCGACGTTGTCTGCGACGGGGGGAATGGGTTGCGACAACAGGGACCAGCTGCTTCTTGCGTGTGCTCTGCAGGCGGACACTGTGCCTGATATCGAAGACTTGAACCCCTTTGAGTGTGGCTTTGACCGGCCGCTGGAGGGGCAGTACGTGGAGATGCATGGGGACGTCAAGCCGTTGCAGTTCCATCTGCTGCTGTCCACCGCCGCCCCTCCGACCTTGTGGAATAGCGACCCAGTGGAGTCCAGTGCAATGCTGGGGACGGTGCAGAAGGGCATTGGTATGTGGCGCAAGTGGCGCGGGATCGCGGAAGCGGACGTGGACCGCCGTGTGTTGCGGCGGGAGGGCCTTGCAGTGTGCAGAGGGGTGAGGGTGTCGGTATTGCGGGTGGGGGGCGGGGGACGTGGAGACCCCAGACGGCAGGCAGAGGCCCGCAGCACAGTGGCCTGCGAGTTCCTTATGAACCAGCCCTATCGTGCCACAGAATGTCATGGCTCATCCCCTTGCCCATCCGGGCAATTGTTCACATGTTAAACCTCTCGGGAGCCCGTTTCCGGGTACCATAGCGCCGGGGTACCTTGGGTTGCAGTTAGGGGGTTAGGTGGGTTAGTGGGGGAATTTTGGTTGGGTTGAGGGTTGTCTTGGCGGTTAGTCGGCTTCGTTGGGGGGGGGGGGGGGTTGGTGGTGGGGGTCTTGCCTTTGCGTACCTTTTGGAAGTTCGCCTCCGCGGCTTCGGCCGTGCCGAAGATGAGGTGGCGCTCCACCTCATACAGCTTGGGGTTGTTTGGGTATCTCACCCAAACAACCCCACTCTTGCGGGTGCGAGCACCAGTGACGGTGCCCACCTCTACCCCGCCCCCGTATGGGACGTGGGCGGTGGTCCCCTCGAGAGGATCGTTGCCCCCCCCCCCACTTCTTCTCCCCCCGACTTCTTTCTCACCCCCCTCCTCCTTTCCCCCCCCCCCCTTTCTCTTTCGGGGCGGGGACGGCGTTTGTCTTTTGGGGGGGGTTTCTTCTTTTGGGAGAGGGAGTCCTCGCCGGAGGAGGACGAAGAGGAAGAGGCGGGGTGATCGGACTCGGCATCGGAGTCCGACTCGAACCGCTTCCTCTTCTTCCCGGTGGGCCCGTTGGTGGCTTTGCCACCCTTGCCTCTCTTGGGGGGGGGGGGGGGGGGTTGGGCTTGGAGGGGGGGGGGTTAGGGGTGGTGGTGGTACTTGCCCCCTCCCTTTCCTCCTTCACCTCCTTCACCTCCCCACCTCCCATCTCCCGCCAAATCCTCCCATCCTCACATCCCAACCAAGCATGAATTAAGTACTGGCCAGGCCACGAGCCAAATGGCAAATAAACACGTTTATGCGTTTATTTTTCGAAAAATGCCCTTTTTGGGGGGATAACCGTTGTTTATCGACGTTTGTTGGTGTTTATTGACATTTCTGCATTCATTGCTGATGGTTTTTGTACCTTGTGTGACGTTTTTTTTGGAGCATTTGTGCGTTTGTGCATGTTTGAGGGTATCAAAGTTGGAAGTGCAAGGCAATTTGGTTGAAAACAACCTCAAGCAAATACGAAGCGCAAATGAACTTGCAAAAAGCATCAGGTAATTAGCATTTTTTACACTTTTTGACAAAAAACCATAACAATACCAAACCCATAACCAAAGCTGGCCCTGTCACAGACCCATGACCTACTATGTGTACTCTCAATGGACACTTGGTGGAACTTCGGTCACGAGTTAAAAAAAATAATTAGCATTTTTTACACTTTTTGACAAAAAAACTCAAAAAAACCAAAGAGCAGTGTGCATTTCAAGGCAATTTGGATGAAAACAACCTCAAGCAAATAGGAAGCGCAAATGAACTTGCAAAAAGCATCACGTAATTAGCAAAAATGACAAAAAACACAAAAATAAACAAAAATAAACAAAAATAAACATTGAAATCAACAGTCTACTAGCCACTGGCCAAAAACCTTTTGGCCAGTGTTTAATTCACGCTTGATCCCAACCACCCCACCTCCGCCACGTGTGCCCATTGATTGGGCTTGTAATGTCGCGATGGGCCCCACAACTCGGAGCACATGCGGCCGTGCTCCCACTCCTTCAGGCCGCGGAGCACGGCCAACCCAAGCGTGGGGTCTTGGGCGAGGAACTTGTGCAAGCCCCCCAACCCCACGCTCCTCTCCCCATCCCTGTCGCTCCACACGACACGGATGGGGCGAACATCTTCCCCGCACACCACGACATCCTTCACCTGCAACAAAACAGGTCGAGGCCATGGTGTGGGGGAGAAACTAAATTTTTCGGACGACTTTTTTTTAAATTTTTTCGTTTCATTTTTAACGTTAATTTTTAATTTTTGTAGCGCCGATCGAAATGTTAAAAATTAAACCAAAAGGTTTAAACGAAGCGTCCAAAAAATTAAACACACAAGCACACGCACATACACACATGCCTTCTGAAAGGCTGCACACCCCTGGGCATGCAGGACCCCAATCGCCAACCAGAATTTGGAGGCCGCATTGGGGGCCTCCACGGGGTCGGCGGCGGTGGCGGCATTGGCGGGGGCCGCAGGAGCCGCCGCCCGAGTGAATGCGGCCAGCCCGCGGGTGGTCCATGACCCAAGCACCAGCCCCTCGTAGGTGTGCTGGGGATCATCGGGAGGGGGGGGAGGTTCAGCACGGCAGGCCAGACCGGTGCAAGTTGCACCGACTTGCCCTGCCACCACTGTTGGCACTAGCCAACGGCTACCCAATGCTACAGGCACACCAGGTAGTGGCCGGTGCCAAACCTTACCCCCCGGGGGTCGCTCAGCAGGTTGAGGGCCCCCAAGGCCCCCGAGCTAACACTCTCCCCCCGCGGGCACATGGGACCTCCCGGCACCGGTTGCCAGTGCCTGGCACCCCCTTTGGCGGGATCTTTCCGCCACCCCCTTGCCCTCCCCATTTTTCCTAATGAGGCACTGAAAAAGTCGGCCCATGACCCACCGCAGAGTATAGTGACCCTTGCTGAGGTCACAAAAGATTGGCTGGTCTGGCCAACAGCCCTGTTCAAGGACTTGGGCAGCCCGGGGCGCAGCGGCTGCCTTGCGGCAGACCTCTGAATCTTTCCCGAGGGCCTTTTGCATGACGCCGCCAGCTTTAGACAGCAATCCATTCAGGCGTCATGCCAAACCCTCCTCAAAAGGCGAAAGGGCGAACAAGTACATGCACCCAGAAGTACCAACCGGCATACTCACTCAGCTTTTTTTTCATGGCACCCGCCGCGCGCGAACCCAGTGGATCAAGGACACTAGGTGATGCGCACCGCCACCTTTCGAGCGAAAGGGTTAAGGACAAGGGGAGGGCCCCGGAGGCAGCGCGGTCTAGGCCGAGGGAAATGAAACCACCACCAACGGCCAGCCTGGGCCCCAATACCTTCAACCACAAGTCCACCCCTATACTTCGGTTCAGATACCCCGTGTCTGTCACGGCCTGTTTTTGATTCGTTCCCCGCGCAGGGCAGGGGCGGGGGCCGGAGGGAGCCGGGCGGCAGAGTCCATCCACCGGCCCGTCCCCAGTTCGGCGGCTGCATTTGTGAGTTGTGCATTGTCGCTGCGCGCCAGAGGGAGGGAGGGCCAAGCGAACTGCAGTCGAGACCCATCTCAACCCCTCCAAAAGCAATGAGAGGCACGGTACCGCAGTGCATGGGTTGCGGTCTTGCGTGAGATATCCGCTGGCAGCCCAAATCCCCGTCCGAACCCACGGAACAAGTGGCCCACATGGTACGCCCATTGCTTGTGCACACGGCCAAAATAGGAGAGCAGGGGCACATATTGGGCCTGCAGCACGTGCTGCATGCCTCTGCTTGAGACGTGTGGCTGGCTTGTGTTGAAGCCCTTGGACACATGCCCACAGCCAGACCCCTTGCGCCCAAGAGCCCTTGCACGTGCGGACAAAAGCAAGCGACAAAACAACCGGCCAACAAAATCAAAGTGGCTACAAAACTCCTACCATTGTGGGTCTCCAGTGGGGAGAGGGATGCATTTTACCATAGGCTTGGTGCCGTCGCCACACTTTTGTGGGTAATAGCGATGACAAAGAAGGGTTGCATTGGTTTGTGTTTGCCTTCAATTGTTGTGTCTGGTTGGGGCGTTTCATTATTTGGGTTTGGGAACCCTTGAGCTCCATTCATTTGATCCGTCCTTTCTTAGTGGCGCTCAAGGGGCTTTGCTGAACCACCAAGCACCGGGCCTTGGGATTCTAAAAGGACAGTTGGTCTTGTGGTTTTCGAAGCTTGAGCGTGGGGGACCCAAACACCACTGCAAATTCAAAAATTACCACGCCGCTCTTTGCCATGTTCCTCCGGAGGAGGTGTGCTGATACAAAATGCCTCCACATCTCGATCCATCCAGCAATCGCAGTGCGCTGTATGTTGAGCTTGCTGTGTGGAGGTAGTTGCATGAGCGCAAATTATCCTCTGTCTTCTTTCGAGTCAAGGCCAATTGACAACAAAATTTTTCTTGATTTGTGGAAAGTTGCCAATCACAAACCGCCCCAGTGTCTAAACCTTCTCCAAGGCCTCCAACAATGGATTCCCAAGAAACTTTTAGTAGCTATTGGGGAGAGCAATTGACAACTGTCAGGGCAACTGGGGTCGGCCATACATGCACTTTGAGTCTTTTGTTTTTGATGCCCCTTTGCATCTTTTTGTGAGAGGGAAATCCCCCGACCCTTCTGGGGATGATCACCTCCCAAATCTGTGAAATATGTAACTTGTGTACAAAAATATTGTCAAGTCGTGTAATTTTTTTGTGCGGTAAATGCGTGTAGATATTTTTTTTTGGCGGTAAGTCGTGTAAATTGTAAAAAAATAATTGAATTATTTTTTTTGCAGTAAAAATCCTGTAAGTACTTTTTTTGCAGTAAATCGTGTAAATTAAAAAAAATAAAAATTGAAAGAAATGCACCTTTTGCAATCATGCGCAACATGCGCAACATGTACAATTGCTAGTTCCGTACAGCACCCCAACACTCCATAGTGACCTTAACGACGGGATACCGAGTCCACAAAGCACCAAGTACCCTGTGTGGCCGCCAACTAGTGGGGACTCGGTCAATATAAGACAGTATCACATGGTGTCATTGGCACTGGAAACAAAATCATGCCCGGGAAAAGAATCCTGACAGGGGCATGGCCAACATCAGTGTGCCGACACTAGAAACAAAACCAGGCTCAAGAAAAGAGTCTTGACAGGCGCGTGGCCAATGTTAGTGCCACCATTATGGGCTACCAAGGCACTAGGATGGGGCCAATGTAATAGCATGCTTATATCCACCATTGGTACACCAAATAGGCAGAGGAAAATATAGAGAAGCGAAAAGGCTACACAACATGCACCCGCTATAAGTAGTTGCGGGATGCACACTTGTAGATGAGGTCAGATGTTGTGTCGCTGGACTAGGGCTTTGCACCAGTACCGGTGTTCAGCTGACAAGCCACGCGCAACTCAGCTTCCAACTGCTTGGCCAGCTCATTGATGAACTGCTGGTAACGCTCCACCTGGCCAGATCCATCTTTGGGGTAGCCATCCGGCACCTTGCGCCACTCTCCATAGATGAGGACCTTGGGACGGGTGTCCTCATCTGTGGGAGTGGCCATGGAAGGTTGTGCCTTGGCCTCCGGGCTGCTTTCACGCTTTGCTTGGAGGAGGCATCCTTGCCTTTGAGTGGGGTGGGGGTGGCGTGAACATTCTTCTTGATCCCCGAAAGTGCACCTTCAACTTGGGTGGGCGGGGAAGGGGGGGGGCTCAAGAGGGCAAGGAAGCTCAGTCACACCCTCCAAATCCTCACCAAGCAGTTCAATGACCCGCACAGCACAATCAACATTAACAATGCCTCAACACATAAACGACAAAACCTGGACCCACTGGGGTGAGGGGAACATCTGAAAAAGAACCCCGGTGATCCACCACCGGGTTTGTGATGGGCATTGCCCCAAAATGTAAAATCTGGTTTCAGTCTTGCTGACTTTCCTCAGGCAAGTTCCCCAAGAGCCGCAAAGGTGCATGCCACATGTACTACGACCCCAAGTCATCAGCCACCAGTCACACAATGTTGTGGTACCCGAAGCGCGTCGCCCTGTCCGGGGTCTCAGAGGGCAACATTGAGGCACTCTTGGTGGCCATCGGGGAAGACAACCTTGACTTGTTGCCTGAAGGCGTGGCAGCAGCTCCCCTGAAGGGCACCGACATACTGGTCTGCTGCCACCGCCAGAGGGATGCCCGGTGCGGTTATTGTGGACCAGTTCTTGTCGCAGAGGTGTGTGTGTGTGTGTGTGTGTGTGTGCGTGTGTGTGTGTGTGTGTGTGTGTGTGTGTGTGTGTGTGTGTGTGTGTGTGTGTGTGTGTGTGTGTGTGTGTCTGTGTGCCTGCGTGTGTGCGCGCATGCTGCCTTGAACGAGCGAAGGGACGACCTTTCTGTGCGTGGGACAAGGGCGGTCTTTACGGGCGCAGTTGCATTTGTTTACCCCTTTCTTGAAAGACCATGTGTGTTTTGTTTTGCGGCAGTGTGTCGCGCTGGGATGTGATGGCATGTATTGTGCTCTTTTAAGAACAGTATGGCACGGCACAGCACACCATGGCACAGCACTGCACGGCACGCCGCATCTAGACGCCTCGTCCACTCATTCTCGAGGCCTCTGAGAACGCTTTTTGCGCGCCACGGACACACCGCAGCTGCGTCGAAGGTGCTGCAGGGGAATGTGCTGATGATGCGAATTTTGCGGGCACTTTCGTTGGAACCATGTGCGCCATTTGTGGAAACAAAAAACCACAACACAACACAACACAACACCGCGCTGTGCTGTGTTGTGTTGGTGTTGAGTTGTGTTGTGCTGTGCTGTGCTGTGGTGTGGTGTGGTGTCGTGTTGTGTTGTATTGTGCTTTGCTGTGCTGCTCTGTGCTGCTCTGTGCTCTGTGCTCTGTGCTCTGTGCTGTGCCGTGTTTGCCGTGCCGTGCTGTCGTGTTGTGGTGCTCTGCTATGCTGTGCTGTGTTATGCGGTGCGGTGAGCCAAAACTCTTGCATTTTTGAATTCAGCACATCAAAACGCACAAATTTATATACCCCCTTTTTTCGTCATTGGAACAATATGTTGGAGGACCGGGCCGAGCACCTTGAAAACCTTGCATGCAGTGTAGACCAAGGTTTACAAGCGGATGCCGAAACGCCCAAGTTCGGTGGCCCAGAGCGAAAAAATATGGTCACCTACCCCCCATGACCCATGCCTTTCCGAAACGGCCTTTTCTTGGAGATTTCAAAAAGTTGTAATATACCCCCCCCCCCTCCTGAACAATATTTTTGAGAACAACGGTGAGAACTGAAAAAACTCCAACTTTGCGTCGGAATCACCCCCCCCCCCCCCCCAAGCAAACACCCTTTTATATCCTCTAATCTACACCCCTCTCCCCAACTCTAGGCGGCTCCACAATACGGCTCTAAGGTACGTGCGAAGTGTACAACTTGGTGCATACATGTGGCGAAATGGGCTAAACTGGGTCAAAATGTGCTCCAAATGGGCGCTATTGTCCTGTTTGAGCACACCAAATGGTCCAAGATAATTTTTGCAAAAACACATTTTTGACCCATTTTTGACGTGCTTTTGTTCACAAAATGGCACATGTTCAAGGGTTTTTGGGACCTTAGAGGGAGCAGGGCATTTCCGTTGCCTTGGTCCCACGGGAGGGCGACCTTTTTTGCGATACCCTCTTAGACGTAGACGTCGATGGCTGTGCCCGCCCGCCCGGCGCCCACGTGCACGTGGCGGGTGTATCCTTGGAAGGGGGGCTGTGCGTGAATACAGACCATTGCATACGTCAGATACCCAGGAAATGGCCGGCTGAGTCAGACGCAGAGAACAAGTTGGTGTGCCTGGGCACAGCCTGTTCCATGCCTTTCAACGGATATCATTTTCTGCAGTGGAAGCAGAGTTCCTAGTGATCCCCCGCCTTGTGTTCGCTCAGCAATGGCCTGCCTGAGTGGTACTGCATCGCCCCAGGGGACACCAGTGTTTTGCGACCCCTGGAATGTAGAGTTTTGGAGGTGCTTAATGTATGTGCCTTTGGGGCCGTCTGTGTTTGCTTCGGGCTGCAGTTTGAAAAAGAACTTGAGGACCCGAAGTATAAAGCTGCTGGGGAAGTCCGTGTGCACAAGGTGAGTCACGTCGGAGGTCATAAGTACGCAGGGAACGTTCTGGTCTACGGCCCCAAAACACTCGATTGGTACGCATACGTGAGGCAGACAGACGTCGCTGAAGTCTGCGAGAAGGTACAGGGGTTGTGCACGAGGGCATTCCAGGCTGTTGATCAACTGCTCTGAAAGGCACGAAGGCGCCGAGTTTGTGGTGGGAAATCAAAAAGGGTCGAAGGGAATTTTCACGGGGCACAAGGCACGGGATGATGTTTCCGAAACCCCCTCATTGCCCTGATGTCTGGATCTTGGGTCCGCCGATATATTAAGGCCTTCTGTGATGAGGCCCCATTAGCAGAGGCAGGACCCCAGAGGGAGGGGGTGTTGAGAGGTGTGTGGTGGTGGTTTGACCTAAAACTGCGGCTTTTTTTTTGGCCAACAGCCCCCGCCCCATTCCCCCAGGAGTTCGGGTCCGCTTTTCTTGGGTCATGGGTCTAGAGGGCTTTGGCACAAATGTCTGAAAGGTGATGTGGAATTGGGTGCTGGAAGAACGCAGGAAAATACTTGAAGTCGAAACCATGTGTCTCATTTCAACAGATGCATCTCAGACATTGGATTAGTTGAGTTGGTATGCACCAGAACACCAGAGCACCAGGTTCAAATACCCGTGGGTGCATAGTGTTTGTGAGGATATCCTTGTTTCTCCTGCTGTGCAGGATTTCGTTTTTTGGGGCTGTATCTCAGTCCTGTTGCACTATGTCAGCACACATTGGTGCCTGTAGTGCTGAAATCAGCAATGGGCCCCAGTTTCCCTCTTCGGATAGTGAGGCTTTAAGCTGGTCTTCTTCTTCCCGTGGGCAGCACTCGCAGTAGTGCATTGCATGCCCACAGCCAAGCAATTATTTTGGGATATCGGGGGCTCCTTGTACCTGAATGGCATGGCGTCTTTTCTCCGAACTACAGCCCATGGGAATTCTTTGGGTCCACAGGTATGGTTCACTGGGGGGGGGGGGGTGATGGTAAGGCAAGACATGAACTCCCCCTTCCCCCCGGGTGGAGGGTTGTTTGTGTTTGTGTATGGGGGAGGGGGGTGGCCAAACCCTGCCAAGGGCCCAAATTAACACCCCCCCTGATGCACTATGCAATAGCCTGAGTCCCGGGCGGGGGGAGGGCCGGCGTGCGCTTCTACTTGCCCCCCTCCCCCAGCCTCCCCCCCCAAAAAAAACTAAAAATAGATTGGGTGAGGGCAGGTGCGAGGCTGCCAGATGCAAGACACAACGTGCCGCAATTACGTGCCTCGCAGTCGACCGGTTCTGGGAGCTCTGAATGGCTTGGTTTAATGAGGTCTGTCTTCTGGAGGTTCGTCCACGAGCCTCGTCCGGATCTGTTTCACCTGACGTGCAAATGTATGTCTCGTTAGCCTGGGTCTGTACACCGGGATCCCCTTATCCCCTTGACCTCTCACAAGCAGGTTGTGCAAAAACTGCATTGCACTGGGCGCCGGGTTTACTAAACGGGACCCGACCCGCCTTCGTAGCACTAGCCCCCCAAAGTGCACGTTTGTGGCTCCTCATGCATGCTCACCATCGTGCCCTGGAGAATATCTTGCCCCACCGTGCTTTCTACCTGGCACTTCCGGTTTCTGCGGGTGCGGTGCGGCGTCAGTCTGCATCACACTGCCATTGCAGGTGATCATGGGGGGTCAGTGGATTCCGCGCATTTGGCGTGGCAGAGTCGGTGTCGACGCAGAGGAGTCGGACCGCCTTAAACAGCAGTGCCTGGCGGCGCATCAGCCGTCTGGAGGAGTATTGAGCAGGATCTTTGGATAAGCTCCAGAGGCACTGCTCAATGCCTGCACTGCCCTCACCTCTCGTCTGGGAGCATGAGGGGTCGATGGGATGGGATGGTGTTTTGAAAGCATTGGTTTGTGGGTGTACGACCAGCCCCCGCCGTCCAGGGCTTCGCTTGACCGGACAACCCCCCCCCCCCCCAGTGATGTATTAGAACGGGCGTACACCGTAGGAGGAGGGGGGGTACCTCCCCTAACCCCCTCTACCTCCCTCCCCTTGGACCCCCTCCCCCCCTCCCTCCTCCTCTTGTAATATTTGAGGCTGACAGCCAAAATTTTGTCTCGGCGCCTTCAGTGCCAAGAGGATTTACGCTTCAAAATTTGTGGCCCGCCTTCGGCGGGGACCATAGGGAGACCATAGGAGGAGGGAGGGTCCGGCCGAACCCCCCCCTCCCTCCCCCCTTCAGACCCCCTCCCCCCCTCCCTCCCCCCCTTCTAATACTCCCCCCCCCCCCCCCCTCCCACGTCGTCGGGAGTGCCGCTTTCCCCGTGCACCGACTGCATTCTCCCGCTTTTTAACCGCGAGAACCCGCTCCCTAACCGCTTTCCACCGCAACGACAGCTTTGGCCATCGCTGTTGAGACCGGCTTTCGGCGTCTTCCCCACGCGCTATATATCTTGCAGTTGTGTGTATGTGTGCGTATGCCTCTGTGCATACCACAACTGACTTCGCGCCGCCGAGTGTGTGCGTGTCGGCGTTGCTTGCATTGCTTTCAAGGCTTTTACCCCCCCCCCCCCCCACCACCAGTAAGAGGCCGAAGGAAATGAGGGGGTGCGGGATCAGGGCACGGGTCGTGAGGCATCGCGGTGCAGTGCTGCTGCTCCAGGTCCAGAGTTTCGGTGGTGGATTTGGAGGTTGCATCAGCCCATTCCATGCGATGCGGCATTCGGCACCCACCCGCCATGACGGCACGCAGCGACCACAGCGCTGGAGGGAGGGGGGGTGGGGCCACAGGCGAGAGCATGCGGATCGGTTCGTTCGTTTTGTGTTCTCATGGAGGAAGCCTCGCGCTTCGCAGGAGCGTCCGGGGGTTCTCAGACCGGCGGTGTAAAGGGGGAGCACCTGATGCGGCTATTTGGCGACACCTGCGGGAAAGATGTTGTGTTGTCGTTTGTCCTCTCGTATGAAGTGGGTGCCAACTGTATTGCGGTCTTGATTGTGCTACGTTTGTGCAAAGAAGGGGTGTTCATACACATACATCATGGGGCCAAAGGCGGCCCGAAAATTGCTTTGCGGGGGGGGGATGGCATGGGCGCCCGGCGAAGGAGGAGGGGGTGGGGGGGGTTCCAGAAATGGGCTTCCGTGCCGGGCCCTTTGTTTTGTGCAAGGACGGATGTCGCCACCAAAGGCGCCGGAACACAAATTTTGGCCCGGAAAATTTTTTTTCACAAAAACATTTTCCCCCACATATGTGTAGTCAAAATGATCAGCGCGACGTGGGGATCATTTTGAGCCATGCATGTTGGGGTCGGACCCCCCCCCCCCCCAGCACGGCAGGTAGGGCAGCCCCAGCCCAAACCCCCCTCCCGGCACGGCGACCAAGGAGGGGGAGGGGGGGGTTGGGCAAATGGGCTTCCGTGCCATCCCCCCCCACCGCCTGCAAAGCAATTTTCTTCCCGCCAAACCGTTTGCTCTCCTGAGCGGCTACTTTGGGAGTGAGTAAAACTCAGGACGTGGGTGTACAAGCCGCAAAAGTAGCACGCGGCGTCATCATCGGCGTCAATACGTCCAGTTTGGCCCTTCGAAAAAAATCTTTTGGAGTCTTAAAGGCCAAACTGGATGACTTTCTGATCCGGTTCTTGCCGCTGGTTTGGCCAGACACCTGCCGTCCTTCATTCCATTCACATGACGCAGCCCACCCACTCGTTTCCCCAAGTCGCCGTCCATTCCATTCCACTGTTCACCAAATGTCTTCACGATTCAAAAGTGGTGCCCAGGGTGTGCCCCAAATTCCGAAAGCGTGCCCCCCCCCCCCCCCAGTGTGACAGTCCACGGCATGCACACCTTGGACCCTACCAGCGTGTTGTGCCCCTGCTTAGAGCAGTCCGAATACCCGCCATCTGGCGGTGGGCAGCACCTGGCCTTCTTTCCTGCAGTCCCACTGGCATGTGCCCCGCAATGAGTTGGTCTTGAGCAGCGCGCCCCAATTCCCCCCCCACGCGCGTCTCACTGCAGTTGGTATCGGTGCAGTGCGTTCGGGGACGGGGTGTAGGACGCCGTGTGCCCGGAGGGGGGGGGGGGGGGGGTCTCTCTCAAGTCTGCGGGCATTTCGTGTATGGTCCCCGTCTCAAGCATCAAAAGTGGGATTCCAGTGCGCATCATGTGCTGCCCCTGGCACGCCCCATTCACAGGACTGCTTTACGGCCCCAGGGGCTCTGACAGGGGCCCCTGGGGATATCGTGGTATGAGCAGCTGGTCGAAAAGTGTCCTTGACCCCGAAATATTGTTGTCCCCCAGCCTCGCCTCAGCCTGTGGCGGTGACGCCCGTCCTGGCAAAAGGCTGTGGTACAACAGCACCCTGGAAAGCCCCCCAGAGCCCTTCACACAAAGAGGTGAGCTGCCAGACGCGGTTTCTGGCGGTGCAACACCACGGACCTCCTTCCACAGAGAAGGCAGCACGCATGCATCACCGCAGCCCTCTCGAAGGCAGGGTAAGCAGCCCCCCCGCTACGGCCGCCACCTGCCCAACATGCAACTGGATGAACCCACATCCCACTCGAGTATTGGGCACCGTGCGGGGTTTGGCTTTTGGTTTGGATCGGCGTGAGCCCCGGTACTGGCATTGAAGTCCTTATGAGAAAGGGTATTCCGGTATTGACTGGAAGGGGTACCTCCACAAAGCATGACCCTTCGGCGGACCGTTTTGCGGTTTGCGGGGCAGTTGGAGCCTGACCGAAACAGCCGGCAGCCAAGGGCAAGGACAGGGGCTGGGGACCGATGCAGATTTCAGGGCCAACAGGCTCAGGACGGTTCACGAGAACGCGTGCAGGCAGGCAGTCCGGGTGTGGACCCCAAAATCATGATTGTTTTTCGAGCTTTTCAATTATGAGCTGGGCTGAAAATTTCCTTCAGAGGGGGGGGGGTTGGAGGGGGGGGTCGATTCTGCAGTTTTTGGGGCTGCTTGGTGTCACTAGAAAATTTTCCAAACCTTGACTTTTCTCAAAAACCTTTTCACAAGTTTGGTGTGGCTTGAACTCACCATTCAGTGGCATACAGGCACTCTGACACCCATGAGGACCCACGCAGTGGCTGCTAGGGCCATGTAGCTAGAGCCATGGACCCCCCGAAATTGCACTTTTTTTAGCTGGTCCATGGCCATTGAGAATTTTTGAATTTTTTCAGACTACCTTTTGTCAGCTATGGGATGGGTTGGGGTCATCATTTGGTGTCAACACGAGTACTTCAACACCCACAGGGTATTTCAACACCCACAGGGACCCACATAGTAGCTGGTTGCTTGCGCCTGCACTTGATCGAACAACCCTCTTCAAGGTGATTTGATTCCAAACACATCATCAACACTTCAGGGCTGCACTACAACACATCGGCAACCCTTTCACCCACCCAAAAGAGCCGAAACACCAAAACACCAACCCCCAGTGGGGAATCATGCGGGGCGGGTGAAATATTGTGACCCACACACCTGGAGCTGAGTCAGTCACTGCACTGTTTTTTGTTTTAATATTGTCACCACCCACAATGATGAAATATCCCGCGTAAAGCACATTTTAGACCCTCTTGGTGTGTGTTTCGCCCCATTTGGCTGGGGGGGGGGGGTTCCTCTCCAAGGGACACGGGGCTCTGCCTCGATGTTTGGTAGGACACAGTAGTGGACAAAGTTTTTCAGGGGATGGCTGAAGGAGTGCCGCTTTGCACCCCGGTATGCAAGTATAGTATATCAGCAGCATCAACCAACTCACAGGTCGTGGTCTTGTTCTTTGAGGATAGGTTGTGACGGATGGACTCATTGTATTTTGTCCCGGGTGTACAGAGCAAAATTGGATCGATTTTCAAAGTGATGCAGTTTAATGATGATTGCGCCCCGAGGGACTGGTGCACAGCCTATTTATGCATTCAGGCTCAACAGCTCAGAAGTCACTCTTTCCAAAATTGATTTCTTTGATATTCTGACCACTCACAATCATTGCAATTGGACGACGGTTCTTCCGGGATCGGCCAAGACGAAACGATCCCCCTCTCCATTATGCTTCCTTTTTTATCCAATTTGCTCACTAGGGAACGGCACAACACTTGGGAAGGGGAAGCTCCGAACTCACATTGTGCAAAAAGTACAAGGTTTGGTCAATGGAGGTACCAAAGCTGCACTATGCAGCAACATACCTGTTTACGGCTATACCCGCACAACATACCCACCTACATCCACAATAGCACGCCGAGCACTTCATTTGCCCGCAGTGCTGCCCAACCCCCTTGTCCTCTGGGCAGCACAAAGGCCCATTTGGCCACTCAATGTGCAACATCAGCACACCAGAGGCCCAAATGTGATCGGTTGCCGCATGGTAGCAATAGCTGCAGGAATCCTTGTTGTCATTTGGTATCGGCTTACAAAAGTCCTTTGACTCTCTCATGCACCATTTGCAAGAGGGCACATTCTATGGCACATATCAATTGGCGTTCACGTTCATTGCATGATGCACAATTGAACACTAAGGGCTACGACCACAAAAAGGCAAGAGCGCAATGAGCACAAAGCCACAGCAGCTCAACAGATCTTGGCTATTCAACGGCTTTATATGTCGGAACGATGGCACATTTTCCATTTTGATGGGTGCACCAACACACACCCCAAGATTGGGGTAGCAAGAGGCTTTGGCGGTTGTCATTTGGGGCATTGGGCATTCTCTTCCCCACTGGACATTTCGGAGAAACAAACCAACAACGGAGCAAAGTTCAAGGCAACCATATTGCTGCGGTCAATATTTCGCAAAAGACAATCATTTTGGGGGGATTAACATTGTGTTTTGGACAGGGTGCAAGGAAAGGCCTATGAATGGAGACACCAACAATGGTGTCTATTGTCGGACTCCATGCCCAATTCTGGCCCTTGGGAGCCCCTGCTTTTGGCCATCAATTGAACCAACCACCTCTGGTTGGGTGTGGTCGCCATCCCACCAGGGCATACGAGGGAATGAGAGAGCAAACTGATTCACTAGAAAGGGGGCGCAGGACGATGATGACACACCGGCCACTACTAGTTTGGCTGGTACACATGCTTCTCATGCATCCCTTCCCCAGCATGATTCATCAGACGAGAGTGGGTGGGGCATCTGCCATTTTACGTTGGCGGGGGGGTGGGGCTCCCATCCCAAAAATCTCATTTAGGGCGGGGTCTCTCATGAGGGGGGGGGGGGGGGGCATGGGCTGGGAGGAGGGCTGTAGATGTTTTGAGGCACGGCAATGGGTAAATTGGGTTTCCATGGTTGTGGTGGTTGTACAACCAGCAATCTGGCATGGAAAATGAATGTTGATGTGTGTTAGGGACACCAAGGGTAATAGGGGCAATGGCAATGAGTGTGACAGTGAGTAAGAAATATGGCACTATCCGGCCCTGCCATCATAAGCCAATCAGATGTACCAAAGAAATGCGAACCTTGTTGACAGTTTTTTTCGGTTGCGAGCGGGCAACTACGATCTCTACCCATTCCTTCAACGGGGCGTTGTGATTTGTGCGATGCACCTCTAAGCTTTCACAGTTCACAGAAGAAGCAGCGTAAGCAGTTGAGCCCGCGATGGGCTTCCATGGCAAAGGCAGGGACCAATGGCTGGGGGCAGCCATCGTCCGATAACAACAATGGGACACACACATTTGTGTGTAGTGGTGACTAGTGACGTAGCAGTAGTCAAAACCCAGTAGTCAAAACTCTGAAACCCTGCCCAACACCCTTTGGTTGCTACCAATACACAGGAGCAAGCAAAACTCTCAAAGAAATTGAATTGTGTTGTCCATCGTGTTTTGTTGTCTTTGCTTCTGCCATGAATTTTGAAAGGTCCCAAACGTGACAACATGTGGTCACAGATGTCTAAGAAGTAACAACATTATCATAGAGCAATGGCATTGGTCGGAAAAATTTTCAGGCTACCACCGAAGCCGCAATGAAGGGAGGAAGTGTAGGAAGAAAGGGGCCAAGGCGAAGAGGGGAAAGATGGCAGCGCCTTAGATATTTATGCATGAGGTAATCCAAGTCAACATGTAATACTCATAGAGCAGGCCATCGCGGTGCCAGTAATCGCACTTCTACGTTGTACATAGGCATTGACGTTGAAGAATGAAGTCAAGTTGGGCTTGATCCTAGCTTGAGGGGCTGTGGGGAGCATTGAAAACCTCGTGTGTGTCCAAGCAATGACACTTGGTGAATCCTCAACCACAACCATCCACCGCTTTGATTTGGCGGGGGGGGGGGGGGCTCCCATCTCATGGTAACCCCCCCCACTAAGAGAGCCTCCCCCCCCGCCCCGCCGCACCATGTCTTATGTGGCTGCACTACATTTGGTACCGAATCAAAAATTAGGTACCAAATTAATACGGTCCTTACGCCTACTGTAGCTTGGACAAGGGTGTGGCTATTACAAGGGCCACAATGGGTGAGGTTTGCGTCACTGCAATTAGCTCCAACCGCGCCTGCCCCACGGTCTTCATCGCTCTCAGTTCAGTGTTCTAGATCATTGTTCTCTGTGCTTGCTGTCCGAGTGTTCAATGGCTGGGGTTGAGGGCCAAGGTCCCTTCCTCCCTGCGGCTTTGTGCCAGGTCAGCTGTCGCCTGTTGGGCTGTGGGAGAGCAAACATGCAGCCAGGCTCACGCCCGTACGCCTGGCCGTTCTATAGGATCAGGGGCATACATGCAGGTCACGGGTCACCAGTGGGCGGGCACTTGCTTCTGCTGGCCCCATTCGGCCATGCCCTCCCCCTGCTTGTTTTTGTTGGACCTTGGGCCTAAAGGCCTAGTGGGTTCACGATAACATACAGAGTTACCAGGCACATACATGTGTGTGTTTGGGTGTGCCAGAACAGGGGAGACATCTTTATTGGTGTGACACACCGAGACCCTTCGGTGCTGCAGGTCGATGCTGTGTCCGTGAACACAGGGGAGAGAAATGCAGTGAGGGGGGGGGGGACCACTTGCCGTTCACCGGGGTGGGGCATATTCCATCAATGGCGGCCGCTGTCCGAGCGGTGGCGCACCCGGCGCCAGCCGTGGTGGCGCTGGTTCGAGCCCCGTTGCCGTCCGTCGACGGGTGGGGCCTCCGATCGATCCCTTCGAGTACCGGTGGCGGCGCGCGCTGCTACAGGTGTGTGGTGCCACGATGTGTTTTCTTTTTGGGGCGGGGGTGTTTCTAGGTGCAAAAATAGACGAGACCTCCACTCGATCCGCCGGTACCGGCGGTGGCGCGAGCTGTTGTAGGGGTGGGTGGTTCCAACGATGCCCACTAGAGAGCTCTACGTGCAGGGGACCCAGGGGCAGCCCCCGGGTATCGAACCCCCGCACTGGACGACGGAAGACTTCCGCTCTCGCCATTGGGCCGTGTATGTCTCTTACCATTTACAGGGGGGGGGGAAAAATGCGATTCGCATTTTTTCGCATTTTCCGCATTTTTTTTCGCATTTTCTGGGCAGGTCCCTTAGTGTAATGTTCAAGAGGATACATTCAAGTGGCATTGTGTAGTTCAACTAAAGGGTAGTTTTGTAGTCAAGTCAGTGTTTGCATACCTTCCCAACACCGCCACTTTTGTTTGTTACATGGCTCCTTTTCCCTTAGACATGTCACATGCTATGCCCTCCCATTGCCCTCCTTCTGACTTCTGACTTCCCTACCACGCTTTGCATGTTGAGCCGGGGCCGTAGTCTTCACATTGATGGAGCGATGGTGTCAACAGATCAACATGCGTCTTGATAAAAATAGGGGTTTTGGGAGTCCTATAGCATTTTAGCAAAACCGCATTTTATGCCGCATTTTTTCTCGCATTTTCCGCATTTTTTCCGCATTTTTCCGCATTTTTTTCCAATCCCGGCGACCGCATTTTTCCCCCCCCCCTGCATTTACCTAGTTGTGCCATTTGGTGGGGCTTGGTAACGAATTTGCCAATTACATAGGGTTGCGAGTGTACTTTACAAGAGATCACATGCAAGAGATCACATGCAAGGCAATTTCAGTCCCAAGAACTTGAAGTTGCCTGAGCCCAAACTAGCCCCTAAACCTCGGGCAAAGGCATCTTCAAAGGAATCTTCAAGTGGGGAGCATGTGCACTTGTTCCGCATGGTGTACGATCACAAGAAGGGTTTCCAAGCCGGACATTTGTAGGCTTCTCACACCTCATTGCTTATAGGAACATGGGTGTGAACCTGAAGTTTCATGTTTCAAACACTTTCTTGTGTTTACGTGCCTTTGGGAACGTGGGCTGAGCTTCAGGTGCACTCATAGCATACACTCACCCACATGTGTGTCGGTAGTCGTATGTGGTGCGTGCACGCCATGCCCTTGTCAGCGCTACAGTAGTAGGCGCAGGGACCGTATTAATTTGGTACTTTTGCGTAGCTATTAAAAGGGGGGGGTATAGTCATTTGAACTTGAAAAGAGACAACGCTCCACCTGTCCTAGGGCCCTTGGGGTCAAACAGTGCTTGCATTCTAAGGTAAATGGGCTATGATTCCAAGGACAGGGCCCCGACGGCCGGTATGTGGTGGCCGGTGGCTCCAGGCCTTATGCCTCTAATTTGATGTGGGTGACAGTGTCGTTACTGGCCCACAGGGCAAGGGCCCATGTCCTTATTCAGCTCATATGTTCCACTCAAGCAACACCCCATATCGTCATTTGGTGATGGGTTAGATGTGGGACGCCCTATCCCTTTCCGGTGCGGGTGGCAGATGCCAAGGGAGGGCACCGCGTCCCGTCCCAGAGTGCAATATTGGTGAACCTTGGCAACTGACCTTGGTGGTGGGACAGCACAATCTTGGTGTGTGGGGCAGCACCTACCCATTGGCCCCTTCGGAGTTAACATAACGTGTTGTATTTGCAGAAAGGTGCTGGGTTGCTACATGCCATACATACCCTGACTCTGCTTGTAACAGCTTAAGATGGAATGGTAGCGCACGGGGCGCATGGCAAGCATCTTTTGTTTTACCATTTCCCACCCGTGCCTGTTTTTGCCCCCCGTCACCAAACAATCTGCCCCCAAGAAGCTAGGGGTGATGTAGCCATTCCGCCCACAAGTGCTTTGCAAGGAAGGTTTGCTTGTGTGCTGGTTGCGATCCCCACACATTGCGCGCACGTGTGTGTGTGTGTGTGTGTGTGTGTGTGTGTTCGCTTCGTTTGGTTCCTACATGAGTGTGTGTGTGTGTGTGTGTGTGTGTGTGTGTGTGTGTGTGTGTGTGTGTGTGTTCACCCCCATTCGCATCCCAAGCTTTGGGATCCTTGGGAGTGCCTAGTTTTACATTCCAATGTTCTTCTCGTCAACATTGTGCCCTGGACATTGTGCCTAGAAAATGGCCCTGCCCCCTTGAGCGGGTGGCACTGGGGTGACCGTTTGTAGGCCACAACAACCCATTCTTCTGAGTCCCCGGTTTGGTCTATCCTCGGGCACATGGTTTCGTTTTTCTGAGAGCCTCCCTCAGTCTGCAAGTCCAAGGGGGCAAGTGCAGGTCTCTACGCCTTAGTCCATTGCCCATGCCGGTTGATGGCGTTTGCAGCCCCCGTGCCATCCGCTGGGTCATCCTTGATTTCAATGAAAAAGGTACGCAAAAGGCTACAAGCCCTCTCTAAATAGCGTGCAAGTCACAAACTCAAACACGGTTGTGGAGGAATCACCGATTCTTGTATTATTGTGCCAAACGCTGCGTGTTTCGCCTACCATGCCAGCCCTCATCAAACCACTCAATCAAAACAAGAGAAATCATGAAGCAAATGACCAAGGGCACTCTCGCCTGCAACCAATCCTTGGAATTCGGCGCTAGAGTCAACAGACTCATGAAAAGTCGTGTCACAAACAATAAATTCAAACATTTTTGCGCGAGCATTGCGCTATCGTGCGTGCTAGTCTCCCATTCATCCGGTACGTGTCGGTTGGGATGCCCCTCATGCCAAGCATAGGAGCGTGTACATGTCACCCAACACCGCGTGACCTACGGGCATGCCTTTACTCTCAAAAGACGACATTGTCCTCTTGTGCGGACAACT
Organism: Eutreptiella sp. 'Long Island Sound 2002'; assembly: GCA_964036045.1. NCBI lineage: Eukaryota > Euglenozoa > Euglenophyceae > Eutreptiales > Eutreptiaceae > Eutreptiella > Eutreptiella sp. 'Long Island Sound 2002'. The sequence continues at coordinate 26,992,785 of OZ038398.1, read as the reverse complement.
CAGATTACAATCCATTGCATGTTGGTGGTGGTTCCAGCGGGGCATGGGGGGGGGGGGGGCATGCATAACCCCCTGCCTTGCAATCTTCACCATGAGAGTTGCCAATTGACTGAGCTTCCACGTGGATTCCATGTCCGTCTCAAATTGAAACAATGTACGTTGTGCAGATTTGTGGAGCCGCCTCCGAATGTTTTTGGCTGGTTGTAGGACAGCATACAGGTGTAGGCATGGGATACGGGAACAGCAAGTTTGCTATATGGTGTGGACGGTGCTTGAAATCGAAGTAGGAACGGCGCAAGAGTGTGTTGCCCAGAAACAATGTATTTGGTCTCTCGAACGGCGACCTTCACACCTCAAGCCCAGATAGCGCTGATCCCTCCACTGTTTAGGTAGGGGCTAGTACATGTGTGCCGGATAGCCTAGGCGCTTCATGCAGCCTATCCAAAAATTAGCCCACATCTCAAAGTAAACTCGATGCGAACAAATCCTTAGCACTCGCACTAACTCACATGAAAACCAATCCATTTTGATGTGGCGTGGCTTGTCAAATGACCAAGGTATGTAAGGTGCCATTCACTGCATGTTGTTTGACATAGATTGGTCTCTCTTGCTTTATGAAACACGATTGCAGCGTTTGAAGTATGCCATGGGACTTGGCAAGGGCTAGCGAGCATTGCACGCCTTGTTGTCCCAAATCACCTCGAAGAGAGGTTGTTAGATCAAGTGCAAGCGCGGGCGTCGTATACCCCCCTTTTTGGGGGGTCATTTGCCCCAAGGCATGATATTTGATGTCCAACCCCTTGTAAAATCATTATTTTGCCCAATAAGACGATCCCCCGATGTATTTTTTGATTATGCGGCCTCTATCCCCGGAAACCGGATATCCTTTGGGGGGGGGGGGGGTCAAAAAAGTTTGTGCTCAGAAGGGTTTGAACGAGGGACAAGTTGGGCAGAGTGGACAGTTCCAGCCGGCGCCGCCGGCGGTCATTGGTCCGGGATTTGAACCGCCGACTGACAGGTCTGTAGTCGGCTGCATTACCGTTCGACCATTCTTTGTTTTGACAGCCACTGCTCTCCCCACTGCTTGTGGCCGAGTCGGCCAATAAAAAAACCCAAACTGTGCCTACCTGCTGGCCCGACTGAATGTCTCACAGACTGCTTGCCTCACTGACTAGTTTGGATCCTGCCGTGTTTGTTATTAACTGCAAGTACCTACAGTCCAGCCTCTAGCACTGAGCGTTCACTTAGAACGGTATACAAAACAGCACTCTCACTTGACAGCCGGGGAGTCACGCTGACGCAATTAGCGCTACCCCCTGATGAGGGGGGGTTTTCTCTGACGCAACCCGAAACGTGGCTGGGGGTACAGGCAGGACTTGCTTCTGCTAAGTATGTGTTCCATCCAGACTCCTTCCCTGCCCTGGTAGGGGAACATTTTTAGCAGTGGGCGGTCATATTTGGGGTCTGTTTGCATTCACATGCCATACCCTACCTACAGCTAGGAACCGTCCCGTATAGGACCATGGGCTACTTGGCCCGCTCACTAAAGGCGGCCTCACAGGCGCGCCGTTATGTCTGTGAGGGTTTGTCCTCGTGCACTCACAGTGATTCGTTGCCCCTGTGGCACAGTGCAGTCTTTCAAAAAGGCAATCAATTAACTTACTACTGCCCTTCACTCATGAAGCGAGGGGTTCTTACTGTGGGGGATCTGTTTGATTGCACAGGCGCACCCACGCCACGACTACTGGGTAGCATTGGGGACACATGGCAAGCTGTTTATTGTCAAGGATTGCAATGGGTGCAAGGCATGCTGCCATCCGACTGGAGCATCCCGTCGGTATGGCTAGGGTCTTGGGGTAAGTCAGACATGTTGAAACTACTGGCACGTGAGCCCTACACTGAGCACATGAGCACAGTTCCCACCTCTCCTGAAAGATTTTGTTTATCAGTCTCTCTGGCGTAAACTAAACGTTGGTGAGAGACTCATGAGTTGGACTCATGAACCGCTTTGGACTCATGAACTGCTTTGTCCGATTTGCCATAGATTAGAGACGGTAGATCATGCCTTGTTAGAATGTCAGTTTCATTGTTTGCGTGCTATTTTCTTGCTATTACACTCCTTCTCAGGAGAACACAACTTGGGGTGAGAAAGCACAATTTGGCGAGCAAGCAGAGAGCTTGTAGTGTCAACAGTGCATTCCTAAATGCTATGAAGACATCAGCAAGTGGTGAGGGGCCCATGCCAGGTGGTTACCTTCTCAATGAAAGTTACCTCGGGAGGGCCATCGTGGGGTCATAGGTCACGCGGCCCATTGGACCCGTGACTCTGACATGCGAACGGCCACTTCACGCCCAGAAACCTTAATAAAAGCCCCAAAAGTGGGGACAACGGGGTTTTGACGCGTTGCACATCGCAGGGACGAGTGTGCCGCCATGGCGGTCCAGAGCATGATCCCTAGCGGGGTAGCGAATGTCAGTGCCACTGGGAGGGTGCACGCGCTGTGTCACACATTTCCCTGTGTGACTGGGGGATGACTCATGTCACCGTTATACCAGTCATGCAGACCCCCCCCCCCCCCGGGTGCCTGTGGGAGTCGCTGTATGCAGCCCCACACCACCCAGGAGGGAGGAACCGCAAAACCACGTTTTAACTCTGTCGGCTTCTCCATGTCGGTCAGAGAGAGCCTCAAGTAACCATACCCCCCTGGACGCACCTGCCAGAAATCTGTTTACCCCAGGGAAGGCACAATTCGTAACAACCAGGACTGCACCCCCCAGGGCGGGAACCCCAAGCATTGTTTAGCAATGAAATTATGGGGGCGCCTTAAGCCCAATGCAACTATTGGGGCGTCTGGCCGTACTAGAGACCCATACTTTGAGATACTAGGGGCCCCTAGGGGCATCATGGTGACCCCTAGCGGAGGTTTTGACTTCTGATTTTGTCCCCCTTTGTTTGGGGATCCCCGAGAATGTGACATTTCTTTGATTCTGCAACAGTGTCATGTTGTGCACACAAGTTGCGTATTCTCAATGTGTACTTGGTTGACAATTGAACAGAAAGACAGTTGTGTGTTGTTGAGGGTGGCGACCAATGCGTTGTTCATGGCTTTTCCACAACATGCTTGCGTGGAGGTCTGCTCTTTTATGTCCAGATTTATAATGCCTGCTGGATGTATTTTGGATATCACCGAGGTTATGTCGCTAGTGTTGGACTACTGGATTGGTGAGTTTGGGTCACCTAATTCTAAGGGGGTTTCCAACGGGGTGTGCCTGGGGGCTCTTCGGGGGGAACATAGTCTAAAAGTAGCGCGCAGTGCGCGCGCTCACAACTATGACTATGACTCACGCTATGACTCACAACCAGTCCGGTTGTGTCTCTCTATCTCAAAGTTAGTCTCCATCTTCTCTTGGCTCGTCAGAGAGCCGGTCAACAGACTCGGCTGCTATAGCTACTACAGTCTCGCAAGCTTGGTCCTCAAGTGACACGACTCAGATTCCAAAATTTTTCTTGAAACTGGTAGACTATTAGGGCCGTCGCCTATGGTGCAGCCAACCAAGCGTAGACACTGCAGGTCATATTCACCGAGCACCGAGGCCAGCTCTGGCACAATGGAACCTAGGCATCACAACGATGTCCCCTCCCTCTCATCCTCCCATGAACCATGACCCTTCTCCTCCGCTACAGGTCACATGACGTAGCAATTACTTGACCAATTGGGGTCAGCCACAAGCAAGGTAGTGCTGAAGTAAATGAGCCAGTAGTGCGCCCTACCTGTCTTGTACCACGCAAACCTTGAGGGGTTGACAAAACAAGGCCCATATGTACATAAGCAACAGCAATTGAGTGTGTAGCATGGCAATTCAGTGGCCCTAGCCACATGTTATGGAACTGCCGAACATTGCTGCATATGCATGCCAGGACGTGCGTGTGTCGAGCGCTTTGTGACGTGTATGGCCCCGCGCCCAGAAAAGAACTATTCATGAAAGTAGTAGGTATGTTGAATTTTTTGCAAAGGCTCTTAAATCATATAAACAAATTTTTTTCGTTTCGACGCACTATCCAAGCAAGCACCTAATTTATGTCTTGAGCCCAAATCTATTTAGACCCCATTGAAAGGAGGGACGGAGGTTTTCATTCCATCTATACATCTTGTGTTTGTGGGTCTGACTCCCACGCACAAGGTCAATGGAAAAAGTTCCATGATCCGTGCATCCATATACACCACAACCCCCGGAGAGAGGAGAAACCACCTCAAAACGAAGGTGCTACGGATACATAGCACTCAAGAGCTGAACTAATTGATCTTCAGACAAGGATAGTGGGTGAGTGACCAAGCAATCATTAATAAGTGTCACGAGACAAAAATGCAGCAAGGCAAGGTGTGGCGGTAGACATGTGAGTTGCTCGTGCATACACAAACATAAATTGGCCCACATGGGCGTCCAATTGGTCCCTATTCCAAATCCTATGCATTGCACCCACACACTGCTATGGCGACGGCTGGTATGTGGTGGCCGGTGGCTCCAGGCCTTATGCCTCTAATTTGATGTGGGTGACAGTGTCGTTACTGGCCCACAGGGCAAGGGCCCATGTCCTTATTCAGCTCATATGTTCCACTCAAGCAACACCCCATATCGTCATTTGGCGATGGGTTAGATGTGGGACGCCCTATCCCTTTCCGGTGCGGGTGGCAGATGCCAAGGGAGGGCACCGCGTCCCGTCCCAGAGTGCAATATTGGTGAACCTTGGCAACTGACCATTGGTGAACCTTGGCAACTGACCTTGGTTGTGGGACAGCACAATCTTGGTGTGTGGGGCAGCACCTACCCATTGGCCCCTTCGGACTTCACATCCCGTGTTGTACTTTCAGAAAGGTGCTGGGTTGCTACATGTCATACATACCCTGACTCTGCTTGTAGCGGCTTAACGAGAAGCCGGATATTCCACAACTTGCTGCATCGTTTGCCTGTGTGCTTGTTGTGTCCGTGATCCCCGCGCTGTGTGCCTGTGTGTGTGTGTGTGTGTGTTCACCCCCATTTGCATCCCAAGCTTTGGGATCCCTGGGAGTGCCTAGTGTTACATTCCAATGTTCTTCTTGTCAACATTGTGCCCTGGAAAATGCCATGCCCCCTTGAGCCGGTGGCAATGAGGTGACCGTTTGCAGGCCACAGCAGCCCCTTCTTCTCCCCCGTTCGGTCTGTCCTCAGGCACATGGTTTCATTTTTCTGAGAGCCTCGCTCGTTCTGCAAGTCCAACGGGCAAGTACATGTCTCTATGCCTTAGTCCATTTGCCCATGCCGCCTGATGGCGTTTGCAGCCCCCGTGCCATTCGCTGGGCCATGCTTTGGTGCGCTGCCTGTGCCCTGTGTTGTGGCGCTGCTGGGGCCTGGGGCCAGGAAGGCAAGGCCTGTCCTCCGGGCGTTCAAGGTACTGCGGTGCAGACTCAACTGGGCAATCACTCCGTGGGGCTCCGCGGGGCCAGCCGCTACCTCAAGGCCCATGTCAGCCCCCTTCTACAGCCGCAGCCGCAGAAGTATTTTGTGGAGGACTGCGCCAGTGAAACGGTCCGGAGGGAGCTGACGATTGTTCTGCCGGTGCCTGACCCGCCATCCCTTGGAAAGGTCTGCCGCAAGCGTTGCGCCTCCCTTTTGCCGATCAGTGCCTGGGCAGCACTGTGGTAGGGGCCATGACAAAGGCAGGGGAAGGGTCAAGGGGAATGGCGAGGGCAGTGGCAGGTGCCAAGGGAGCTTCAAGTGTGCAACACACCCCCACAGCACTCCACACCACACCGCACCACCCTACCCCGCCCCAACCCTCCATTCATTTTGGAAAGGTAAAGGCAGTAAGCTTGCACCGTGCTGTGGCGACCTCTTGCTATGGCTGTTATGTTTCATGGTGAGGTTGCATTTCCATCTTTTTTGCACAATGCAGCTGCCCTCCTCCTTGTACAAGCGCGGCCTGGTCTAAGCACGGCCGCGTTTGCTGGACATCTGGACAGTGATTTCCTGCCGGTGGGATACCGGGGATGACGGCCATCGTCGGATTATGGCTAAGCACGGCCGCCCCTTCGCCGCGTTTGGACAGATCTGTGGCCCAGGCTTTGCCGCGTTTGCCAAACACGTGAACAGAGATGCTACCGGTGCGGTGCCGGAGGGTGACGACCATCGTCGGATTATGGCTAAGCACGGCCGCCCTTTCGCCACGTTTGGACAGATCTGTGGCCCAGGCTTTGCTGCGTTTGCCAAACACGTGAACAGAGATGCTACCGGTGCGGTGCCGGAGGGTGACGACCATCGTCGGATTATGGCTAAGCACGGCCACGCCATCTGGCCATCGCTTCTCTGACCACAGATTTGTGGTCAGGAATGTGAGATGCCACGGCCGTGAGCCGGTTCCAAGGATCCAGGGGCTAGATCCTGCAAACAGTGGGGTCAGCTCATAACCGGAGCCCTGGAGCACATCCCATTTCGCACAAGCCCCGATGCATCGGGGACGGCGAGGAGTGGACATTCAGCTTGAGCCCTGTAGCGACGTACCCCCTTTGTCATGCACAATGATGGCCGTGCCTGAGCACTCCATTCTCTTGTAACCCTTGCGTCCCCTGACCTGGCCCGTGCATGCACCAGGGGGGAATCCCCACCCAGCGTGGTCTGGGAAGCTGCAGGAGTTCGTTTGACGGGCCGTCGCGTCGCGTAGCCTTCGCCAAGCTCATCCCGTGCCTCCGCCGTCTGTCCCCCTGCATGCACGGCCGTTTCGTCCTCAGTGATCTGGCCCGCCGCTGTCGTATCGGGTCCGTTGCGCGTTTGTGTGACCGCGTGTGTGTCGACGCTCAGTTGCTGTGCGCCGTCGTTTCATAACTGTGAGTCGTCGCGTTTTTTTTTTGGCCTAGAGGAAGGACAGGGTATCAGCGTGCATGATGAAGCAAAGGGTGCCCGGAGGTCCCCCGGGACAGCAGCCTCGACCTCGACCAGGCGGGAGCAGGGTATGGCACATGCAGAAGACATTGATTGTGCCGATCATCTTGCCCCAATGTGTCGCCGGTGTTGCACGAAAGCCACGTGAAGCACAGCCTACGTTTTTGACAAGCACCAGGGACCATGTTCCCCCCACCCTTGTATAAGCTACCCCCTTGTCCAAGCTACAGTAGGCGTAGGGACCGTAATAATTGTGTACGTAATTTTAATTACGTACAAAATGTAGTGCGGCCACATATGACATGGGTTTGTCGCCACATTTGCCAATTACATGGAGCCATGGACACATGCAACATGCCACATGCAAGGCAAATTCATTCCCAAGAATTTGAAGTTGTCCGAGCCCAAACCAGCCCCTAAGCCTCAGCCAAAGGCATCTTCAAGTGGTGAGCATGTGCAATTGTTCCGCATGGTGTATGATAGCAAGAAGGGTTTCCAAGCCGAACATTTGTAGGCTTCGCATTCTTCATTGCTTGTGCCAACATGGGTGTGAACCTGAAATTTTCATGTTCCCAAGGCTGTCTTGTGTTTGCATACACTTGGAAATGTGGGCAGAGGTCAAGGTGCACCCATACCATGCGCGCACACGTTTCTGTCGGTAGTTGTATGTGTTTCGCGCAAGCTACGCCTTTGTCCAAGCTACAGTGGGCGTAGGGACCGTAATAATTCCGTATATTGGCGTAGCTTATACAAGGAGGGGGGTATGCTTCGCAGTACAAAGTGGGGCCGCACGTGAGTTTAACCACTACCACCAACCCCTCGGATGCTATGGGTAGCTCGTAAGGTCACACTATCAGCCGAAGGTGATTTTTGGTTGTACCTACCGAAACACAGGCCGCATTTGCAAACTTGTACCACTTCCCGCGGTGACCAAAGAATTGCCCAAAATGCAGCAGAGACGCCCTCACACAGACCCTGATTGCCAGTTTGGGGATGGTCCGAGGCCCGTGTAAAGAAAAACGGATTTAAAAACTGCTATAGGCACGAATTATGCTCCAGGGACCCCTGTTCCGCTGGTGTGTCGTTATGAGCAGCAACAGAGCAAGCAGAGTCTACTGGCTGGACAGCACGTGGTCTGTGATGGCAGAGGCAGAGGGAGTTCCACACTCCGATTTCTGATTGTGTGCCCCATTGCGTGCCAAGCTGCCCAATCCTTGCACACCTCTGCAGGTGGCACACACGCTGTCCAGCCTGCACTTGTCCATGGACATGCGCACCTGTCTCAAGCTGATTGTCTACCGTGTGACCAATCCCACAGAGTACCGGGCGTTTCGGGTGTGCCTGCGTGTTTGCAGCTTCTGAGCACTGACAGTCTGGTTGCATTGGAGTCATAAACCCCCCCCACCCATCTTGCACACTAACCTCACCTCACCCTGACCTCATCTCCACGGTCGCCAAGGCAGAGGAGGAACAGGAGGCTGTCTGTTGGCTCGACTTCCACCTGTTGAGGGGGGCAGGACGCTTCGCAGGGCGTTCTGGTGGACATGCGGCTCGGTGAGGAGGTATATCAGCATTGAACGCAGTGAACATGCCTACGACCTCACTGCTCATGCCCTGGCGGAGGTACGGTGCGGTGCATGAGCCCCTTTTGCCCAATACAGCCCCGCGGACGTCAACCCACTCCCCTGTCACACCGCAGACATGCACACAATTGCTCACTGCCCTGAGTTTGGTGGAAGGGCCGCTGGCGTAGCTCGGTTTTTGGGCATATGATAGTCCAGATAGTCCTGCGTCATCGCACACTTCGGCCACCCAAGCCGGGAAGGGGGGCTTGCAGTGCCGTACCCCAGAGCGTTATCCACCCTTCCACTGTAGCCCCCCCTTGTGGCATCCCCCAGCCCATGTTGTCTTTTGGAGGTGGGGGGGGGGGGACTGGGAAGCCAATTTTCTTTCTACGCTTTTTGCGGATCGCCTCTTGTGCACAAGTAGCCCAGACTTTCTTCCGGGGGCGGGGGGGGGGGGACAACAGCTGGTGCTATCAAATGGAGACATTGCTTTCCCACAATGAATGGGAATTGCACCATTGAGGACCCATATTCCAAGCCGTGGCTCCGTGCTATGGCCGTTTTAATGGTGAAAAACAGTGATAATCTCACCCGTCCCCCAGGGCAGTGATGTATTAGAACGGCCGTACACCGTAGGAGGGGGGGTACCACCCCTGGACCCCCCTGGACCCCATGTATTAAAGGGGGGGAGGGGGGGGGTGGGGGGGGTCTGAAGGGGGGGTTGGGGTGGCTGGGACCCCCCTCCTCCTAGGGCCCACCGAGGGCGGGCCAAAATTTTTTAAGCTTAAATCCTATTGGCGCCGAAGGTGCCGAAGCAAAAATTTGGCTGTCAGCCTGAAGCATTGGAAGGGGAGGAATCCCTGCCCCGGGGGATTGTACCAGGACCGTCCGCATGGAAGCTGACACACAACCGTCATGAATCTTCACACCTGCCATAGTCCCATGGCCCGTCAGTCACCAGAAAACCCTACAACACAACGCCCTACACTTTCAAGAAGCGACGCTGTGGGACTGCGCCACAGCTGTCCCTGCCCACCCAGCCACCGCGCTGCCCATGGCTTCACAGGCGGTGCATCTGAAGCAGACATGCAGCACACACCCCTGTGTCACCCCCCCCTAAGGTTGCCTTCAATCCACTGAGCCTGCCCTGAGGCTGGTCCCATTCGGCTGCTGCATAGCTCCGTTGCCCCGGCTGGAGCCCAATGCATGGCAGCATGCCTGACCTGAGACCGGCCCTTGATCACTGCATTGTTAATCGGGGGGTGGAGGTACCGTCACTTGCCGAATAAATCCATGGAGCCAAAGGCACAGGTGCAATTTTTCCTACCGTTCTACTACAGCTGTAGCAGAAAGGGTGAGGGTTTGCGTTGAGGTGCAGAGTCACTCGGGGACAGTCTCCGCATGGACGCAGGACCCGGACCCACGGGCTGGGGTGTGGCAAAAGCCACGGATGCAGATGCTGTCTGGGGATGGTGCTTGATTTTAAAGTAGGGAAAGGGCTGTCCTTCAGAGCCCCGATTTTTTTTATTCAGGACAGCCCCCAAAGGACAACCAACCACCAAACGCCAACCGCAAACCGCCACCAACCACTAAGTGCCAATCGCCAACCATTGTTCAATGCCGTTCCTGTGGTTTTGTGTATTGCCCATGTCTTGACCATGCAGCAGAGAACGTCCCCGTGGACCTTCGTTTCTGTTGGCATTGCGAACCCTTTTCTTTTTTTTCCCTTAAAGACAGCCCTGGGTAGGGAAGGGTCTGGTGGACGGGGGCCTGCCCCCTACTGAACCCACAATGGCACGTGGCTTTTCACGCAGACATTAGGCCAAAGTTGAAGTTGTCGCTTCTGTACTGCATGTCCCTTTCACAGACCGCTTTCCAAGAGCTGCAGGACACGGATGCCTTCTTCCTCAACACGCAGCTGATGCCCGTCTGTGATAGCACCACAGCCTTGTCCGCGGTGCTAAGGCCACACGTGCGTACGCCATACGCCCTCTTCCTCCACAGGTGCCGCTGCATCGGACATCCAACTTCAAACTGGCAGGGCTAGTGGCAGGGGTTGCAGTGGCGGTGGGCCCGGGAAAACCCCGACGGGTGGGCGGGCGGCATCTTCAGGATGGTCACTGGCTGTGTTTGTGGTGCTTTGGAGGGAACATTAGCACACCGGACATGTGCCGGGCGCGTCAGGCAAAGCCTCCCCCTGTGCCCCCCCCCAATTCTCCCACCCCAATCTTGGGATAATGGTGATACATCCTTGGAGGGCTCTCTTTAGGGCGTCTATTTGTTTGTTAGACACCGAAATCTGTTTCCAGCACACAGTATGGTGCATTGCACGCGGTGTATGGGGCGACCTTGTGTCATTTGTGCTTAGGGATCCTCGGCTCGAGGAGGGAGTGATGTTTGGGGTTAGAGCATTGATGGAAACGTGCACGCGGTGCAATACACGGTGCGCATAGTAGGTGCGTGCATTCATACTTACAGTCAAAGGCACACTTCTTTGTTGTCAACATCATCACCTTCAGGGAACTAGAAAGATAGTGCAAAGGTGTATGAGCTGTACAAGTTGTGTGGAGTACCCTGCTCTGCCCTTTCTTGTCATTTGTGTGTGAGCATTCATCTGTTGCTTTGTGCTGCAGCTCTGATTTGTTTCCCTCATTTCTTGTAATGCCCCCTTTTCGTGTTCGACAAAAAGCCCATCGGGAGCGGATGCGTGGCATCAAACTGGTGTTGAACTCAGAGCAAGAAGCTGACGCCGTGGTATACATGGCGAACTGAAACGCAAAACGATGCAAAACGACCACACGGCGGGACTGGGCATCCCGTGAGTTGGTAAACCTAACCCGAAACGCGAAACGTTGCGAAACAAGTGCCCTGCAGGCTTGGGCACCCTGTGGGGCACCCTTTTGGGCGTTGGGCCGCGCTCAAGAGGTAGCCCATGCCCCCCCCCCCCCCCGGCAGGGGGTGTGGGCAGCTACAACCACCATGATATTGGTGAGGAGGATGGAGTGGAGGCCTCCGTTGTTGTATGTGAACCCCTGAAGCCACTGCGTCCCTGCCACCCTGAAAAACTGTCAAAAATGCGTACAACAGGTACTCTAAAGAAGCACGTGGTGCAATACGCGGTGCACGCGGTGCGCATGTTTCCCCCTTTGGGATAGATGACCGGACCATTGATTTGGATGCCAGGCGCGCCGGGCAAACGTACCCTCTTGGAACCGCTTCACCTCTTTGTGCCCCGGCCTGTAGCACAGGCGGGGGCTCCAGCACATGCTGAGACTGTCGGCCAGGGCCTTGTGCGGGTGTAATGAGGAGGCGCTTGTTCCTGGACATGTGTGCACCGGCCGACTGTCAGTGCACACGGTTACTGCCATTCAGGTGGCGCTGGGCCTCTGCAGTACTCTGCCTTCCCTGTCTGCAGTGTGTTGACCGTGACGCTGGACGTTTTCACGCTGCTGACCACACTGCACCGCAGCCAGAGGCAAGGCCTTGCGTCCAAGTGCACCATGGAGCCCGGGTCTGCCTCAGAGTGCACAGGGGCAGGCCGCAGTTACTTGCTCCATTGGCTGTCCGGCGACGTGCTCCCCATCCCAACGGATGCTGTGTCTGAGGTGTGCGGCACCACACCCGCCCCTGCCCGACCTGCTGACAAAGGTCTGTGTTAACTCTCAACCTTCAAGATATGCCCATGTGCCCATTTGGCGTTGCATGCACACAGTTACGGCCTCACCCGCCGCTTCCCGCTCCCTCTGGCTGTAGCCCTTCGGGGATGTAGCCTCCTGAAGCTGGGAGACATGGACTTGGGCTCCTGGAGGTCCAAAAGGTCCATGCGACACATGTGCACGTGATGCAACGTGGGAGAGTAAAACATGTGACCCCAGGCCCAATCGCGTACCGCCTCCCCACATGCAGCCAGAGGGCGCATGATCTTCCAAATGGATTGCTCCATGAAAATCCGTGACCCCACCCCCCAGCCCCGTTTGCTCAGCTCAAGGCACATTCCCTACTAGAATAGCGTGGCTGACATTGTTTCTGAAGACAGCCTCTGTTTGACACAGGTAGTTTAGTGGGGTAAATTAGATATTTGGCAACGTGATACGCACTGCAGCCCGTATGCAGACTTCTTCGTCTTGACGTTTTTTGTTTGAGCGTAAAACATACATAGATTCAGAATGTAACCAATGTTGTGCCAACCGTACTTAAGAATCATGTGTTCACATTTTTACCAAAAATTATGAATTTTCTAATTACGATTTGCCCAATTGATAATTTCTACTGGGCCAAAGTGTAGTGTGGGTGGTAACATCTCATGTAACGCCCTGTTGTTGCACCTCAGACTTTTACAAATTCCAAAAGCTACGCCACCGCGCTAGCCTCTAGGAATGCTGCCTCCTGCCCATACATCACATCTTTAGTATATCCCTGTCGAGTGCGGGTATCATGTATCCCTCTGGCCCAATCCTGCCTTCTTGCAGTGGCTGTCTTTTAGTGGCTGTCCGTGTTTGGGTAGTGGGCTCGTTGCTTGGAAGCCCCACAGGGCGGAGGTTTCAAACACTCCCCAGGCGCCACCAACGTTCTACGGGCGCAGGACGAACAACAAGGGCATGCAGCAGTGCACAGCTGCCCAACCCAGTCACAAAGGAGTAGCAGCCGGTACACGGCAGTACATGTACTGCAATCACCTCTGGTCAGGTCCTCCCTCCCTCCGTCACTCGGCCAAAGGGTTATATACTCTTTGAAGGCCAACTCTCCAGAGGCAGGAGATGCTGGATGTCCATACAAATCAAGAGGCTGACCGGCTGGCTGAATGGGGGTGTAATATGCCGCTGCAAGATGCACGTCCCACAGTGCCCTCCTCCATCGTTGTTGCTGGCACCAAAGTCCCCACCCCAGCCAAAAAGTGGATTTCTGAGGCACGGGTCTACCCCACATACCCCGACAGCCCTTGCTGCTGGCGATGATAATTGAAAGAAGTTATGCAACCTCCTCCGACATGGGATGGCAGCACTAAAGATGAAGAGAGCTTCGGTGCGTGTCCTTGCAAAAATGTTGTTCGCGAACATGCTCATCACCGTATGTTACGTTCTCAGCAGCAAAATGGAACCACAAAAGCATGAGTAGCATCCACATAACTTGGGGAACACATTCTCCGCCCCATCTGCCTCCTTTGCCCCTTGTTAAGGTCCCGCCCGTGTTCATTTCCTCCGCCATTCGCGTAGGCAGACGCAGCCGCGTGGTTTGCGCATGGCCCCTCCTCGCAGCCGGCGCACAAGTGCCCCACACGCCCCTCCGTGTCCCTGCATCAGTGCCCCTCCCTGAGCCCTTTGTTGCTGAGCAACGTCACGCAGTACCTCACCCCCGATTGCATGTCGCAGTACGTGGCGGACCGCGTGACCATCATCCTGTCGGCACACCCCCTGCCCTCGAACCCCTGCCCCAAGCGGCTGTGTTCCGTATTCCAGAGGTAAGGCGCTCTGTGCGGGTCATGCGGCTGGGGAGAGGCACATCGGGGGTACCAAAGGACGGGACTTGGGGCGGGGGGGAGGGGCGGCGGGTACTGGCCGACGGCCGGTGATGAACAGCAGTGAACCGACGGCGCCGTACCAGTCAACAACAGCGGTCAGTTTGTCACCGAAATCAGTTGGTGGTTGACCGGCAGCAGCGAGCCCCCCCCCCCCCGGCCCCAGTGGACAGCCCCTCCTCCCCCCCCCCCCCTGATGCACAGTCACGGGGGGGGGGGGGTGCCACAAAAGTCCACGACGCCGAAGAAAAAGTTTCTGGTTACAATGTGGTTGTTGTGGAACCAAGCGTTTGCTTAGCGGCTGGTTGATACTATACCCGGGGGGGGGGGGGGGTCAGGGGCCAAAAAAATTTTGTGAACCTAAGATTGACCTCCCGGGCCCCTTTGACAAAATTTCCTTTTTTTTCCTGAGGGGAAAGTTCTTATGTAGGTGGGTGGGTGGGTCGGCCAAAATACCCGGGGGGGGGCAATTCAATCCCCCCCCCCCCCAGTATCACTAAGCAAGGCCTGAGTGGAACGGTTTGGATCCTCTTGTACGGTCCCGGGGGACCATCCCGCATTCTGGGGCGACTCTCCATCTGGGCCGGGGCGTCTGGTGGTGGCAGCATGGGGTCCGGTGCTGAGGTACCGACGTTTGGCATTTTGGCTGCCGTCGGTTTGGCAGTGTTCCGTGCGACGCCTTTTTGATGAAGTTCGATCGCAAAGTTGTTGTCCTTGTCTTGCTGGGCGGTCCCTGAGCGCCTTCGGTCGGACATGCGGCGCTGAAAAGGTGGGGGAAATGGCCCAAAGCCTCTTCACCGGTGCGTGCGCAAACGGTGCTCCCTCTTGGCCCGCCGATGCGCTGATCCCACTTTTTTTTATGTGAGATGCCAGTGCAACGGATATGACGTGTTTTGGAACGATTCACAAACACCCCCCCCCCTCTCCTACCCACCTTTCGGCACACGCACACACACACACACACACACACTGAGACCCCCCTCACACACACTTCACCGCCCTTGGGGCTTTTTAGATTTGACCACGACATGCTTTTGAGGGGGGGGGGGGGGGGTAAGGAAGCTGCGGGATGAGTAGTCTTGAAAGCAAGAAGCACCGGCAGTTGGTGGTTGAGCACCAGGTGCCGTTAGTTAGCACAAAAAATAGCCTTTGACTAAGGACAACCCCGTACGCAGCCCAGACTGGAAATTGCTGGCATTCCGTTGACGGGGGTCCTGTTGAAATCCTTCGGTTTTTGGCTCTCCACTAAGAGAGGAATGGTGGCAAAAACTGACCGTGCGCTGATGAGGAGCCACTTTCCAACTGTGCATGTCTACTCACTCCAAGAATCAATTGATCAGTTTCGAGAACTGCTGCAGAATTTTCAGAATGATGAGGAGACTCATTTTTCTGCCACATTATGTGGGACATGTGCTACCCAATGCGCAATGCCAATCAACAAAACTTCCGCGACACGCCTGAAATGTGAAGCGGCAGTTGACAAGCAAAGCAACGGCGGTTGACCCTTGGGCCACGACGGCTAGCGACTGTCCAATGACCAACAGTGCTCCACTCTTGACCGACGGATTGGTCGATAATCACAAGCGGTTTGCCAGTGACCATTGGCCACAGGGTGGTCCTTTAGGACGAAATTTTTTTTGTTAAGGACCGCCCTTAAGGACCCCCACTATGGGATTTTATCACTGGCCCAGCGCGGGCCATTTTTGAACCCTTTTTGGGGGACCCCCAAGACCATAGGGGTTACATACCACTTCCGCCCACTTGTGGGCCACTTTTGCCTTTGTCCCCTTTTGTAGGGGACCCCTGAGAACGCAGGGGTTACATAGCAATTCCACCCTCTTGTGGGCCACTTTTGATTTTTTCCCCTTTTGTAGGGGACCCCCGAGAACGCGAGGGGCTACGTAGCACTTCCGCGCATTTGTGGGCCACTTTTGTTTTTGTCCCTTTTGTAGGGGACCCCTGAGAACGCACGGGTTACGTAGCACTTCCGCCCTCTTTTGGGCCACTTTTCATGTTGTCCCCTTTTTCAGGGGACCTCTGAGAATGCAGGCGTTACGTAGCACTTCCGCCCTCTTTTGGGCCCCTGAGAAGGCAAGGGTGAGGTAGCCACTTCTGATTTTGTCCCCTTGTTTGGGGACCCCCGAGAACGCAGGGGTTAGGTAGCTTCTCCGGCCTCATTTGGGCCACTTTTGATTTTGTCCCCTTTGTTAGGGGACCCCCAAGAACGCAGGGTTTACGTAGCATTTCCGCCCTCTTCTGGGCCCCCGAGAAGGCAGGGGTGAGGCAGCCAATTCTGATTTTCTCCCCGCGGTTGGCGTTGGGGACCCCTGAGAATGCAAGGGTTACGTAAGTGTGATCTTCTTCGGTTTGAATTGTGCAGGGTGTCAGGTAGGGTTCGGATGCCATCTTTGAACGCATGTGGGGGTAGGAACAAATACTTCAAGAATTGCACCCATGAGGGGATGGGAACCAATGGTTGAGCAACTGGGAACCCATGGATAAAGACATATAGGGCTAGGAACCAATGGTGAAATGGGAGTGCCTGCGGGCAATTTTGGGAAACTTGTGTATAGGAACACTTTTTTTTTCCATTAAGGACCACCCTGGTTGGCCAAGGGCAAGCGCTTGTTTTTCCTCTCAACAAAAACAACAAAATCCATCCTCAAAACAAGTGCCGCCGGGGGCTGAGCAGAAACCAATCGCAGACCCGTCAGTCAGCCCTCGCTCCTGACAATAAACGGGTGGGCGGCCTCGGGGGGCAGGGGGACGCAGCTGTCTATGAGCCCCTCCCCCGCGTATGGCAGCTCCATACGATCTGTACCACTGTACCCCCGATGAACCTCTGTCGTATTGTCGGGCCAGACCGGACACTGGGACTCCCGGACCCCCACTGGTCCCCCCTGTCCCTTCCCCTGGGTGCTTCCGTGTTCGGCTTCGGATTGCCTGCTGCGCCCCCCCTCCCCCCGGGCTGTGGGAAACAGATGCGCTTGCGCGATGTGCCATGGGGCAAAAGAAGGACGGTGCAAAGCAAAGTCAAAGAGAAAACATCTTCAGGGATATGTCGTATGCGCCGTTCACGACAAAAAAATCGTCACTCAGGCCCCACCGCCACCGCGCGCACGACTAAGCGGCCCAAGACAGTCCGCCATTTGCGCGTTAGAACATCCGCCAAAGCCACGGGTTTGGCCCCCCTCTTTCGGGGTCCCCATCGATTATGGGTCGTGGCAGCCCAAACACAAAGGATCTGCCTCACCCGTCAGTGTCTGCACCACAAACACGTGCCCTGACCCCCGCAGGACGGGGCTCAATTGCCCATATTGACGGCCTCAAAATCACGGCCGGGGACCATCTGGTCCCCCAAACCACGGTGTGCGACGTCACCCGGACCCTCAGTTCACGTCACCCCGACCCCCCAAACCACAGCCGGTGACGTCACACGGACCGCCAAACTACGGCCTTTGACGTCACCCCCCAGATCACACCGCTTGACTTCACCCAGACCCCCGAAGAACGGGGCCATGATGTCGTCTGGACCCCCCACAAGTGCACAAAGGGGGGGGGGGGGGCATTGGATAGGCAGGGCAGGACAGTATCGTCTTCTCTGGTGGTATGACAACCGCACCACGGAACGTTGAGTACATGCTTTGTCATTGCTAACGGCCCGGCTTCAAGGAAAATGGACGGGGTCGGGTGCTGTGTATTGCTGTCGCATGCGTATCGGGTGCCGTGGGGTACTGTCGGTTGGCGTTGGGTCCCAGTCAGCGCCATGTTGGACGTGTGTCGTGTCCCGTGGCTGTTTTCGCTTTGTCTGGGCTATGGCCCGTGCCTGGTCCCTGGCAGCTGTCATCCTAGCGCTGTTCCTCCGGCTGTGTTACGCCGTCCCTACGCTGTTCCTTCAATTTTTCACGCGTTTCCTACGATTTTGTCCCCCTGCACCTCTACATCACGGGTTGGTTGCCCCTAATTTCTAAGCCCTTCCTTTTCATTGTCAGCATGTCAGAAATGTTCATGAGTTCTTCGGGAGGGTGAAGTCGCAGTCTTTATGCCCTGCTTCAAGCGCTGCCAGGGGGGCAGTCTGCGCTTCTTTGTAGTGTAGTCTGTGTGCTGTTGTCCTCCTAGATTTCCTGCATGTTAGTCACATCTGCACCATGCATTTTGTGCCATTTTTACGCCGTTCCTACGCTGGAAGGAACGGCGCTAGTATGACACCTGGCCCCTCGCCCTCCGGGTAACCTCCAGCGACCTCCAGGCAACGCGGTCAGTTCAACCCACAAAATTCCTTCCTTTCTGCTGGTCCAAGGCCCCTGGCACGTATCCCCACGCTGCCCTGCCTTACACGATGGTGCCCCCCTCCGGATCCCCCACGCCTGCACTTCCCCCTGCCCTTCTGTGCCCCAAAAGTGCCGATCCCCTGAGTGCGCTGTTGAGTCGCTTTCCCTGCACCCTGCCACTGCCGTGGAGAGTCCGTTCCATCCCCCCCCCCCCCCCCCCGAACCGTCTCCCCAGTTACCACGTCGTGCCGCAGTTACGCAACTGTGCCAAAGTGATTGTCTTCGACGGCCCAGGGCCGCAGTTGTCCCCCGACCGAAGGGCGCGGTACGCGGAGCTGAAGCAGACCATTGGGCGGCTGGTGACGTCGCATCCGCTGTTCCAAGGCACGACCATTGTGGAGTTGCGCGAGGCAGGTACTGGGCGGGGGGAGTGCAGCGGGGACAGGGGCACAGATGTCGAGGGTTTGAGAAGGAGGTGGCAGAGCGGAGTGACTCTGACGCTGCTGTCGAACGACAGGAGTGCAGGAGGGGGGGGGGGGGGGGCGACTTGGACAGTCCGTTATGGACAGGGCAGTAAAGGCTGTATGCTTCTTGACATCCCTCGAGGCCTATTGGGATGTGATGGAGCTGTCCAACCCGTGGAACACCTGACTGATGTGGCAGTGGTCGATCCAGAACTCACGCCCCGATCCCTCTCCGTCTCGTTTGCTGCGTATCTTTTGGGGTGGGCCCAAGGCGGTACAGATGGGGCTGATATTGATTCAGGTCAGGGGGACGGGTGTTGAGCTGACATGTGGCGCGTGACGGGAATGGCCTTTGGGCCACGTCGCACACATAACCCCATACCCCCATACCCCCAGACACACATCCCCCCTCGAGGTATGCATGTGGTAGTAGTGGGTCGCGCACAGCCCCCCCCTTGGAAACCCCCCGCCCCCAGCCCTACCGCCAATACCCCCCCCCACCACACACAAGTTTTGACAGATAGCTGGGGGGTGGGTTGCATCAGGACCAGTTGTAGTCGCCGCCCCGTGCTTCGGGCTGACCCGCTCATGCAACAAGTCGTCCCTGCCGCCGTGGCTGAGCCCCCACCCCCGGGCCAAGTGCAGTGCCTCACGCCAAAAAGTGGGAGCCTGTCATTCTCATTTCGCCCCCCCCCCCCCCCGCCGCCGCCGCCCCCGCATGCCGGCGCCGGCGTGGGAGGGACGCCAGGGGGCAGAAGCAGCACCTTGTGGGCACAGGGACCACTGTCCTGCCCTCGCCCACCAGAAATACGTTTCCCCGGTGGCTCGTAGACAAGCCACGTGGACAATGTCCTCCGAACAACTCAAACCGGTGCGTACATCCAGAAGTGCCCAGTGTCATACTCGCCTTTATGGCACCCCCCAGACAGTACCATGGAGCGCTGTGCCTTCACACCGTACCCGCAGCCTCCCCAGTGAAGCAGGCCGTGCCGTGAGGGGCGAAAGGGGGGACCAACGCCCAGGCCAGCGCTTGAAGGGGGAGTTGCCCCGCACCCCCACCCCCTTGATCGGATGCCCGTCGGGGCCCCAACCGCTTCGGCCCGCCCCCCCAGTGCCCTCCAACCGATTTGCAACAGCCTGCACGACTACTGCAACCGCTTTCCCAACCGCCAGTAACGGCTCTTGCAGCCGCCCTTGAAGCCCCCCTTCAGCCTCCACCCCCCAAGCGCACCCCTGTAAGTGCCCTCGCACAGCGAGAGAGAGCCCGACCTCGTCCACCCTCGGGTCGTTTCCCACGCATCAGGCCACCTGCCGCAGTCACTGGCGGCCGCCATCAAGCACGTGCATACCCCGTTCATGTTGGTGACGCAGCACGACCTCCCGTTCGTCAGGGCCGTCGACGTGTTCCATCTGCTCCGCAGTATGGAGGCCAACCCGGCGCTGAAACACGTCCGTTTCAACAGGTCACTGCCTCATGGGCAACAGCAAGCCCCCCTTCGTCCCAGCTCGTTCTACGGCGCGGTACGACTCAGCACCACCGGGGCCGGGGGGATGTGCCATAACAGGGGAGCGCGTGTTTATGGCTCCGGGGGGTGATGGGGTGTTCCATAACAGGGGGGCGTTGGGCTTCCATCGGGGGACGCGCCTACGGTACTGCGCTGTAGGGGCCGGGGACCAAAACCCAACGCAATGCCCCATCCTGCGGCGAGCCTCCCCCTCAAGGCGGCCTTTGTGGTGTCGTTGGAGGCGTTCTCCATCCATCGGCCAAATGTGCCACAGCGTGACCCGGACCACATGGAGCACCCGCTGTAAAGACGCTGGTTTTGAGAGTAGTTTGGACCCCTCGCTCAGCCCACCCTCCGAAATTCGTGGTCGCGTGACGCCTCAACGTGATGCTGCAGCCGTGAGCAGTGGGATACACGTTGCCCCCTCACCCGCCACACTGCCCGCCCCCCCCTGCCCCCCGACAGTGCGTTATTGCAGTGTGTATTTCACACACAAATTTGCAGTGTCACCCTTTCCCCCTCCTCTTTGAAGTTCTCCGCCTTAGTGACTGTAACCCAGTAAACCCCCGCCCCGTATAAGAACACGCAGTCAAAATAAGAACACGCACGCATGATCTTATTATTTAGTCCAAAATAAGAACACGCACCCAGGCCTGGACTCCTAGGGTCCCGATTTCAGCACCTGTTGGCCCCTGCTGGCATACCAGGAATTTTTGATTTTTACCCTGATGCTTCCCACATGCGACAGGGGCCCAATTTCTGCATGGGGCAGCCCCTAGTAGGATACCAAGAATTTCTAATTTTTACCCTGATGCTTCCCACAGGTCCCAGGGTTCCAATTTCAGCACGTGCCTGCACAAACAAAGCACAACAGGGTTCAGGCCACATTGGTCAATTGGCACAGTGTTTAATTGGGCTTCAAGAAGGCCGTCATGGACAATTGTTTGGGTGCTGCTTTTGGTTTTGGTCACAGAATTCAGGTTCATCACCACAGAGTTCAGCGTGGTCAGTGTCACTGTCACCCTCACTAATACTGCCAGCATAGTCCGAGTCATCCGTGGCCGCCTCATAGCACTCATCCACAATGGCCTCATCCTCATCTCTCGCAGCCAAAACATCATTAAACCAAAAGGAGGGGTCATTAACATTCCAATCTGCCATATTTCTGCAAACAAGGAGCGCCGGGAACACTGCACATGGGGGTCTCACAAATAAGAACACGCAAAAAATAAGACCACGCAAATCAATAAGAACACGCGCATGTTCTTATACAGGCCGGGGGTTTAGCTCTTGGAGGTGGCTGTGTTGAACCTGTTCAGTCTACCAAAGGTTCCACCTACACCTTCGCTTAGCTGACCTGAATTACCCCCCCCCCCTCCCCAACACACACTCCCCCCAACAGCCTCAATTAGCAAAAGCAGGCCATACAGCCACCAGCCTTCATGGACCCCCCAAGGCCATTTGTCTATTGGCCAGTCGATACCATGAGGGGGTGGGAGGGGGTTGGTCTGAGGGAGGGAGGGAGGGTGGGTTTGCTTGATTCTCCCTTGATTTTGCAACAGGTGCAGTGAAACCGCTCCGCCATCCTCTACCCCTTTGGGGAGGTGCTCCCTGCCCCTCATTGCGGTTGTAAATGTGGTGTTGTACCCTATCCCCCCCACATCCCCTTGTCTCAGCGCCGCTTTGTCGAAGCCCCACCCCCCGGGGGGGACCGTAGTGCTTTCGGGCAGATATTCAAACGGTACCAAGTGCAGTGTAGCCATGTGGGGGAGAGTTTGTATCTGACGGGAAGTGTGCAGTATTACCAGATCTCAGATCCTGAGGCTGAAATGTGACATGTGACGATGTACCCGGACCCCGCGGTGGGTGTGGCGCGCCGTTCCCTAATTTTGGCCGCGGGTTTTTTTTTTTGTACAGTCTTCCTCTTTTTGCTGCTTCCGTTGCCAAGCAATGGGCCGCACGCAGCTCGCAAGGGTTTTAGGATGCCCTCACTGAACGACCTGTCCGCCAGCCGAACTCACAAGCACAACTGAGGCCCTGGGTGGTATTGGGTGGCAAACAAACAATTCAACACTTCGGGGGGGGGGGGGGGGTTTGGAACAGGCGAAATTTGGAACGGCAACTTTTGGTACAACAAAAGTGTGCCAAATTATATCACCGTATTTGAAGGTCCGTAGCCATTTTCGGGGAGTCATTGTCAGTGCTCTTGGCATCAGGGTTTTGCTTGGCATGCACATCTGAAAAAAAGAAAGAGACAGAAAAAGAGACAAGGGGGAAGAAGCGGAAGCACTCCGATGTCATTCACATCGATGTTTCAGACAGTGACGCTTCAGCCTCGTCCTCCAGCTGTAATCTGGTTTCATCCTCTGAGTCGAGCAGTGATGATGACAATTAGACTGACATGGTGGTTGTTCACCTCTGTGAAAAACTTGGTCTTCTGTATTGCATGTCTCAGTTGCGTACGTGGGTGGGTGGGTGGGTGGGTGGGTGGGTGTCAGACCCCCCCCCTCCCTGGGGGGGGGGGACATTTGTCGGTCTGTGGGTATGCCAAAATTCTGGGTGGTCCCCCCCCTAGGGTGGCTAAGCAAAACCCTGCTTGGCATGCACATCCAGAAGCCTCCAGGAAATAACCCCAACCAACCAAAGGACCATAGGAATTACCAACCACCACTCCCAGTCTGCGCTTGTTGTGCACTGTCTGGGAATCTTGCACCAATTTTTGCGGTGGTATTTCAGAATTGGTGCCAGTTTTTCTCTGCACTAGATTTGCCATTCCAAATCTCGCGCGTACCAACACCCCCCCCCCCCCACCTCCTGTGGACTCTGTACGCGCAAACGGTGTGGGCCACCCACCAATTGCCCCTGCTTGGCTACCACCACCGTCCCTCACACCTCTGCCCGTGCCTGCCACTCGCGGGGCTCCTGAATGCTCTTCACTGTGCCGCAGTTTCCAGACCAAAGTGCACCGTGTGGATTTCCACATCGACCTTCGAATTGCAGGTGCCGCTGGCTGCCCGAATGCACGTGCCACACATTATGGGGCCACATGGCGTGTTTACAGCGCGCACGTGCACTGCACGCAGCGACCTGCGGTGCGTGCGCCAGAGTTTTCTGAGGTTCTATGGTCAGTGCTTGCCTGAAGGGACGGAGGTGGTCGGCGGATTGTCTCTTCCCTTCGATTCTCTTGCAAGCGTTTCTTTTTGGACGTTCGGTGTCGTTGCATCTGTTTCAGCCGCTTGCCTTTGTGATACTGCGTGGGTCATATCCAAAAGGAATGAGCAGCCCCAAAAGCTTCAAAACTGGGGAAGGGTACTGACCCGGGATGCCCCGGGGCGGTTCATGAATGGTAGTGGCGCCCAGGGGATACCGAGGCGGTGGGCGGATTGCTCTTTTTGCTGCTGCTGTGTTGAATGTGCAAATATTTGATATTCCTTGCTACTGCTGCTGCTGCTACTGCTGCTGCTGCTGCTGTTGCTGTTATTGTTGTTGCTGTTGCTGTTGCTGGTGTTGTTGCTGTTGCTGTTGTTGTTGTTGCTGTTGTTGTTGCTGCTGTTGTTGTTGTTGTTGTTGTTGTTGTCATCGTCGTTATTGTTGTTGTTGCTGTTGTTGTCGTTTGTTACTGGTGCTGCTATTATTGTTGTTGTTGTCATTGTCGTCGTCGTCGTTGTTGTCGGTGTTGCTGTTGTTGGCTTTTACCCCTTTGTACGACATTTCGTCTGGTGGTCATTGAGTTCCGCTGTTGGACGCTTCCAGTCCGTTCTTCGCGTGCCATCCTTTGTTTGTGTGCTTGCATCACCATGTGAGAGGGAAGGGGGGGCGGTGGCACGGAACCGACAATTACAACGACAACAGCAACAACAACAACAACAACAACAACAACAGCAGCAGCAGCAGCAGCAGCAGCAACAGCAACAGCAGCAACAGCAGCAGCAGCAGCAGCAGCAGCAGCAGCAGCAACAGCAACAGCAACAACGGCGACGAAGATGACGACGACGACGACAAGGCCAAACGGCCATTACCTTCCCGTCACGCACCACACGTCATCCCAAGGTTTGTACCCCTCACGTGAACCAATGTCAGCCCCATCGGTGCCGCCTGGAGCCTACTCCACAGCGCCAGGCAGTCACCATCAGGGGCTCCACGTCAGGCACTTCATACACTTCATGCACAGAACAAGACATGCACGAGTGCACACCTGCAACCCAAATTGCGAATTTTTTTACTAATTTTATATGACAGTGTTTGTGAGCAGCCGCAGAGAAGTGTTGAAATATGTTCTCATGTTCCCATAGCCCCTGACATCCTCTTGGACCCCCAAAATAATCATCGAGGTCGTGCAAGAGGTACTGGCTAAAAGTAATGGATGGCAACTGGAAGAGGGTCGTGAGATCAAGGGCAGGCGTGAGTACCCCACTTCTGGGGAGTATCCGCGCAGCATACCCCAAGGTATGAAATTGGATGCTTAATCCCTCGTAATCATCTGTTCTGGGATCTGAAAGTGTCCCCCCAAGGACCATTGTTGGCCCAAGTGACCTGCCATCCTCAGGTACTTGGCCGCATGGGTGGTAATTTGGTAGCCATCGAATACACTGTGTGATGATTGCTTGATAATTGATGGCTCATATGAATACACTGTGTGATGATTGCTTGATAATGGATGGCTCATATGAATACACTGTGTGATGATTGCTTGATAATGGATGGCTCATATGAATACACTGTGTGATGATTGCTTGATAATGGATGGCTCATATGAATACACTGTGTGATGATTGCTTGATAATTGATGGCTCATATGAATACACTGTGTGATGATTGCTTGATAATGGATGGCTCATATGAATACACTGTGTGATGATTGCTTGATTAATGGATGGCTCATATGAATACACTGTGTGATGATTGCTTGATAATTGATGGCTCATATGAATACACTGTGTGATGATTGCTTGATAATGGATGGCTCATATGAATACACTGTGTGATGATTGCTTGATAATTGATGGCTCATATGAATACACTGTGTGATGATTGCTTGATAATTGATGGCTCATATGAATACACTGTGTGATGATTGCTTGATAATTGATGGCTCATATGAATACACTGTGTGATGATTGCTTGATAATTGATGGCTCATATGAATACACTGTGTGATGATTGCTTGATAATTGATGGCTCATATGAATACACTGTGTGATGATTGCTTGATAATTGATGGCTCATATGAATACACTGTGTGATGATTGCTTGATAATTGATGGCTCATATGAATACACTGTGTGATGATTGCTTGATAATTGATGGCTCATATGAATACACTGTGTGATGATTGCTTGATAATTGATGGCTCATATGAATACACTGTGTGATGATTGCTTGATAATTGATGGCTCATATGAATACACTGTGTGATGATTGCTTGATAATTGATGGCTCATATGAATACACTGTGTGATGATTGCTTGATAATTGATGGCTCATATGAATACACTGTGTGATGATTGCTTGATAATTGATGGCTCATATGAAATAGGTTTCGATTTTGAAGGCAATAAGTTGAGTTTTGTCCGATCAATGGCAAAAGTGAGTGAAATGGTTGTGCAAATTGCAACCAAACATTTTGTGTTTGTCGAATGGTCCCATCAAACCCGATTTTGATTCACCTTTCGAAATGTGTTTTTCCTCCGGCCATTGTTTTAGGTTTGAGCTCCACTGGCTCCAACTGTGCATTGTCTCCAAGGGCATCTCTGCACACTGTTATCGTACGTATTCCAGTGCAACAAACACAAGACGATGAGCATTAGTATTTTTTTATTTTGTGTACGTACCTCCTTCCAACAGTAATGCCGTCAGGAGCATGGAGCTGTGGGGTGCCACCAAGCGACAAGAGTGTGAGAAAGGCCGCACTGAAATCGAAGCGAATCCTTTTGTTGTTTTGCATCCATCAATTTAACACGCGTGCCTACCATGACAGCCTACCAGATGTGTTGCTGCTGCGCATGTTGGTGTGGTCGTGTGGGGCTACCCTTTGCAGGTCCTCTTCCTTTGGTGCCACTCACCCGAACGTTCGGGTGGTCGGATCAGAACCATTTGACTACGAAGCGCTATTACACTCATTTTGTACTGCCAGCAGTGTTCAAGGTGCGTTTGGCAGTTAGACAGCGGATGCTGCTCAGGGAAGGAAATGCGCGTGTGTGCATCCTGCATGGTGAGGCGCATGGTATTCCAGGTGGTTATGAACGGACAGTTCCTTTGCTTTCAGTCACTGTTGGCTCTGGGTGCTGTAAACAAGATTCTCTCACAAGCGGAGGTAGAATTTGTCGGAGGGCAGGGGGATCGAAAATTTGGGATCACTCACCTCCTTGGCAATGAGAGGCACACCTGGAGACGTCGCCTCTGAGGAAGATGGTGTAGAGTTGCAAACGCAGCACCTCGAACAATCTGGGACAACTAGACAGGTGTTGAATCTTTTTGTATTTCCTGCGTGTTTGCTCCCTTGTGCCCTTGCACGGCAGCCCAGACGATGCAAAACACTTGGAATGAGGGGAAGGTGTGAATGTGTGTAATGTGCGGAACAAACGGAATGTGCAGGACGTTTGGAACGTGTAGATCGTTTGGAACGTGAGAAATGTGCACAATCAGAAGATCATCATTTCTGCGGCTCTGTGGTCATCCATGACAGACGCCTTTAAGTCAGGATGAGTGCCGTACAACTTGCATACTTTTGGTCGTTTTGTATGCTTCCCACACTTTTCAGTACTGTTTCTGGAACTCTGTAGGTTTTTTTTGGTTGTTGGGTGTTGTTCTTGAACAGCCTTTTGCATGTCTCCGGAGCTGCGGTAGTGATGCTGTCAACAGAGGTATATCAACTCTCATGACTCATGACGTCATTTATGAATTTTGCAGAGACTGGCGGATCTTTTGTGCAGTTGTTTGCGATGTCATTTGTCGCAATCAGCAACTCATATCTCAGGCCTGCTCTGGAAAGAGGACATGTTTGAAGGACAGCACCCCTCAGGGCCATCTGTAGTTGTACCTCATCACAGCACAATGGCGTGCATCGGGGGCACAGGGGCGCCGTCTCATTTTCGTCACCAGTGGCTCCCACTGCAATGATCAGACATGCCCATTGTTCCGCTGCTGCCCCGACCCCAATGCCCTGTTCTGCGTTTTGCAGGCCCACAAGCGCCCCTTTATGGAATCGGTCATGCATCAGCAGGAGCGGCAAACCATGTTGAAGAAGAAGGACCGGCGTGATGAGCTGCATGCGAAAGGCTTTGGCACGTACCTTTACGGGGGTGTGCACTCCAATGTTTTCCCGCAACCTTCGCTGAGCCAACAACCAGCCCGCCGGGTCTGGCGGCAGGGATTGTCACCAATCACCCTCCCCCTGTGGGAATGTGGCTCTCCCTGCACAAATGGGGCAGGGGAGGGCGGCCTGCGAATGGGTGAGGGTTCTGGGGGTCTCTTGTTTGCAAGGCTTTGGTGGCCTGAGGGCACAGCCCTGCGTGACCACTCCGTTCCTGGCTCCTGGTGCACCTCTTGCATGCTGTCCCACTGCAGAGTGAGCCACAGGGCTCAGACAGAGTAGATTGGTTGGGATTGCTTGGCTGGGTCTGGGCGATATTGCTTTTTGGGATTGGAGATCCTGCGGTTCTGGGATTCATTGGTTGGGCTTCGTTGAGTTGGCTGAGGTGAGAGTGGTTTTCCCTGCATCGGAGATCTCAATAAGAATTTCACCATTTCGGGGGTGGGGGTACCGGGAGGGGGCTTGGCCATGTTCATGGGTTGATGTCCATGGTATGTCCATGGTTGGCTGTGACAGTATGGATATGGATGCTATGAATGAGTTGTTCCTATTGTTGTGTAGTCCCTGTTGTACCCTGTTTTTCTGGAAAGGGTGCCTGCTTGCTTCCTGTTGTTCCCTGTTTTTTTGATAGCCCCATGCCAGAAAAAAAATGGTCAGATAATTGTCCCCCTACCATCATGGGGCTTGCCGAGGCCTGTCGCAAGCGGCGGTAGCGCAAAAGCATTCAACGCCGTAAGTATGCTGTTGCTGCTGCCGATGCTACATTGATTGGCATTGCATTGAGTGTGGCTGGTTTGCTCGGCACCGCTGTGCAGCCTGCCCCCTTGCGCTACATCTCCCAACCATATCTGCAGAGGAATGGGCAAGCATGCAGGGAAACACTTTTGATTTGAGCTGGTTGGCTGTTTGTGGGCAGCCAGGCATCATGTATAGCACAAAGAACGCAAGCAACGAGCCAGCAAAAAGAAAGTACAAGACCCCGGCTTGAGGATTGGGGAGGAAGATTGGAAATTTCTGGCAGGATCTCAATCAAAAGGTGTTGTTAGCTCAGATTCTTTGTCTACTATGTCCATCGGCTCAAGCAAGCAGTAGTGACAAGTAGTGACAGTAACAGCGATCAGAATGAGAATGAGAATGAGAATGAGAATCAGAAACCAACACAAGGATCTGACCATGATTTTTCAACATGTCAAATATCTCCCTGAGTTCTGCTTGCATGTGTGCACAGGAGGTATGGGGTATACTCCATGTCGGTTTGGACCCGCGGACCTACAAACCCATGGACCCAACTATGGACGGGTGGACCATGTACGGGAGGGGGGGGGGGGGGGGCAAGGGAGACCAACCCCCCCCCCCTCTTATTGACAACACTGTTGTGCATGTCGTGACCCAAGTGTTGGTGTGTTTGGTTTCTTTTTTTTGTACCTAATTTTTTACCAAATAAAAGGTGGAAATGATGTGCCCATGAGCCACGGGGGAGCTGGCTCCCCACGTCCTAGGACGCCCCCCGCCCCCTTTAGGGTTCAAGGGCGAGAGGCCAATAGGCGCCGCCACAGGCTAACAGAGCCAACCACCAAGGCCTTGTGCCAACCCCCCCCCTCTTAGGGGGTCTCCGGCCAATAGTTGCTAAAGGTACTTGCCTATGGTCCATGGGCGCCAAAGTCGCTTGACGGCGTGCAGGCACCAAATGAGTCTGAAGGAAAATTTTGCCCACTTTGCCCTCCCAACAAACACTAGCCCGGATTGAATATTGGGACCGAGCTGGTGGGGGAAGGAACATTGTCTAGGAGACTTTAACGACAGGTGAGGTACGCACTGGAAAGTGGACGAGCGCGGCTCAAATGGGGCTCAAAATGAGCTGTATTCATCTGTTTGGGCACCACAACCGGACTGGGATCATGTTTGGAAAAACATGGTTTTGACCCGTTTTTGAGCCATTTGTGGTCCCAAAGTGGCCCATTTTCAAGGCCCTTTCAACCTTGAGAGGGGCCAAAATTGCTCAACATGGGCTCAAAGTGGACTCAAAAAGGTATTTTTGGAAAAGCACATTTTGCATCCATTTTTGACTGATTTTTCGTCCCAAAACAGCCCCTTTTCAAGGCATTTTGGGATTTTAGGAGGGCCACAACAGGCCACCGTGAGCTCAAAACGCGCCAAAAACACTTGTTTTGGCATTCCATGTGGTCCAGGATCATTTTTGAAAAAAGTCATTTTTTTGCACCCAGTGGACCTTGTTGACCCATTTTGGCACCCACCTTTGGGTTACCTCTCGCAGCTTGCCACAGCCCACTGGGCCTAGGTACGGGGGTTCGGGCGTCGGTTAGGGCAATTTTGAGGGGTGGAAACCAGCAAAAGTGGGTGGTTGCGGGTGGATTAGGTGCGCTCGAAATCGCGTTTTGAGCCACGTAGCCCAAGATATGGTCTGTTTTTGGTTTGGGGCTGTCGGCGGCCAATGTGCACAAATTCTGGGGCTTTCGGGGGCCTTTTGGGGGCGGTTCGCGGACATATTGTGGAGTTAGAAGCCCCTAGAGGGCCCTTCGGCACAAGAAAGTCTAGCTGCATGTGTAGAGTAGCCACTATTTCCCTCCATTTGGCCGTTTTGAGCAGGTTCTAGGGAACAAGTGGCATGGTGTACAAGGTATAATAAGGCGCTCCCTGAACATTGTGCTTGGTGCAATGGTGTATGTTGCTGTGCACTGCAATGACATCAATGTAAGCTAGTGAATCGAGCCCCACACAATAACTGGCAGTTCCGGTATGGGGGTTTTTGAGCACATTACTTCCATCGCATGTCCCATTGGCATGTTTACATCGCACTCGCTCTCATATAGTGATGCAACTACACATTTGTGATTCGATTTGCAACATCATAGTCCTGAGTTTTTGCCTTGTTTAAGCCATAATCAAGGGTGCCAACCATGATTTAGTCCAAATCTAGGGTTTTTGAACCACAAATGTTTGTACATTGTTGGAGGTGAGCGATTGGTGCATAGGCAAGGGTACGGTGGTACAAGACGTTGTTGTTGCTATTGTGTTATGTTGATTGTTGTCAGAAGTTTGACAGACTATGCCGCAAAGCACAGTTCTTCGCAGCATCTATTGTCCCATGTACCGTCTCCTGTGGGTGTCCAATTCATACAAATGTATGGCGCAAAACACACAAGCTTCTAGAGTGTAGCCTCACCAGCGGGTGTGTGTCACATTGTAAGTGCCGCACAATGCAAGTTGCATATGTTTCTAGGCTACACACGGGCCTGGATAAGCAACAACGTATGGTTCTTGTCAGAATTCTGACAGCGTGGCAGTGTGCTCCAAACTTGTGGTTGTACCACTTCATAATATCTCTATTTCTCTATGCATGTACCTCCCAAGAGCCATGCCCTGCAGCACATGGCCTGCTAATCTTACTTCACTGTTAGAATCCTGACAGCCTTTTTGCAACATGCACAACCACCCCAAAGTATGGGTGCTTGCACCACGAGAAAGGACATGCTGCTACCCACCACCAATACCTATTTGCTGCTGCACAGCATGAGCACCATGAGCCACAGCCCGGAACCATGATACAATTGCCCCGCAATGCATGACACGGAGCAAGCACCTCAACGCACTCTATAAACTATTGAATTCCGGTTTGTTCCATTGCAGTACCATGTAGCCACGTCCACGTTTGCCTTTCCCTGCATAGCTACCCCACCAAAGGTGGCGTGGCTATCAGAAATTTGACAGTGCCTGACCTAAGCACCTGTGGCACACCATGTTTGCACCAAACCCCAATTCCACCGGGCCAAGCATGGTGCTAGAAAGGAGTTGCACACACAACAAAAAGGGGCCCAAAGGGGTGTTTTCGGGCACCCCCACATGGGCTGCCTGAGATGATGAACAAACACCTTTGATCACCGTCTAGTGGGTTTTGCACTCAATCATTTGGCTCAACGACCTCTTTTTGGGCCCAAAATACCGCAAAATCAGCCTTGCAAAGCGCCCTTTTTTGCATACTTTTTCAAGTTCCACCTCCTTGTGCTATGTTTGATAGCCATGGATTGCGTTGGGCACCCTTGTGGTGATAAATGATGATGAAGGGCATCACTTGCAAGCTATTTCGATGCTGCCAGCACCCTTCAATGCCCTATTGGCACCACTAGCATACACGGTGCACGTGTTAGGGCAACAAAGATTTTTTCCAAAATTGTTCCCACATCACTTGGGGTGCCCAAACAAGTGGTTTAAGGCTATTTTGAGCCATATTTGACCCATATTAGCCCATGCAAGTTCCCCAAATCCCTGGAAATAAGCAATTTTAGGACCAACAATCTGTAGGGGGGGGGGGGGGGGGCTAGCGGTAATGTGCCGTGTTTGAATGCCATGGGCAACCTTGTGGTGATAAATAATGATGCAGGGGAGCTTGCACTATGTAAATAAGCAAGTTACAAGCTATTTCCACGCAGTCAACACCCTTCAATGCCCCGTTGGTGGTGCTAGGGTAGGGTTATGGGGGTCACATGTGGGTCCAGAAGTGGCCAAAAAAAAAAAAACGGTTCCTAGATCACTTGGGGTGGTCAAACAAGTGGTTTCAGGCTATTTTGAGCCATGTTTGACCCATATTAGCCCATGCAAGTTCCCCCAACCCTTGAAATGGGCAATTTTAGGACCAATAGTGTATACATGGGGGGTTCAAGGGGAATGCGGGGGGGGGGTCTCTCAATTGAGCAAGGAAGGGTTTAGGGATGGCCATAGGGGGGGGGGGGGTTGCCGGGGGGGGGGGGGTGCTAGGAGTGCTAGGGGATGTTTGATGAGTGAGCGAAGTGAGCGAGGAAGGGCTTCACACAGCTTCAAGGCGGGCAGTGGCGTGAACTGTTCTGGGTAAATGCATTTTCATTCGCTCACTTTTGCTAGTGTACCCAATGTTCCATCCCCCACCATCTCGGTCCCAATATTTGGTCTTGACTAGGGCTAGGACTAGGCTTTGGTGCCCAAAGGTGGTGGTCAATGTGTGCGCACTTTGTCCCAATGCATTGCATGATGTTCCATCTTGTTTGGTGGGATCGGGGTCATTTCCTAGCAGCAAGTCACATGTTGTACATACCCGGTGTGGTACATAGTATATGGGGTTGCTTTGTGCCTGCTTGTGC
Source organism: Eutreptiella sp. 'Long Island Sound 2002' (assembly GCA_964036045.1). Classification (NCBI taxonomy): domain Eukaryota; phylum Euglenozoa; class Euglenophyceae; order Eutreptiales; family Eutreptiaceae; genus Eutreptiella; species Eutreptiella sp. 'Long Island Sound 2002'. The sequence goes on along the minus strand of OZ038398.1, from coordinate 26,960,106 downwards.
AGCACGGTACTCTCCTTTTTGCCCCACACTAGCGTCACCTGCCGCCCATGCCCCAAGGACCACCAACCACCGCCAACCGCCAACCCCCACCAACCGCCACCAACCGCCAACGTTGGAAGTAAAAAAGTTCCCATGACCATGAAGCAGAGAGCGTCCCTAGGAACGTTTGTTTCTGTTGACGTTACGAAGCCTTTTCTTTTTTTCCCCCTTAAGGACAGCCTTGGCAGGAGGCCTGGAGCTTTGACAGCGTCATGGACACCGCCAGCCCATCAACATTGTCCCCTATGGCAGCGCTGGATGGTCCCAAGGGGGTGGCCAGTGGCATCCGCGTGTCCTGAGGGACCCCACGCAAGACCGACCCGCGCCCTGGACCGTTGTGGCGTGACGAGACCGTCCTTTTGGGCCCCTTCGGGCGCTGCCACTTGTCTTGCGCATTGGGCCACGTCCCTCGTCCTGTAGCATTGCACATGTCCTACTGCAGCGTTTTTGGTGACTTGTTCTGCCGGTGCTAGCCGCATGTGTCACGCAATTTCTACTGCCGAAATTCTCATGTGGTTGTGACAGTGTGTGGTCCCCACCGCCCCACGCACAAGGTTGAACATGAGCACAACAATTTTTGTTGTAGTTACATTTTGCTGCATGTTGTGCATTCAGTGCTCGGTACCAAACATGCGTCCTTTTCTGTGGCCTCTCTTACTCATGGTGGTTAGGTCACCGAATCAGGGTTTGCGAAAATAGGGTTGTCAGAATTTTTATGTTTGACAGCCATTTTCGCGGTGCACCCATGTAGGCCTTGAAAAATGCCCCTACAGCCATGGTTGCATGACCGCCTGATTAGCCATTCGCTGCAGACCATGCGACACAAACGCCATGAGTAGATCACTTGTTGCGGCCCCCCTTTAAATTCGTTGATCCGTTCATTTTACCCATCGAAAACGCCCCAAACCCCCCCCCTTTTGCCAAGTCTTTGAGTACCTGAAAATAAGCTCCAAAGTGCCAAAACGCTTCCCATGGGGGGTGTTCTGTCGCAGCCCACAAATGCACCGGCTACAAACATGGGTTTCCACCACTCAATTTTCACTGTCAGAATTGTGATAGTGGAGTTTTGGGGGGCACCCCCAAATGGGCCGCCTAATATCATCTAGGATGGCAAATGGCCCCCTCCATGGACATCCCATGCACCCAAACTGCCCCTCGCGACACCCGTTCCTTGCCGCCACTGTTGAGTTTCTTGCTCAATCTTTGTGTGATTGTCCTCCACACCCATACATATCATCCACCAAAATTTGGCCTCAATCCCAAGCACTGCGAAAGATTTTTGTTATTTTGCCCATTTCGCGCGTGCTTGCTTGCTGCTCTTTGCTTGCTATTTGCTGGCTTAACCAAGTAGGTCCACCCTAGACACTAAAGAGGGTTATAAAGCCAAGACTAGTTCCACCCACTTGGTGACCCTAACCCTAACCTGTGTTTGGGTCCAAAGTGGAGAGCAATGTTGTGGCAGAAGGCAACCATGAACAAATTTTTGAAAGTTTGCACTCCAACACTACGTTTGGGCCAATGATCACAAAGCCGGTGGAACTAGTCATGGTTTCACTCTCTTTGGTGTCTGGGGTGCACGGGGGCCGATCCTGGTTAGGACCCGACCCCAAGCCCCCCCCCCCCCCCCTACAGACCTCAAAATGGTTGTCCAGAACAATGGGTTTTGTGGGCACCGGAGGCGCCGGAGATTTTGTTTTAGGCATATGGCAGGGAGAAATTTTTTTGTTCAACCCTGTGTGCCTGTACTCGAAATACTCAGAATTTTGTGGAGAATTCAAAAATGGCTGAAAAGCACGAAAAAGGATTTTGACCCCGACCCGGCCTCCGCGTCGGACCTTGGCTGATGGGAGCCTGAGTTGATGAGCAAATTTTTTCTGAAAAATTTTTGCCCTACTTGTGCATATTCAAAATGATCAGCGTGTAATGGGGATCATTTTGAGGTATGTATGCTGGGGTACCCACCGACCCCCCCTGGGGAGCCCGGCGGCCGACCCCCAAGGTTTGGGTCAACCAAGGGGGGGGGGGGGGGTACAGCCCCCAAAACTGTCGCACACCCCTCGGGGTCACACATTGGCTGGCGGCGGCCCCCATGCTGGGGTGGACCTACCGGCTTTGGCAAGCGGCGAGCAAGCAAGCAGCAGCAAGCACGCATGAAATGGGCAATAATAAAAAACATCTGTTGTGGTGCTCGGGATTTGGCTTAAATTTTGGTGGATGATACCTATGGGTGTGAAGGATCACACAAAGTTTGAGCAAGAAACTCAACGTTGCGGCAAGGAACAGGTGTCGCAAGCGGCGGACATGAGTTTCAAAATCTGTCAAAAATGGCCAAATAATACCTTGTTTTGGGCAATTTGGCTGCGTCGGATGTCCATGGAGGGGGGCATTAGCATTGGAGCCAACCTAGATGATGAACAAACACCTTTGATCACCGTCTAGTGGGTTTTGCACTCAATCATTTGGCTCAACGACCTCTTTTTGGGCCCAAAATACCGCAAAATCAGCCTTGCAAAGCGCCCTTTTTTGCATACTTTTTCAAGTTCCACCTCCTTGTGCTATGTTTCATAGCCATGGATTGCGTTGGGCAATAAATGATGATGAAGGGCATCACTTGCAAGCTATTTCCATCCTGCCAGCACCCTTCAATGCCCTATTGGCACCACTAGCATACACGGTGCACGTGTTAGGGTAGGGTTATGGGGGTCACATGTGGGCACGTGAGCACCCTTATGGTGATACATCATGGTGAAGGTGCTCACTTCCAACCTATTTCCGCACAGTCAACACCCTTCAATGCCCCATTGGAGTGTTGTAGCATGCGCAGTGCACGTGCTAGGGTAGGGTTATGGGGTCATCGGTGGGTCCAAAAGTGGTCCAAAATGATTTTTTCCAAAACTGTTGCTAGATCACTTAGGGTGCTCAAACAAGGCTATTTTGAGCCGTCTTGGACCCACATGAGGCCATGCACACTCCTCGAAGCGGGTAATTTTGGAACTAACAGTGGCGCATAGGGGGGTCTGGGGGAATGCGGGGGGAGGGGTGCAGGAGGAGTGCTACGGGGCATATCTCTTGAGCGAGCAGAGCCATTTCGGACCCATATGAGCCCATGCAAAGTGCAAAAAAGCCTTGAAATGGGCAATTTTGAGGCTAGCGGTGCAATACAGCGGGGTCCGAGGGGAATACTGGGGGGGGGGGGTGGGAGGAGTGCTGGGGGGCACATCTCTTGAGTGAGCGAAGCAAGCGAGGAAGAGTTACGAGGGGCGATATAGGGGGGAAGTGGCGGGAATCATTCTTGGTGTCCCTCAACATGCATCTTTATTCAGCCCCGTAGCCGACGTTCCCTCCCAACAGCTCGGTCCCTTCAGTCTTGATTTGGGTTGGGGTGCACAGATCATGGTTAGAGGGAGGGCAAGGGGAGGTTAGGGGAGCCTGTGATAAACCAACATGTGGCTTTAGGGGCACATAACCTGCCCCCCAAATTGCCCCTCCTGCAGTCGGTTTAGGGTCAGGTACCATGGCATTGAGTGGGCGCTCCCATTCGTGCACCGTCCTCTGCACGGACGAATCCTGCACCCGTATCCTGTGGCTTTTGCCTCTGGTATTCTTTTTTCTCTTCAGGGATCGGGGACGAGCCGTACACAGTGCACACCGATGGCAGTCAGCGTACGCCTTTTGCCGCAGAGGCGGAAGCGCTGTACGTGTCCCCCGTGACATGCGAAGCATTGGGATGACACGCATGACAGATCGGGTCACTGCAGGGGCGCTTGCTTTGCACTGCGGTGCCAACGACGCGGTCTGCCAGTGCAGGACCTGGGCACTGCCTGCTCCATGAGGACTGCAGCACCGGCCGCGTCAGTGCGTTGCATGTCCCTAACCACTTCGAAGTCTGCGGGAGGCAGGGCTGTCCTTAGAAGTCCAGATCTTTTTTTTTTGTTAAGGACAGCCCCCAAGAACAGCCCCCAGAGACCACCAACCACCGCCAACCGCCACCAACTGCCAACCGCCACCAACCACCAACCACCAACCACCAACCACCAACCACCAACCACCAACCACCAACCACCAACCACCAACCACCAACCACCAACCACCAACCACCAACCACCAACCACCAACCACCAACCACCAACCGCCAACCACCAACCACCAACCACCAACCACCAACCACCAACCACCAACCACCAACCGCCACCAACCGCCACCAACCACCAACCACCAACCACCAACCACCAACCACCAACCACCAACCACCAACCACCAACCACCAACCACCAACCACCAACCGCCACCAACCGCCACCAACCGCCACCAACCACCAACGTTGGAAGTAGAAAAGTTCCCATGACCATGAAGCAGAGAGCGTCCCCAGGAACGTTTGTTTCTGCTGACGTTACGAAGCCTTTTCTTTTTTTCCCCCTTAAGGACAGCCCTGGCAGGAGGCCTGGAGCTTTGACAGCGTCCTGGACACCGCCAGCCCATCAACATTGTCCCCCTATGGCAGCGCTGGATGGTCCCAAGGGGGTGGCCAGTGGCATCCGCGTGTCCTGAGGGACCCCACGCAAGACCGACCCGCGCCCTCGACCGTTGTGGCGTGACGAGACCGTCCTTTTTGGCCCCTTCGGGCGCTGCCACTTGTCCTGCGCATTGCCGCTGCGATGGTCTCGACATCGAGAGGGTTTTGTGCGTGTGTTTGTGCGACACAGGGGGGGGGGGGGGGGCTGGGGTTGCGATAGAGACATCGGAGCAGGGCCTCAGGTACGCTCGGAGGCACAGCCACAGGCGCGGTCCCGGTTGACAGGCGTGGCCACGAGCCCCTGGGCACGGGGTTCGCCGCCCCCTGCGGAGTGTTGGGACCGGGGGTCCTGCACGACGCCGCATGTTTGGACTGCACTGACCAATGACGGAGGGCGTGCGAAAGGCTTGTGATGTGGCGTCTGCAGAGTGTTGGGGCTCATCATTTGCCCTCGAACGGCGAGGGGGGGGGGGGGGGGGTTGACGTGATTCGCATTTTCTTGCATTTTTTTTCCGCGTGGGGAGTGGGGCACCAACGGCGCCGTTAACGGTTGTCGTAAACAGTTGTGCCAAAATCTGCAAATGCCACGGGACAACTGGGCAATGATAATGGAACATGCGGCGCAATTTGCGATTTTCGCAGTGGATTCGCATTTCTTTATTTTTGGTTTGATTGTCCCCCCACCCCGCCCCCGCCCTCCGGGCACAAGGAAAGGGCAGCGATAAGAAGTGGCGAGAGGCCAATAGGCGCCGCCAGCTGCAGACCCCAACACCACCAAAACCCCCGCGCACTGCTGACTGCTTTTGATGCGCCGCAGATTCAGGACATGCCACTGGTTTTATATATCGGCCAGTTCCTTGTAAATACGACTGCCCAACGCCTCTCTCAGGTACGAGGCCATTGAGGCTGCGTAGAAGCCGGGGCCTCGGGCCGAGAGGGGGGGGGGGGGGGGGGGACGCACCGACTCTTGTGTGCCGGACCTGCTGCCGATTTCAAGCCCCGAGACCTGCCAGTCTGCAAATGAAGCAGTAGAGCTTTTGCCCGGCGCAGTCCCATTGCAGCGATTGGGGTCCAATTTTTCAACCAGCTCATTTTGGTGCTGGGCCTGGCACTACTGCAGTTGTGCCTCTTCAGAGACCACCCGTGTCCAACAAACGCTGTTGTTCAAACCGTATTTTGTTGGGACCCAGGTTGATTAGGTCCCGTGTGTTAGGGTACGAGATTTAGGCTCAAGGGGCGCAGAAAAGAGGGGCTGGTGTGATGTTCTCTGTGCTGATGAATGTACAAACGGGGACGGCATTCCTCAACCAGAGGGCCTCTCTGTATGGTGGGTCACGAATTCATGGTGATGGTTCCAGTGACTCATGACAGTAGCAGAGTGAATGGTGCTGATAGTGACACTGATGAGCAGTGTGACGTAATCTGGGCGAAGGTAGGCCCAGTTTGTGCCATGTCTTTGAGGACACCCCATTTGATGGAGGACAGCGCTGTCCCTACAAATCTGTCTGCCCCCTAACCCTAACCCTAACCTGGTGACGAAGGACGATCACCAGTCCTTTTCGGCTTCCACTCGAAAAAATGCTAATTTGAAGCCTTTTGACCACTTGGTGCTTTGTATGGGCTGGCTATCATATGCTTAGGGAAGCACCACGGGATTTTCATATGTTGGCCACACGTTCACAGGCACAATGAACACTACATCCAACGAACACTTGGTGTTCAGACTGCAAAGGGATGCACGAACTCCCTCCACCAGTCATACCCCCCCCCCCCCCTTGTATAAGCTACGCCCTTGTCCAAGCTACAGTAGGCGTAGGGACCGTATTAATTTGGGACCTAATTTTAATTCGGTACCAAACGTAGTGCAGCCACATAAGACATGGGTTTGGTGACGGATTTGAGAGTCACATAGAGTCATGGACACATTTGTTGTGAGTGTTTGCCCACTTGACCCAGATAGCTCTGATTTTGGGGATGTTTGTGCATTATATGCCCCTTTCTTGCACCAGCTCACCGTGCAATTGTCTCTTTTTGAACGTGGGTGCCCGACGTTGGTAGTTGTATGTGTCGCGCGCAAGCTACGCCCGTGTCCAAGCTACAGTAGGCGTAGGGACCGTATTAATTTGGGACTTTGGCGTAGCTTATACAAGGGGGGGGCGGGGTAGTTTTGATCAACAAAAAACCCTGAAAGAATCCTGCCAAGGCGCAAACCAAGATTCTCTGGCAGATATGCCATGCGAGGAATCATAGCTCGAGAATTGATCGGTGATTCATTGCACCAGTTTGTGGGCCTTGCCTTGCAAATGACTGAAGTGACTCATCCCAGGGAGAATTCTTTTCAATGGCATGTAATTTTGCTGTGGTTGACCGTTGAGATTAGTATGGTTCTCCTCGGCTTCTTGATCTAGAGCTTCAATTTCAGGGACATACACAACAAGCTGGGATGTATAAAGCAAGTTAGTCTGGTGTTGTTTGCCTTTTTGGGGGTGGAAACAGAATCTTTAGTGGTGATTTTTGGCAATTGCCTCCTCCCCCCGTGCGATTGTTTCTTTCATGACAGAGCCATCTGAAGCAACAAGCACACATGCAGCAATCCTTCATGGTTTGGACTCGCTTGGGACGCTGGCAATAGGGGTGCCCAAGGTGATGCGGGCAGACGATGATGACCCTCTTTTTCAAAATTTTTCAGAAGAACGTTACCATGCTACGTTAACACAATAAACCTTTAGAATTCTGTCCTCTTGTGTGCCGAGTTGCCCTGATGACCCTCATCTTTCTTACCTATGCTTCTTCGTTGCTGTGGAGTTTGTACGGTCTGATGGCTGAAAAATGGGTGTGATGGTGCATGGAGTTTTCGCACAAGCTTACACATGTGATTCCGGTGTCTCACTCGAGTGTAGTATTCCGTTTTTGTGTGTCTGCTTTGTCTGCACTAGGTTTGGATAGAACCCGTGTGATGGGTGATGCGCACCAAGATGTGCATAGGTATACCCGAATTGCACAGCGCAGTGGTTAATGCACTGTTTCCTCCATCTCCTTGTGTGGTCGGTCCCACTACTAGTGGTCAGAAAGGAGTGTCCTGCATCTTAGTAAACAGCTTAGTAGGCAGCTTAGTACGTTCAAAGATCACTCTCTTTTTGAGCTCTCAGATCCAACAAATTCCATCTGCCAAGTTTGTTCAACAAGACCATGCCGTGTGTGTTCAAAGGTCACCCCCAGTTCTTCCAGATCTATCAAATTCCATCTCCATATTTCGTTCAATTATCAGCCCGCAATCCATAAAGCACTTTTTAGCTGTGCCAAGATTTGGCTGAAACTCCATGCAGTGTGTGTTAAACAATTGCCCCCATTGTGGAGCAGTTGAATGGTGCACAATACACAACGCCACGCAATGAGCGTTCAAAGATCGCCTTCGTTTTTCAATTCCGGTTTTCTCTATGGACTAGCTTGTGAGAGCACTCTACACATTGTATGACCATCCCCATTCTTCAGCTCTCACACCAGCCAAAAATCAATTTGCCAAGCTTGTGCAAAAATTCCATGCAGTGTGTGTTCAACAATTGCCCCCAATTTTGAGCACTTGAATGGTGCAGAATTCATTTGCCAAGCTATAGGATAGACCAGGCAATAGGGTAGCTATAGGGTAGACAGACTGTATAATGTCTCTCACACAATGGCACCCTGCAAGGTGGGTGGCATGGGGCTGCATCGAATGTACTGGCCTTACACATGAAAGTATGCGATAGTGGTACAACGGATACTGCAAATAGACAGTCAGCTCATGATCAGCATGGGTCCAAATCCCATACCAAATACCGTGGGGCTGCTGAGGGATTACATACATTTGCTGTGGCAACTGGGAGGGTTTGTCTCCCTATGGCTCCAAGAGCGGGGGGGGCTGACCTGTTCAACGAAGCTTAGATAAAGGTATCATGATTGGTATGCTAGACAAGGTAGTAGGGCTCAATGAGTACATAGGTTACACAGACAAGGTGAACCCTGATCCCAACCCCAGAATCCTAAGAGATCAGGCCCTCTATGAACCCAAGTAACACAAGCACAAAGCACAAGGTGTACCATCATGGAAGGGTGCCATCACGGAAGGGTGTGTACCCAAGATGACGCAACATAAACCCTCCTTGCGATGCTGGCCAAGGTGCAACAACAATGGGGTGAGTGCATGGATCAAAGGTACCCCTCGGGATGAATTTTGCTCTGCTGCAGCCTACCTGGAGTTACACAATGATAACAATATCTACAAGAACATGGATAGGTGTACCAGATGGTAAGGTGCCTAAGAGGGCACAGAAACATAGCACGGCAACACAATGAGGTGAGAACACCTACCACACGAGGGCCTCACTGTTTCAATCGCAACTATGGACAAGATGGTGTATGCGAGGATTACAGCTCTTGCGGCAGATGACCAGCCACACAAGTGTGCACACATGAGAAGGGTAGGACACCGGAGACACTTTGGGGCACATCCACCACAGTGGTAGTCAAGAACCACAAACACAGGTGCATAAGGGAGGCCAACATGTAGGGGGCACACCTGTTGGGGTGCTATTGGACTAGATTGAAGCAGGAACATGCAAGGGTAGTGGAGGACCAGGTGCTGACCATAGGCCGTAGGCGAGCAGACCGACCAGGTGATGGAGCCCAAAAGACACAGCAAATGGATGGGCACGGAGCCGCATCAGCCATCCTATGTCAGGTGAGGAACCCCAAGCAATTATAAGCAACAAATGTCGAATCCATCACTAATCCCAACAGGCATGGTACCCTCAGGGTGCATATGCGGGGGACAGGTCAGATGATGTAAGGGCACCCATCCACTGGACTGGAACATGCTCACAGCATGGGGGCCTCACCACCAGATGTACATACTATCCTTTGAGCCGAGATTGTCTTCAGAGCGCACTTGGACACACAGTGCTCCATAATGCCAAAAAAATAAAGCACTTCATCTGCCAAGCTTGTGCACCTGTTCAAAGATCACCCCCATTTTGTGGCCCTCAAATCGTGTTCTGTGACCTTGTTGTTTCTTCTTTCTTTCATTTGCGCTTGGGGACCCAGTAAGACATGGGTTATGTGCCTTTTGTCCCATCCCTGCTTTGACGACTCCCAATATGTCTCGCATCCCCCTCCCCAAAACCGCCAGCCCTCCGGCCCCCTCCCAGGAGGCTCCCACTCCACCTCCACCTACCCCTCCCAACCCTTGGGGCCTCTGGCCCACAATCAAAAGGGAGTTGTCATATGCCAATCCAAGGTATCATCCCCCAGTTGGAGAGGGCACCTGACAACACATGGATGACAAGTCACACGCACAGCCTGCTACCAGCTTGCTACCACCGCAGACACAAGTGACTGAGATGTTTCCCAGTGAGATGTAGAGGGTAGTGGCCATCCTTTGGCAAAGCTACAGCAGGCATAGGGAGCCCGGTACCTTGTGAATTTTCTGCTGCTGTGGCATAGGTATCGAGGGCTACGGTCACACCCCCACCTGGTTTGTGGATGGCATGCAACCTCTACAATACATTTCCACACCTGCGTTTGCAGGCAATGTTCTCGAAGTGTGCACCGCACAGCCACGCCTATGCGCCATCTCCCTCTGAGAGGAATGCCATTCAGTGTCAGCGGTGCGGGCATGTGAAGCGCATGCAGACGCCCTTACCCAGTGCCAGATCTTCAGCATCACCCACATCTTTGCAAGAAGGCTCTTCGAGCAGTGCAATCGCTGACTCGGTGCGCTCAGCTTGGGGTTCTGGAGGGGCCAACTCGGTGTCCGCAAGCTGCAGTTGCGGAGGAGATCACGAATACGTAGAGCTGGAGTCGTGTATCCTCTGCAGTAAATGTAATGATTTCCAACTCATCCCACCTGCAGGGAGTACTACAAGGCCCCAAAGGCTTGACCCTGGGCCTTCAGACTGCGGTTGGGGCCGTCACAATTACGAAGAAGTAAAATCCTGTGTGATCTGCAGGAAATGCAAAGCCACTCCATTCCTTGAGAAGGAATCTCCACGCGGGCCCCATTCCCCGGCATCGTCACTGTACGTCAATATAAGTGACTCGGATACTGCAAGCGACCCGTAGTCCGGAACCCCCTTGGGGTGGGTCCGGCAACCAGCAGCGCAGGGTTTAGGCTGGTAGTTCTGCTGTTTTTCGGTTGCAGACCGCCTGAGTTGGCAGTTGACCGACGGCGACAGCGTCGGCAGTTAAGCGGCGGCGGTCGGTGGGTGTCTAACAGCAGTTGCTGGTTAGCCGACGTTCAGATGTAAGAGTCCGTTGGTTTCGGATAGTTTTGTCTGGCATCAAAGAGGTCCCACGGCCTTGTGTAGTGTCTGATGGACAGCACAGAAGGGCCTGGTCGCTTAGTATCGGCGACATTGGTGTGCAGCACCGATTTCAGTGATACCACGAGCCCGGCATGTCCCATCTTTTGCGCAGGACCGAGTGTCTCTTCGTCCTAGCAGCATCAGCATGTCGGGGTAAAAATTGGAGAACGGATGTGAGGGTGTGGAGCGGCAACACCAGGAGTGGTCCACAGGAGGTGCTTCAAAGTTCAGTTCTGAGCTCTGTGCGTTGTGTGCCCTGCATCGCATCTCCGCATTGCGTATTTTGTTGCAGTATTTTTTGGTAATGCATAATTGAAGATGCCAATGTATAGTCCCCACCTCCCATCCTACCGCCCATGTACATGGGACCACACCATGCGCACACTGTGCACTCATTTCCAAACGTTCGCAGCCACGTGCACCAGTTAGTGCAAGCCTTTGCAGGGGCCCTGGTGCCCACCAACTGCACAGCAACATTTCATCAACGGTTCAGTGTTCCGTCACATCTTTGGTCTGTCAGATAATAGAATTGGAGAGATCGGTACAAGCAATAGCAGCCGCACAAGAAGCACATGCCAATACCTGTACATGCCGCCGCCAAATCAGTTGCCCTTTTCACCAGCAAATTGGGATTCAGAGGATCATCTTTTCATCTTGTCCGAGATTTCATCTAGCAACGTCTGCCAAGATATGCATCATTTTGGTTGCTGTTGTTACCAGGGCTCACAGCCTGCGCGCCAACTTTTGGTCAACGGTTCTGTGAATGGTCACTGTCAATCCTTGCTTTTTGCCCACCCTTTGCAATGCCAATGGGGCTGTTTTTGTGGGCTGGTGTTTGGACTCTGGGAATTATGGTACAATTTTCACACCATGTGTGCAGTGTGGAAACTCATCCTCCTCCTCCTCCTCCTCCTCCTCCTCCTATGAACACTCTGTGCATTGGCTAAACAACTGAATCTGCAAGGAGGACCTTCAGTACATGTGTTCTTTCAATCATTCGGAGCCGGTGGACCTCTAGCGTGGTAGAATGCACCGCAGATGCCCTGCTGGTGCAGTCCTGTGTGGCTTGTGCTGAATCTTTGGCTGGTGCTCAGGGACTGTCAAGTGCAGTCATCTTCAGAGGAGGATTCCGGCACCTGTACGTTTTCCATGAATAGTGGAACACCCAAAAGTACAGGCATTTGTGACAGTACTTGTGTGGGAATGAGGTTGGGTAGTTGATGATTGATATGTTTCATGCATTTGGGAGGCTGACGCACTCCGTATTGAAATTAAGCTCTGCCACATTTGCACATTGCAATGGTTTGCTGCAGCCCCAACTGATTTGCTGAACATCTTGGGGTATGTTGGTCTTGCCCAAGCAACTTGACATAGACCACTTTGTGGCTCATTGAATCTGGCTTGGCTGTGATCAGCGTGAGGTGGCAGGTACTGCACCGTCTATCCAGACTACAGTGGATTTGGGGCACAATTGTTTTGCATCTGTTGAGACAAGGAGGGGCAGAGCTTTACAACGATGGGGCCGTAAAAGTATTTGTGTACATATGGTGTTTGCCAACTGGCCTGCTGTTGATTCAGCCCTGCCCCAAGAATGCTATTGCTGCGCTGAAAAAATGACCTGCTTTGCCCTAAAAACCTCGACACATCTGGTGACACTCTTTGTTGTGTGATTTGCTGCTTGGCTTGCTCAATTACATGCACGGTGTCAGACAACCCAGATGATGTGCAAGTGCTCCAAACGCATTTCGCAAACGGATGATCCAATGGCCATGTCAGGGATCCCCTGCACACGGCGTGGTGGAGCTGTGAGGCAGTCAGTCGCATTGCGGAGGTCTTTTGGTGCATACCAAAAAACCCCCCACTTTGTACCAAAAAAATGGCTGCCGTTGGTGGGCGGGACTAGCAGTTTGGATGAAACTGGAGTCTGGGCCCGGGGCAAACTGGCAAAAATTCAAATGCAAGATTTGTAAAAAGGGTGTACATCTAGGCGGTATTTGCATTTACAAGCCCGCCACCAGCACCACTTTGGATCTACACAACTCAGTGTGCGGGTTGATGCCGTGCCAGCCCCCCCAATGCATCGATGCGGAGGTGTGGGGGAAGGGGGGGGGCGGGGGGCGCCGTGGTGAATACGAAAAAACCCCCCGAGGTGTACGAAAAAACCCCCCGCTTTGTACTAAAAAAACCTCCTGTTTCGTAATAAAAAACCCCCCGTTTTGTACTAAAAACCCCCCTTTATTGTACTAAAAAAACCCCCGTTTTGTACTAAAAAACCTCCCTTTTGTACTAAAAAACCGTTTTTCACCATTAGAAAGTTTTACGTCCGCCAAACAGGAGAAACCCCTTTTTACCATCCACGTCACCAAGAAGCAAGGAACGTGCGCAGCCATAGCCACAAAGCCCGAGGCTTGAACAACAAGTTTCTAGGAAAATTTTTTCCAAGATGGCAGAAAAGATGGCAGTGAAATAGTTTTCCATTTGCGAAAAAGCATAAAGGATAGCAGTGAAACAATCTAACTTTTGCAGACAGCTTTATTTCTACGAAGATTATTGGTTTTACAAAGGAGTATAAACCTTGAAACAGGATCGTGAGTAGTGAAACACTTTTGCAAAGCAGCTAAACCATGTCATTGCAACAGCTTTGCTTTTACAAAAGGGCATGATACGTGGTGGTGAAACAAAAATAGTTTTGGGAAACTGCCCAATATTTTGAAGTGAAACACTTGTACGTTTCCACAAAAGGATAATAATTGGTGGTGAAACAATTTACAACATTCTACTAAACAATATAATGTATGTGAGTACAAGCCTTTTAGTTTTTGAAACCGGCATGAATGAATATAGACGTACATTTAGGGAACAACTGGGTTTGGTCCATGTAGGGGTTGCATACCCACTGTATCCGCAAAATTACACATAGTTTCGGGATGCAAACAAAATGTAGCCCCAACATCCAAGTAATAGGAAGGAACTGGGGGGGGAAGGGGGGGGGAGGGAATCTTGGGGGATAGTCGGGCGGGCGGGTGGATGACATCGGTGTGGATGAGAAACCCCCTCCAAGGGTAATAGTCGCATGCAGCACATGGTGGGAGAGTAGCATACAACGTTGCACATGTGTAGATCGTAGTATTGTGCTAAAAATTGGTGATTTTCGGTTTGCGGGGGGTGCGGCACAATTAGGGCCACCAAGGTGGTTGCCCGATAGGGTTGCTGCACAATCAGGGCGGGGATTGTAATTTGGGCGCTTCAGCTTAGTAGAAACATAGCTGCAGAGGGGACACTGCATGGGGGGGGAGATATGCAGTATTGCAGCAATGCAGGAGCACATGGTACCATAAAAGAGGAAGCAAGTAGCCGCAACGGACAGTTTCCACCCCCAAAGAACGTGGGTAAGGGTGTGCAAGATTGGCAGGGTTTGAGACATAGGACGCCAGCGGCCTTGTTCTCTCCTTCTCGCAAGGCCTTGAGCTCTTGCAGCCAGCGGAGTGCCACCTTCTTGGCTCGTCTCATCACCCGTTGGACGACCTGCAACTGTGGGATGGGGTGTGGGACAACGTGCAAGTGTGGGTGTGTGTTTTCCGGCACACTCTCAAACATTGTGCGGCACGGACACACATCCTGAAGCACTTAGGTTGTTTCCAGCAACCTCTCACCTCTCACACCTTTGCCGGCTTTGCTCAAACCTCGGACCTTTTCCGGCAAACTGAAGACCTTTTCCGGCACACTTTGTTAAGACCTGAAACCTTTTCCGGCACACTTTGGTTGGCTCTGAGACCTTTTCTGGCACCTCATTCTGAACGGAGACACGTTGCGGCAGACTTCCGGCAAACTTTCAAAGATTTTCCGGCGGTTCACCGACCATTTTACCAACGTTCACGGCCGCACAACGCGTTTTTGGCCCTAATTGGGCAGCACCTGCATGAGACATCAGAACTACTTGTGCTGGAGACCGCAATTTTCATGACTCAAGTACCAGATAATTAGATTAAGTTGTTTTCTGTATGTTTACATTGATTTTTGCAAAAGAATCTGCAAAACAATCTGCAAAAAAATCCGAAAGGAAACAGCACGGGAAGGCGAGGACAATTAGGGCACGTCAGGCGGCAGCAGCAATTCTACGGCAATTTACGGACCGCAAAATCCGGCTTAGTACCACTAGTACCACAAGCACCAAGAAACCACTAGTAGTTGCATTAGATGCAAGCAGGTGTCATACGGCACATATTCTAGTAAGGTAAACAGCCCATATAGTGCAGCACTTTTGTGTTGGCCAGAACTAATGATTGCCGTAAGGCCCGAATTTGGTTAGATTTTATGTTAGAGATAATTAATGCATCAAAAAAATTATTTGCTGTTTGCCTATGTAAATCTGCTAGAGTGGTTACTTTTTCAGGTCTTGCTGCCATGTGTACCATTTGCGAATACGTGCTTCATATGTCCACTTCCCCATCCCAACAAGGGTCTGCCCCCAGCCACGGGTGCTAGGCCGACCACTAAGTACAATACTCCAAGCAGTCCATGGTCTGCTTTCAAGGTAGCAAAACATTGCAGAAGAAATTGACTATTTTCACAAGGTAGGCCGGCTACTGATCATTTTCAAGTTTTCAACGGTTCTCAGTTTGTTGCAACTAGGGGAAATGTTTCGGATTTGGGAGAGCAGCATGCTGAAATTAAAAAAAAAAGTTCAGTTCTGCCTAAAGGTTCCGCTCTTCAAGCCAAAGAAAAACACACTTCCAAGCTCAATATCATTGATCGTCATATCAAAACAACTGTGTGTGTTTTTCTAAAAATTTTCCAAAAGCTTTTTTCATAAATTACAGCCGCATATGCTTGAAAAGCTGGCACTCATTCGCTCTCAACGTGCCCTTTTTGAACAGCAACGCAAAGACATTGACTCAGAACATCCGTCCAAAGAATGAGAAGATAAAACCACGTCGCGCAAGCCACCGCTTAGAAAAAATTTCCCGAAAGCATCATACAAGCTTATACCATCCTTTTTTAGTGGTGTGGGCCGCAAAGGAGATAAAACGATCACCACCGGGAGCAAAGTTGTCAAAGAATGCAAAATCAATTGGTATGTTTCTCCGCCCAACGAAATTGCAATGGTCTTCAAAGCTTACGAAGGATTTCCATATTTTGTAAGAAGGACAAAAGCTGAATTTCAAGGAACGGCATTTGAAAAGTCATTTTTGTCATGCCACTATGTCACAAAACATCACACAAAGATGCAGCTGCCCGTTTTTGTAGCATCAAATTTGCACTTTGTTAAAACAATTTGAGAGCGGCAGGTAGGACTTTAGACGGCACTTAGCTAGCAGGATATTTCAAGCTCAAGGTAGGTTTCCAATCAGTTGATAGTGATGTATAATGGTTCGAAAAAGCCAGGTTTGATATCGACGCTTGTCGACGCTTATGGCGTTCGGGGGATACATGAGGCATTCAGAGCTAAGGAAAACCTGATGGCGGCATCATACCGGCTCAGCCAGACGTTGCGAGACATTGTTGTAAGAGCCTAGAGAGCAACACGAACCAAGGTCAAGGCGCTACACAAAGCCATCACACGAGATTGTATGTTCCTATGAACACTCTCCGCATTGGCTAAATGAAGGAATCTGCAAGAAGGACCTTCAGTGCATCGGTTCTTTAAATCATTAGTAGCCAGCGGACCTCTAGCGTGGTAGAATGCACCGTACATGCCATGCTAATGCAGTCATGGGTACCTTGTGCTGAATCTTTCGGTGGTGCATAGAGACCCGAGCCTACAAAAATAGCCGCATCGGCATTGCAAAGGGTGGGCAAAAAGCAAGGATTGACAGTGACCATTCAGAGAACCGTTGACCAAAAGTTGGCACCCAAGCTATGAGCCCTGGTAACAACAGCAACCAAAATGATGCGAATCTAGGCAGAAGCTGCTGGATGAAATCTGAGAGAAGTTGAAAAAATGATAATGTGAATCCCAATTAGTTCGTTAGTAATTTAACATAAGTGTTTGTAAACTTCTAGTTCTGTGTGTGGTTGATGTTGTATGTGACATTGTGAAATTTGGAACTTTGCCTAATCAAGCTCTCACATTTTTTCTTGGTTATGCGTTGCGTTGCATTGTGATATCTTCTTTCAAGACTGCATTTTTTTTGCGTTGAATGTTCACTTTAAGGTCCGTACTGGACCGCAGCATATTGTGCAAGGTTCGACATGTCTCTGAAAAGGCTGTATGTACACAAGCAGGGTGATACGGGCCTGAGAGGCAATGCCTGACGAGGGCCGACAAATGCCGTGTGGGCTGCATCCGCTCTCGTGGCACCTTGGATGCGTGGCACCTTGGATGCTGACAGGGGGCGGGCAGGTGGGGCGTGACATGGCGAAGGTAATCGTGGGCTAAGCCTGACACGCTGGACAGAGCTTGAGGCCGTCAGGGGCCGTGGGTGCAATCTGTCAGGCACTGAACACCGTCAGTGCAACAAGCGGTCCACTTACAGGGGGGGGGGGGGGGCTGAGTGTTCGGCGTAGCCCTGGGGTCAGGGATCGCTCTTGCGTCCCTTTCTTGGGGGGGGTCATGTAGCTGGAGCACTGGGGGCATGCCTATTTATAGGAGGGAGGGCGGGTAGGGGGCCCTACACCGGGGTGTTGTAACAAAGACGCACTCGAAGACGGTGGCTTGGCCAGGACTTGACGGCTGGCCGCCTTGCAGCTGTGGAAACGAAGCACTGTGATACCCTAGCAAGTTGAGTCCGTGAGGCCCGGCAGGAGAAATTCGCTAGGCATATCGGCTGATCTGGGGGCCCCGCTGGTTCATGCTGTTACCGGCAGGGGCGGACTCGGGACGAAGGGAAGGCCAGAGATTTGACTCAGGGCAACGTGACACACAGGCACTAGATGCAGCGTCTAGGCGGGCTGCCTGTGTCTGCGCGCTGAGGTGTCCTGACAGGACCAGCCTTTGTAGCCAGGAAGGAAGAATCCGATTGGTGTGAATTGGTGTGAGCAGTGGCGATGCTAGGGGGGAGGTGAGGGGGGTTGTGGATTCATCACCTGGGGGGGGGGGGGGGGTGCTTGCCGATTGCTCGCGGCTGGGTTCATAGCTCGCGGTTCAGCACGAGTGTTGTAAGGAATCACGTCCCAATTGAAGAACTTTGCTGCCTAGGGGGGTAGCTGGTACCCATGTGTATGTTGTAGTTGGAGTGGGAGGGGTATAAGCGGTGAAGGTGGGCGGAGGTCACTTTGAGGGCTATGTGGAGGCGACCATCAGAAATGGTCCTGAGGGGGGGGGGGGGGGGGAAGGCATCCACTCGCATACGTAGGCAATGCCTACGTATGCGAGTGGATGCCTTCCCCCCCCCCCCCCTCGGGACCATTTCTGATGGTCGCCTCCACATAGCCCACAAAGTGACCTCCGCCCACCTTCACCGCTTATACCCCTCCCACTCGCCAAACCTATTATTTTCTTTCCCTCAAACCCCCAACCCCCTGGCCCTTCCTTCTTGCTCCAGCTATTCCTTCTCTCTTGACCCACAATCTGTTGATAAATCTTTCGCCCATCACTTCGAACCCAACATCTCCCCCAAATGTGCTTCCCCCAAATCTACTTCTTCTTGAGCTTGAATCTCTTCATCAGCAGTGAGAGAAGGATGGTTCAATGTGTGGGGTGGGGTGGGAAATCATTAATTTTTTCACCCATCACTTATAAACCAACATATCCCCCAGATCTACTTCTTCTTGATCTTGGTCGAAACAACTTGTGATGAAATCAGGGGTGAGAGTTTCTTGTGTGGGGTTGCAAGTGTCGTTTTGCCAAATGAAATTAAACAACTTCTGATGAAATCAGGGGTGAGAGTTTCTTGTGTGGGGTTGAGTGTGTGGGACCCAAAGGCAAAAACAAAGCCAAGCAAATCCCAGGGGTGAGAAGTTGTGCGTGGCTGGATGTGTGGAGTGTCGTGACATGTTAATCTTTTACGCAGTTTTTACTGGCTAATTGGTGTTAATGTTCTGCCAACTGAAATAACTTCAAACAACTTCAGATGAAATCAGGGAGTGAGAATTTCTTTTGTGTGGTTGTGTGTGTCTAACACTGGGTGGAAGGTCTGCCTGCAAATGGAAACACACCTCCCTGCTGCTGTCGTGGTCAAATGAGGTCAACTGAAACCGCCATCACACGCAATCAGAAATCAGGTTTTGAGGGTATAAAAACTGGTTTGATTATGTGGTTTGATGATGTGGTTTTGTAGAATGATATTTTTGCCTAGTCAAATTCTTTCCACACTAACTATTATGTTCTTTCCCTCAAACCCCCAACCCCCAGCCCTTCCTTCTTGCTCCAGCTATTCCTTCTCTCTTGACCCACAATCTGTTGATAATTCTTTCGCCCATCATCTCAAATGTACTTCCCCCAAATCTACTTCTTCTTGATCTTGAATTTCTTCATCAGCAGTGAGAGAAGGATGGTTCAATGTGTGGGGTGTGGTGGGAAATCATTAATTTTTTCACCCATCACTTATAAACCAACATATCCCCCAGATCTACTTCTTCTTGATCTTGGTCGAAACAACTTGTGATGAAATCAGGGGTGAGAGTTTCTTGTGTGGGGTTGCAAGTGTCGTTTTGCCAAATGAAATTAAACAACTTCTGATGAAATCAGGGGTGAGAGTTTCTTGTGTGGGGTTGAGTGTGTGGGATCCGGGTTTCCAAAATGAAAAAACACCCTCCCTGCTGCTGTCCTGGTCAAATGAGGTCAACTGAAGCCGCCAGTGAAACACGCAATCAGAAATCAGGTTTTGAGGGTATGCAAATCCTCACTGTGCTTGCCAAAGATCTGGCATGAGAAACTGAAATTTACGGAAACTGGCTCACGATCACCAACTGGTGGGTGATCAGAGGCACGGTGCATCAAGACTTATATCGAAAACTACGGTGCATTTATACAACAGAACGGTGCTGACAGCCAGCAATCCATAAAGCTTCCGGCAATGTTATGAGCATCAGGATTCATTCAGGAGAGTGCTGACAGCCAGCAATCCATAAAGCTGGGTGGGGATGGACCAGGGATGGCGTGAGGATGGGGTGGGCTGGGGATGGGGTGGTGACGGGGGTGAACATTAAACCAAACCATTACAACTGTGGTTACATGGCATCTGCAGGAATCGAACGTCAATCAAGGCTTATTATATAGACTGCAGCGTAAACTAGCTGAAGTATGTAGGTATTTCAAGCGTTGGGCAAAAAAAACTCCTACGTAATAATACTGAGCACCTGAGAACGCCCATGGCAGTGGTGCCTGCCGGAACAGCACTCTAGTTGGATCTGCCATTTTCCACACACCGAACTACACCGCGCAGCAAAGAGCGCATAAATTGGTAATCACTGAGGAGGAAAACTCCCAACGAAAACAATGTTACAGTACAAATGGTAACGAGGCTCACCTCAGTCGACAGTTCTGCAAACGTCAGGGCAGAGAGACACAGATTCTTACATCAATGACAGCAACTAAAGCAGTGCACTCGCACAGCTGTCAAAGACTGATCTTCGGCGAAAATGTCACACGTCATGAAGACGTCTGACTAATGAATTAGAAACGGTCAAATGTTTCGAAACAGGTCATTGGAAGATTACAAATGGCTCAAATGAGGTCAAGATACAAAAAAGGAATCCTGGCTTAAAACATGGCGACGGGGCTGGGGGCGAACTGTGCAGCGTACACAGCGGTCAAACCGTTCACGGCGAATGGGTCGGCAATGTGGGATGCCCAGTTCTCAACAGGGCCCTCACCAGTCACGATGGCCTGCACGTAGTAGCCGAACATCGAGAACATGGCAAGACGGCCGTTCTTGATCTCCTTCACCTTCAACTCAGCGAACGTGTCAGGGTCATCAGCCAATCCCAGAGGATCGAAGGCTTCACCAGGGTGCAGCTTATCCAATCCCTCACCCAATGGGCCAGACTCAGCTGCACGGTAAGCCTCAACGGCTCCCATCAACAGAACCTGGCAGGCCAGGATGGCCAGGATGGATTGGGCGTGGA
Source organism: Eutreptiella sp. 'Long Island Sound 2002' (assembly GCA_964036045.1). Classification (NCBI taxonomy): domain Eukaryota; phylum Euglenozoa; class Euglenophyceae; order Eutreptiales; family Eutreptiaceae; genus Eutreptiella; species Eutreptiella sp. 'Long Island Sound 2002'. Next base: position 26,939,208 of record OZ038398.1, on the reverse strand, counting down.
CCAGCTGAGGCTCACCCAAGTAGTTGATACCACCCTCACTGAAGATGGCGGCACCAGCCTTGAACCAGACAGCGGAGTCCCCGGAGAAGGAGATGCCTCCTCCGTACTTGGCAAGGAACTCTGGGGTCAAGCAGCCCAAAGTGCCCAACATGGCCCAACGGGCATGGATCAGCTCGGCCTCACGGTACTTCTCCAAAGTGGTGGGGTCAGCACCCAGTCCAGCAGTGTCCCAACCGTAATCACCAGGCAGCTCACCAGTCAGGTATGCAGGCACGTTCTGGGTGTAGGGGCCCAACCACAGGTTCCGGTCAGGGCCGTACCAGAGGTCAAGAGGGGTGACGGACTTCTGGAACTTGCGGCCAGACACAGCGAACATGGCAACAGGGCTGGGGGCGAACTGCGTCACGTAGGCGCTGGTCAAACCGTTCACGGCGAATGGGTCGGCAATGTGGGATGCCCAGTTCTCAACAGGGCCCTCACCAGTCACGATGGCCTGCACGTAGTAGCCGAACATCGAGAACATGGCAAGACGGCCGTTCTTGATCTCCTTCACCTTCAACTCAGCAAAGGTCTCGGGGTCATCAGCCAATCCCAGAGGATCGAAAGCTTCACCAGGGTGCAGCAGATCCAAATCCTCACCCAGAGGACCTCCGTTCACACGGTAAGCCTCAACGGCACCCATCAGCACAACCTGGCAGGCCAGGATGGCAAGGATGGACTGGGCGTGCACCAAATGGTCGCTGCCAAGGTAGTCCAGACCGCCCTCAGAGAAGATCTGAGCACCAGCCTTGAACCAAACGGACTCGCCGAAGGGCACACCGGCGTACTTGGCCAACAGCTCAGGGGTCAAGCAGCCCAAAGTACCCAACATGGCCCAACGAGCGTGGATCAGCTCAGCCTCGCGGTAGGCAGCGAAGGTGGTTGGGTCGGCGGCGAGACCAGCAGTGTCCCAGCCGTAGTCACCAGGGTACTCACCAGTCAGGTATGCAGGGGTGGCACCCTCGGAGAACGGGCCCAACCACTTGTTGCGGTCAGGGCCGTACCAGGCAGAGGAGGGGACACTGGCCGCACTCCTGCGGGAAGAGGCAGCGAACATGGCAACAGGGCTGGGGGCGAACTGCGTCACGTAGGCACTGGTCAAACCGTTCACGGCGAATGGGTCGGCAATGTGGGATGCCCAGTTCTCAACAGGGCCCTCACCAGTCACGATGGCCTGCACGTAGTAGCCGAACATCGAGAACATGGCAAGACGGCCGTTCTTGATCTCCTTCACCTTCAACTCAGCAAAGGTCTCGGGGTCATCAGCCAATCCCAGAGGATCGAAAGCTTCACCAGGGTGCAGCAGATCCAAATCCTCACCCAGAGGACCTCCGTTCACACGGTAAGCCTCAACGGCACCCATCAGCACAACCTGGCAGGCCAGGATGGCAAGGATGGACTGGGCGTGCACCAAATGGTCGCTGCCAAGGTAGTCCAGACCGCCCTCAGAGAAGATCTGAGCACCAGCCTTGAACCAAACGGACTCGCCGAAGGGCACACCGGCGTACTTGGCCAACAGCTCAGGGGTCAAGCAGCCCAAAGTACCCAACATGGCCCAACGAGCGTGGATCAGCTCAGCCTCGCGGTAGGCAGCGAAGGTGGTTGGGTCGGCGGCGAGACCAGCAGTGTCCCAGCCGTAGTCACCAGGGTACTCACCAGTCAGGTATGCAGGGGTGGCACCCTCGGAGAACGGGCCCAACCACTTGTTGCGGTCAGGGCCGTACCAGGCAGAGGAGGGGACACTGGCCGCACTCCTGCGGGAAGAGGCAGCGAACATGGCAACAGGGCTGGGGGCGAACTGCGTCACGTAGGCACTGGTCAAACCGTTCACGGCGAATGGGTCGGCAATGTGGGATGCCCAGTTCTCAACAGGGCCCTCACCAGTCACGATGGCCTGCACGTAGTAGCCGAACATCGAGAACATAGCAAGACGGCCGTTCTTGATCTCCTTCACCTTCAACTCAGCGAACGTGTCAGGGTCATCAGCCAATCCCAGAGGATCGAAAGCTTCACCAGGGTGCAGCAGATCCAAATCCTCACCCAGAGGACCTCCGTTCACACGGTAAGCCTCAACGGCACCCATCAGCACAACCTGGCAGGCCAGGATGGCAAGGATGGACTGGGCGTGCACCAAGTTGGAGCTGCCAAGGTAGTCCAGACCGCCCTCAGAGAAGATCTGAGCACCAGCCTTGAACCACACAGGCTCGCCAAAGGACACACCGGCGTACTTGGCCAACAGCTCAGGGGTCAAGCAGCCCAAAGTACCCAACATGGCCCAACGAGCGTGGATCAGCTCAGCCTCACGGTAGGCAGCGAAGGTGGTTGGGTCGGCGGCAAGACCAGCAGTGTCCCAGCCGTAGTCACCAGGGTACTCACCAGTCAGGTAGTCAGGGGTGGAGGCATCAGAGAATGGTCCCAACCACTTGTTCCGCTCAGGGCCATACCAGGCCGCCAGATTGTCAGAGACACGGCCAGACGCAGCGAACATGGCAACAGGGCTGGGGGCGAACTGTGCAGCGTACACAGCGGTCAGACCGTTCACGGCGAATGGGTCGGCAATGTGGGATGCCCAGTTCTCAACAGGGCCCTCACCAGTCACGATGGCCTGCACGTAGTAGCCAAACATCGAGAACATGGCAAGACGGCCGTTCTTGATCTCCTTCACCTTCAACTCAGCGAACGTGTCAGGGTCGTCAGCCAATCCCAGAGGATCGAAGGCTTCACCAGGGTGCAGCTTATCCAATCCCTCACCCAATGGGCCAGACTCAGCTGCACGGTAAGCCTCAACGGCTCCCATCAACAGAACCTGGCAGGCCAGGATGGCCAGGATGGATTGGGCGTGGACCAGCTGAGGCTCACCCAAGTAGTTGATACCACCCTCACTGAAGATGGCGGCACCAGCCTTGAACCAGACAGCGGAGTCCCCGGAGAAGGAGATGCCTCCTCCGTACTTGGCAAGGAACTCTGGGGTCAAGCAGCCCAAAGTGCCCAACATGGCCCAACGGGCGTGGATCAGCTCGGCCTCACGGTACTTCTCCAAAGTGGTGGGGTCAGCACCCAGTCCAGCAGTGTCCCAACCGTAATCACCAGGCAGCTCACCAGTCAGGTATGCAGGCACGTTCTGGGTGTAGGGGCCCAACCACAGGTTCCGGTCAGGGCCGTACCAGAGGTCAAGAGGGGTGACGGACTTCTGGAACTTGCGGCCAGACACAGCGAACATGGCAACAGGGCTGGGGGCGAACTGCGTCACGTAGGCACTGGTCAAACCGTTCACGGCGAATGGATCGGCAATGTGGGATGCCCAGTTCTCAACAGGGCCCTCACCAGTCACGATGGCCTGCACGTAGTAGCCGAACATCGAGAACATAGCAAGACGGCCGTTCTTGATCTCCTTCACCTTCAACTCAGCGAACGTGTCAGGGTCATCAGCCAATCCCAGAGGATCGAAAGCTTCACCAGGGTGCAGCAGATCCAAATCCTCACCCAGAGGACCTCCGTTCACACGGTAAGCCTCAACGGCACCCATCAGCACAACCTGGCAGGCCAGGATGGCAAGGATGGACTGGGCGTGCACCAAGTTGGAGCTGCCAAGGTAGTCCAGACCGCCCTCAGAGAAGATCTGAGCACCAGCCTTGAACCACACAGGCTCGCCAAAGGACACACCGGCGTACTTGGCCAACAGCTCAGGGGTCAAGCAGCCCAAAGTACCCAACATGGCCCAACGAGCGTGGATCAGCTCAGCCTCACGGTAGGCAGCGAAGGTGGTTGGGTCGGCGGCAAGACCAGCAGTGTCCCAGCCGTAGTCACCAGGGTACTCACCAGTCAGGTAGTCAGGGGTGGAGGCATCAGAGAATGGTCCCAACCACTTGTTCCGCTCAGGGCCATACCAGGCCGCCAGATTGTCAGAGACACGGCCAGACGCAGCGAACATGGCAACAGGGCTGGGGGCGAACTGTGCAGCGTACACAGCGGTCAGACCGTTCACGGCGAATGGGTCGGCAATGTGGGATGCCCAGTTCTCAACAGGGCCCTCACCAGTCACGATGGCCTGCACGTAGTAGCCGAACATCGAGAACATGGCAAGACGGCCGTTCTTGATCTCCTTCACCTTCAACTCAGCGAACGTGTCAGGGTCGTCAGCCAATCCCAGAGGATCGAAGGCTTCACCAGGGTGCAGCTTATCCAATCCCTCACCCAATGGGCCAGACTCAGCTGCACGGTAAGCCTCAACGGCTCCCATCAACAGAACCTGGCAGGCCAGGATGGCCAGGATGGATTGGGCGTGGACCAGCTGAGGCTCACCCAAGTAGTTGATACCACCCTCACTGAAGATGGCGGCACCAGCCTTGAACCAGACAGCGGAGTCCCCGGAGAAGGAGATGCCTCCTCCGTACTTGGCAAGGAACTCTGGGGTCAAGCAGCCCAAAGTGCCCAACATGGCCCAACGGGCATGGATCAGCTCGGCCTCACGGTACTTCTCCAAAGTGGTGGGGTCAGCACCCAGTCCAGCAGTGTCCCAACCGTAATCACCAGGCAGCTCACCAGTCAGGTATGCAGGCACGTTCTGGGTGTAGGGGCCCAACCACAGGTTCCGGTCAGGGCCGTACCAGAGGTCAAGAGGGGTGACGGACTTCTGGAACTTGCGGCCAGACACAGCGAACATGGCAACAGGGCTGGGGGCGAACTGCGTCACGTAGGCACTGGTCAAACCGTTCACGGCGAATGGGTCGGCAATGTGGGATGCCCAGTTCTCAACAGGGCCCTCACCAGTCACGATGGCCTGCACGTAGTAGCCGAACATCGAGAACATGGCAAGACGGCCGTTCTTGATCTCCTTCACCTTCAACTCAGCAAAGGTCTCGGGGTCATCAGCCAATCCCAGAGGATCGAAAGCTTCACCAGGGTGCAGCAGATCCAAATCCTCACCCAGAGGACCTCCGTTCACACGGTAAGCCTCAACGGCACCCATCAGCACAACCTGGCAGGCCAGGATGGCAAGGATGGACTGGGCGTGCACCAAATGGTCGCTGCCAAGGTAGTCCAGACCGCCCTCAGAGAAGATCTGAGCACCAGCCTTGAACCAAACGGACTCGCCGAAGGGCACACCGGCGTACTTGGCCAACAGCTCAGGGGTCAAGCAGCCCAAAGTACCCAACATGGCCCAACGAGCGTGGATCAGCTCAGCCTCGCGGTAGGCAGCGAAGGTGGTTGGGTCGGCGGCGAGACCAGCAGTGTCCCAGCCGTAGTCACCAGGGTACTCACCAGTCAGGTATGCAGGGGTGGCACCCTCGGAGAACGGGCCCAACCACTTGTTGCGGTCAGGGCCGTACCAGGCAGAGGAGGGGACACTGGCCGCACTCCTGCGGGAAGAGGCAGCGAACATGGCAACAGGGCTGGGGGCGAACTGCGTCACGTAGGCACTGGTCAAACCGTTCACGGCGAATGGGTCGGCAATGTGGGATGCCCAGTTCTCAACAGGGCCCTCACCAGTCACGATGGCCTGCACGTAGTAGCCGAACATCGAGAACATGGCAAGACGGCCGTTCTTGATCTCCTTCACCTTCAACTCAGCAAAGGTCTCGGGGTCATCAGCCAATCCCAGAGGATCGAAAGCTTCACCAGGGTGCAGCAGATCCAAATCCTCACCCAGAGGACCTCCGTTCACACGGTAAGCCTCAACGGCACCCATCAGCACAACCTGGCAGGCCAGGATGGCAAGGATGGACTGGGCGTGCACCAAATGGTCGCTGCCAAGGTAGTCCAGACCGCCCTCAGAGAAGATCTGAGCACCGGCCTTGAACCAAACGGACTCGCCGAAGGGCACACCGGCGTACTTGGCCAACAGCTCAGGGGTCAAGCAGCCCAAAGTACCCAACATGGCCCAACGAGCGTGGATCAGCTCAGCCTCGCGGTAGGCAGCGAAGGTGGTTGGGTCGGCGGCGAGACCAGCAGTGTCCCAGCCGTAGTCACCAGGGTACTCACCAGTCAGGTATGCAGGGGTGGCACCCTCGGAGAACGGGCCCAACCACTTGTTGCGGTCAGGGCCGTACCAGGCAGAGGAGGGGGCACTGGCAGCTCCTCTCTTGGAGGTGGCAGCAAAGAGAGCATAGTCACCGGTCTGGGACTGTTGCTCACCTGAAACAAAGAGAGGTTGAGTACACGCCGAAGTCGTATGGACCTGTAACCGACACACGATGGATGGTGCGCAGCTAGGGCCGCCCGTGTCCTGTTTAGTACTGCCCCGCTGTCACAGGAGTCTCTCGTTTCCGCAGACCGCCCGTGTTTGTGACCAGAGATGTGCTAGGTGTGGTTCGTACGGTTCGTGTGCGACGCTGCCCAAGCGTGGTGCCACTCTGCTGCTTCCCACAGATGCAAATGACACAGACACATCAGAACGATTGCAAATGACAGCCACAGATGCAAACGACACAGACACATCAGAACGATCGCACTAGACAAACACCTATGCACTCGTAACTCACCCACAGGCACATTCGTAGCACAAACACACTCGAACTGACTCACAAGCACATTCCTAACACAAGCACGCTCGTGTCTCACCCAGAGGCAAATTGGTAACACAACCACACTCGTAACTCACCCACAGGAACATTCGTAGCACCAACACACTCGTCACTCACCCACAGGCACATTCGTAGCACCAATACACTCGTAACTCGCCCACAGGCACAATCGTAACACAGGCACACTCGTAACTCACCCACAGGCACATTCGTAACACAAGCACGCTCGTAACTCACCCAGAGGCACATTGGTAACACAAGCGCGCTCGTAACTCACCCACAGGCACCATCGTAACACAAACACACTCGTAACTCACCCACAGGCACATTCGTAACACAAGCACGCTCGTAACTCACCCACAGGCACCATCGTAACACAAACACACTCGGAACTCACCCACAAGCACATTCGTGACACAAGCACACGCGTAACTCACCCACAGGCACACTCGTAACGCCCACACACTCGTAACTCACCCACAGGCACATTCGTGACACAAGCACACGCGTAACTCACCTACAGGCACATTCGTAACACAAGCACACTCGTAACTCACCCACAGGCACATTCGTAACGCCCACACACTCGTAACTCACCCACAGGCACAATCGTGGCACCCACACACTCGTAACTCACCCACAGGCAGATTCGTAACACCATCACACTCGTAACTCACCCACAAGCACAATCGTGGCACCCACACACTCGTAACTCACCCACAGGCAGATTCGTAACACCATCACACTCGTAACTCACCCACCAGCACATCCGCAACACAAGCACACTCGTAACTCACCTACAAGCACATTCGTAACACACACACACACACTCTCTCTCTCTCTCTCTCGTAACTCACCCTGAACCGGAACTCAATCTCCAACCTGAAACCTCAAACCTGAACCAGACACAGCATCACACACCCAGCGCGCGGCAAACACACTAACACTTTGCGCGGCGCGCTGACACACACACAGTGCCCTGACACACAGATCACACACACAGCGCGCTGACATACGAATGACACACACACCGCGCCAACACACCAAAGACACACACCCAGCGCGCGCCGGACACACAAGGACACACCCAGCGCGCGCCCAACACACAATCACACACCCAGCGCGCGCCAGACACACCCGCCGCTCACAGTTCAGCCCATGTTGCCCCCATTTGCTCACACTCCCTGACATCGTGTTCGCTCTTTTGTCTATGGCACCAGGTGCACTCTCAGGGCTTCGTCGTCAGAGGCGAAAGGTTTTTGCGGTGGGCAAGCTGATGCTGATACGTTTGAACTAATCTACTCAAATTTCCTGACATCGTTTCCGTTCGTGACTGGATATTCTCTTCTCGTGGCTTTGTAAGTTTCAGGTTGCCGTGTGGTTGTGTGTAGCGGTTGTGGCTGCCGAAAAGCGACCACGTGGTCAGGCCGATGCTCAGGGTCTGTTGCTATGGTGATTACATCTCACTTCCCAGAACCAACTGTCGCTGCGCTCAAGAAAGTGGGTCAGAGAGAGCAAGAGGCAACGGATTTTGTTTGGCTTAACGTACCTTGAACTGCTGCCAAAGCAACGTACTCCACTGGCTGGGTGCTGCTGGCGCGCTTCGTCGCTCGCCACACGAAAGCAGCGGCCGCGGCGGTGGCGGCGCACGAGAGCAGAACCATACGGCTCCACCAGGTGTCCTGCAAGTTAAGACAACGAGAAATGGCACCGTTGGATTCCGTATCCGCAACTTTGTTCGGTTCGAGACTAGTACCGTTGGATTCAAGGTTCCACAAGACACTCCTACCCATGACACACCTGGGAAACAGGAGCCACAGTGTTGAAAGATGAAGGCGTCTGGTAGGCATCCATCTGAGTACGAGCTGCAGGTCTGGCACCAACAACGTTGGTGGCAGACACACGAACTGGGTTGCCCAGCACCGGGACAGTTGCGGCGGGCAAGGTGTTGACTGGCTTCACAGCAGTCGAATACAACGTCGTTTGAGATCCACTTCCGGTAGCCAAGAAGTAAACTACCATCCCCATGGCGGTTCCCGCAGCAACGCCCCACTTAAGAGCGTCGTTGCGGTTGCTCTGAGGAGCAGCACTGTCAGTTCCATACATAGTCAAAGATGCCATTTTGAGCTGCAGACGGTACGATACGACGAACATCAGATTTCGCGGATTGCCAAGGTTTTCATTTGAGCAGAATGTCTCCTATAACTGTGTATTGGAACTGCCTTGCGTATTGATTGGAACAGCCGTCTGCCAGAGACTATGAGTCACGTTTCACAATGATCGCACGCATGCAGGACACATAGATTAGAACGTGATACCGCGAAGTGTTGCGCGAGTTCCATTCTCTTGGAACCGCTGCTCCCTCAAAATATATCATGCATACCACGTAAGTGGGTACTTTCAATACTTTGAACTCTGTTGTTTTGAGCTGCTGTCTATACAACGATGGTGGTACGGGGAGAGACGCTGGGCGCTGCATGTAAAGGGGGGGGTTTTCGAGCCATTTCCCCACGAGCATACGAAACCCTTGGAACCGTCCCCGAAAATTGTGCAACAATAACGTCGATGCGAAGATGGAACGCATGGTCAATGGAAGATCGAGCCATTTTCCCATGAGCACACGAAGCACCGGCCCTTTGAAGCGCCCACAATAAGCGTGTAACATCAACGTCTAGGCGAATATGGAACGCATGATCAACGGAAAATGTGGCATCATGGGCCCTCATATTTTTCGAGGACGCATGTGAGTCTTGAATGTGAAATGCGTCCGAATTGGAGTGGGACTGACTTGCAAACGTCAGGGACGTAACATCTACAATGGTTGCATGAATACGAACACCTACACCACGTGGAATTTGTCGCAAACAAAAATATGTCTACACCATTTTCCGCCACATCCTTCTCCATGAAAGACATAGACGCTCTCTGGACAGAGGCTTGCAAGGCTTTACCAAAGACAAACACCCAATTCGGAACTCGCTGTCCTGTGGCATAACATGCGAATTAAAATATTCACAAAATATTCACATCCCTCCTTGAAATCTCGTTGTCGGACAACCGTGAAGCAATGAAGTAAGCGTGAGTCGTAGCTTACTTTACGGTTGCGGTACTGCTTTCTTTTCTTAGCACACTCGGACACAAACGGACGCGCACATTCCATCATTAAACTTTTCACAATGCAAAAGCCACCAAAAGCGTTTCAACTTGGGATCATAGCACGACACGAATGATTGAAATTGCTGTCATCTGAGACCATGGAGTATCGCGAGTGGTACTTGCCCGCCTAGATGTAAACGGCCCAGGCACCTTTGAGTCACCGTACATCATCACGCATGATGACGGGTGCATTCGGCTATGCATGCGACACGTTTCCATATTTGACTCGGCATCAACTTTGCAATCTTGGGCTTTGGAATGTGGTGTTGCTTGCGAAACCATGGATGCTTCACTTCTGGCATAGCGCGGGCACGTGACATGACCAAGCACAATCCTTCCACGCGCTAGGCTTGGTGCATGGGGGGATATTCGGGCACATTGAAGCTAAGTTCTCGTGACCCAACAACCTCGCCCTCTTCGCATCGTCAGCGTCTTTTGTTCGATGCCCCATGTATCTCCCCCACACGGTCCTCATGCACGCCGTGTTTGCCCAGGCTAAGGGCGCATCGTCTCTTCGTGCGAACGCATGAAGCATAGCCTCTTTCTCGTTCTTCTTGCCTTATTGGCCTTCGGTTTTTTCTTCGGTTTTTGGCACGATGCACACGAGATAAGGCAAGCTCGCGTTGCCCAGGCCCAACCCTCTTCAAAGTCGCTGGACAAATTTGCAAACCACCTTACCTACCCGCACCGTTCTCGAGATAGGAACGGTTCGAAGTTGCAAGAGGCCCGGCGTGAAAATGAGACTAGTCATCCGAGACAAGTTGCATCCACATCTCAAATGTGGAACCCTCCAAAACGTGCAATCGTACCAACCCTCCGTGATGCACCGACATCGAACAACCCTAATGGCTCCTCGTTCACTCATGCGTTGCCGCTTGAACAACCTCGGGTCTCGAAACCGGGGCGCAATACACCCGCACTTGCCCCACATGATCCATTGAGGGGAAGGTGTTTAGGGCTCGCGCGCTCCGAGTTTGCGGGGAAACCATCGGCGCCGCGCCCTTTGCGGGCATTGCTCCACACGAACAGCTACGATGAACAACGGGGGACCCGGCTTAGCCAGCGTTTGCGGCATGAGACCGGAATGCGGAGGGTGCAACAAGTATTGAACGATGTGTTGTTTGACGGGGATTGCCATGGCACGGGGGTAGCAAGCGGTCCCAAATCGTGCCTAACGGCCGAAGTACTTGGGGCAATCCCGGAACGCCGAGCCCTAAACGACAGCTTTAGCCCCCAGGACCTTGAGGGCATCAGTTGCATATTACAAAACCATTGGGGCCGCCAAAACGATACGAATGATGCCTTGAAAATCGAGGACCGCGTCCGGTGGTACTACAAACCGACGATTCCTTTCATTCACATGAGCTCGGTGTTCGCAATTTGCGATTTTATTTGCAATAAGCCAAAGCACGGCGGGTGCAACTTCCATCCTGCACAAGTGTTCAATAGATCTCTAATTTGTGTCAATCCGGATGCCTTTGATTTGTTGGAGAAGATGATGCCTCGCTTGCCACATTTCTTTCTCATCACCCACCACAGCGACCAGGCGATATATGAGCCTAAGCACCGCAGCTTTGCTTACCACCCGAAGGTCTTGTTGTGGTTTGGAAAGGGGGTGTTGTCTGTGCACCCAAAGCTCCACAATTTGCCCATCGGCCTCGAAGCGCACCTACTATACCCCACGGCAAGGAGGCTCCTGCAGCACATGCGCTTGAATGCCGTGTCAACGCCAAGAAATACGCTACTATTTGGATTTACATTGCATCAAACGGCATGGCCCCATGACATCCAAGATTGGCACTGGCACACCTCAAGATGGACCCGCCATAAGCGCGACCAAGCCAAGGCGAGTGTGCAAGCCAACGGCTTCGTGTGGAACAAAGTGAAGCCGGAAAAGTATTTGGCCGCCATTCAGCAGCACCAGTTTGTGATGTCTCCTTCGGGCATGAACCCTGAGGCTCACAGGACTTGGGAAATCTTGTACATGGGGCGCGTGCCGGTTGTGGAGGATTTGCCCACAACAAGGTTGCTAGAGGCCCTCCCGCACGTGACGGTGACGGATTGGAAGCACCTCACCGGGGTGATGTTGAAGATGCAGTGGGAGCGGATCCAACGCTCGGAATTCGACATGGATAAGATTTGGATCACGTGGTGGTGGTTACACGTTTTGCGGCTATGCCTTGAGGTTCCTTAATCATGGTTGGAGCGGCACCCGCAAGAGGATGCCACAACCCAAGTTAAGGAGCGCACAAACAGACTGAAACATGCTAGTAGGGGAGAACTAGGCTTCGTTGCACAAGCCGTGGGCCAAGTCATGCGCGGTTCATGGCCGGCAAATAGGCCGATCGAGATCTCCGAAGGGTGCAGCCTGGAACCGTTGGGCCTAGAGCTGTCTCTGTCTCCTTAATAATGACCCGCACCCTTCGACTTTCACCAGGAACAGTATTATTTCTTGTAATTGCGAATATTTTGACGTTATGAACCCACCATCAACCGGCAACCCCGACCGTGTTGTTGCGTAATATTTCCCGGGACACGGCACCCATCATTTCCCAAGCTAAACCCTCCCCCCCCCCTAAACCCCCCCCCTCCGTTGTTTTCAGTCACCTCCCTTCTCACTGAACTTCAAAGACAAGTGCAAAGAGACGGAGCAACAAAGCATGGGGGCCACAACTTCAGGATACTTTGCTGCCAGTTACTTTTTCCACATTTGCATCAAAGAGGGTTGTGCCCTTTTCTTTTTTGCCGGAGGTGGGCCAACAGCATTGTTTGCCTCAGAGACACGCTTAGCCTTGGACCAAATCAAAGCACAGGAGACATCATATTCATGGTTTGGGAGGTCCCGCAGCTGAATGTGGCCGTCATCTGCTATGGGCCAGTTGCAACCACGCCTTATAAATGACTCGCCGATATTCGCAACAAAAATGGCATATTTATAGGCAAGCAGTGAAGTGTGTGCCTAAAATCCGCCTCTAGGCTGCCATGAGCTTTGTGTTGGAGTTCTTGCAAGCCCACTCATCAGCCACTCTCTGGTAATGATGCCCGTATACAAAAATGAAATCATAGTCAAGGCTTTGCAAAATAGCGGTCGTGAGCTTTGTGATGGAGTTCTTGCAAGCCCACTCATCAGCCACTCTCTGGTAATGATGCCCGTATACGGAAATGAAGTCACAGTCAAGGCTTTGCAAAATAGCGCTCAAACCCCCTGGAGCACCGCAATGGAAGTGTCGTGGTTTGCAAAAGCATCCTTGACAGCCCGTGTCACATGTGCTGTTGCACTGTCATACACTGCAAATCGCCGCTTCCCTGGCCCTGGTCCCTAAGTAGAAACCGAAAACACACAGCAAACAACAGATGGCGCGAAGCGCCGAAAGCAAAACTGACCTATAACCCCCCCACCACCACCACCTATACCCCCCCCCAAGGTTCTGGCATTCATACATAGGCTATGGGGGGGGGGGGGTTTTGGCATGACGCCATGGTGTGATGATCTCGTCTGCAGCTGGCGGCGCCTACTGGCCGATCGCCATTCACTGCCCTTCCCTTGGACCCTTTCCCTCCATAGGCGGTGGTGCCCATCGGCTTCTCACCACCCTTTGACCTTCCTCTTCCTCCTTGCCCTGACCTTCCCTCTCCCCTCCCCTTTCCCTTCCCTTGGCCTTTCCCTCTGTAGGCCACCGTGCCCATCGGCCTCACCACACTCCTTCCCTTCCCTTTCCCTTGGTCGGTTGTGCCAACGGAGCCCCCGGACTTGCCCTGTTTCACTTCTCTGCGTCGAGTCCACGCAGAGGAAGGCAAGGGGGGGGGGGTGACGGTAGCTCCATACACTACGTTTGGGTGGTCCCATCCCCATGGGGCTAACTGAACATAGGGAAGCACACGTCGTGTCAGAGCACGGGATCCCCGTCTAACCGTTATGTTCCCTGACCTTGGCCTTGCGTGCGCAAGAGGTGGGAGTTACCAATGCGTTGATGTTGATATCATCATCAACACCTGCCACAGAATTCCATTGAACAACTCCGCACCCCTTTTCAACCCTCCTCCCCCTGACATGCAGGTGACTCTGCGAATGCATTCATGCCAAAGGATTGGTTATTGTCCCACTCGCACCACGCATGCAGAAGACGGACGAATGGATGGATGCCCTCCCTTGCCACCTAGGGCCCCCCCTGGATTCAGGATAGGATCAATGCTGGGGTACGGGCAGGTCCGGGTTAGGGTGGGCATATGGGTCCTCCGCACTCGGGCTGCAATTTCCACCGACCCTCAGCACGAACCGCCTGGCCTCTAGCACATGGGGCACACTTCGCTAGCGACGCCATAGACAAAATGCCTCCAACTGCAAAGCACCGCTGATGTGACCTGGCCCTGTGTTACATTTTCCTACATGAGACGTTGTGGAGAGCACCCTGCAAACTTTACAGTCTGGCAGTGACTGAATGTGAAGCCTGTCAGTGGGGCTATTTAAGAAGGTGGGTGGACGCCTCGGGGGCAGCAGCTATAATTGTAAAATGGGACAGACTCAATAACAAAATCACCCCCAGAACTGACCTTGGCCAACAAGCAGGTCATACAGGTCTTACAATAGACATGACACTGGACACCGGGTGTACTACACAGCAAGGTACCCGCCTTCATGGAACACGCCTGTCAACGCCCCCCCCTCAAGTCATTTGGCAAATTTTCTTGCCTACAGGGCTGGAAGGAGGGAGGTCGCTTTGGGAATCGTACTCAACAGAACACAATCCAGTGAATCAATGCGGTGCAGAGGATATTAACAGCACGAATCATTTCGAGATTCGGAAGGGTTCGAAAAGGTTTGGAAGGATTCTGTAGCTGTCTCAACCAGTCCTCCCAGGCCATTGATCCCATGACGCGACCCACCGCCTCGTACTTGAGCTGAGGATGGGACAATGACATGGGGTTGACAATGTCCTTTTTTCAAAAAAAAAATTCGGAGGCAACGTCCGGTGCGACAGTGTCAGATTCGAGAGGGGAAACATGACGGGCGAGCCCCGTTTGGAGTTGGAGTTTGTTCTGCAGACGAGATGGGAGTGTCCAAAGAAGGCAGCCTCAAAGAAGACGCGCGGTACTTTTGACCATCGGATGCGGAATTTCTTGCTCTTCGTTTTTGTCTCTCGCAACATTTGCTGAAAATGCACGTAGCCCCGGGAAATCGCGATTTATTGCCATTTTGGGTGTTTTTCGGCTTGAAACGGCCGTGGCCAGCCGGGTGACTAAAATGGCCATAACTCGATTTTAGGGGCTCCAAAACGCGCGGTACTTTTGACCATCGGAGGTTGGCCCCCCTGTGATCCCACTTGCGATCCATGGTTTGAGAACCTTTGTCTCTTAAGATGAGATCATCGATGCTGCAACGCACAAGGTGCAGGTCCATTGGATGCCGCCACACCCTGGGGTCGATACTGGGGGAAAGGGCCACCCGATCAATCCGAACTATGCAAACAGGGCAGAGTCACGGATTGGGACCTTGTGGACGAGAAGCCGATTGTATCCAACTGTCCGGGGGTGCCGACGCTAGGGGGTAGCTCGGGGACCGTTTGGGGGGTTTCCGGGGACTCAGTGAGCTTAGGAAGCTCAGAGCAGTCCATTCAGGAGGAGGATGGGTACAGGTCAGTGGTTTGTGGTACACAGCGTGGATGACAGCGATGATTTCAGGACTGATGTCAGCGATGCATCGGCCAAGAGGGCGGAACACGGCGCGTTGGACATTACATGTGATGTGGATGGGCGCCTTGATTGACGCTTATGTGTTGCTTTGTACTCGACGTACAGTGGTGCGTGTAGAAGTGATTCTGGTGGGTGACGACCATTGTTGAATTTATGGCCAAGACATGGAGGGTATCACTCCTGAAGAAATTTGGGGCCCGATCTGATTCGGTCCCAATTTGTAAATATGAGGAATGACAATCAGTCGGGGTTGCAGTTTCGGTTGTTTCATGAGTTGTTGTGATTTCATTGTGATTTGTTCTTTCTCTGTTGTGATTTGATTGATTTTCTTCCTATTTGGTTCCCATTCTTCTGGTTGTGAGCCATACCACCCTCCACGGACGTAGATACCACTACTTTGGGACCTGGACGTGTCTGGGACAAGGAGGGGGTGGGGTACAACGGCTTGGTGTAATTTCACAGCCATATGTACGCATAATTGCATTTCATTGGAGGGCCCACCCGGATAACTGGGAGCCACGGTGCCAAAATTGCAGTAGATTGCTCTCGCAGCTTGGTACTGATTGGACAAACGACTAAACTGGCTGTTGGGAGTGACTGTCGTTTGGTCTTTGCTGACGGCAATGCGATCGAAAAAATATTCGAAAATCACCTTAAAGCGGTTGTTAGCACAGGCACGAGGAACGGACATGGGCACTTTTGGGCGGTATTTGCGTAGCCTACCCTTAGGGGTTAATCTAGAATGTTCTTTCATGTAAAATATCCCAAAAAAAGTTTTTGAAATTTGGGCCCACTCTTCGAGGTGCGTTGCCGAAGGCAGTAGATCTTTTTGTCCCCAATAAAAAGGGGCAAGTCGGCCAAGTTTGACGAGATTTCACCCGCAACATACAAACATCAAGATGATCGGCGCGACGTGGGGATCAAAACTTGCCCCACCAGCACCACCACCCTAGCCCCGGTTCCCAGATTGTGCGGAAGGGTTAGGTACAGACCTGAGGGGCGTAGCGCCATCAGTCCAAACACGAGGGCCCGGTTATCACCTCCGGGCCACGGCGGAAGAGATATGTATTTCCTCGACCTCCACGACCCCTCAGTTTATCTCACGGCGAAACAATCTGAGAAGTAGGAGATTCAACAGGGGATGGCAAGTGTATGGACAATGAGGGGACATCTGTCCGCCAGGCGTGCACCAGGCAAATTTTTAACATGTCAGCCCCCTCCCCCCCCGTCCCCTTGCTGAGGGGTTGCAGGGAGTTTTGATGGGTAATGGTCAATGCACTATATGCTGTGCAATGCACACTACTCATGATGTTTGCTGTCAACACTAGTTTGCAATATGAGCGGTCCACAGCTGTCGTAGCCCAACAATATTTGTGTGGGCTGGGGAAGTCGGTTGGGGTCACTATAACAGGGCCCGAGGAGTGCACAAGAAGGGTGGTACCAAGTTGTGAAGCAACCACATTTCTGTGGAAGGGGGAAATGGAAGTGGGGTAGGGTCACAATCTACATCCTCCCCCGTGCAGCAGTCCTGATATTTTTTGTGGGGGCTAATTGGTTGGCGTGGTGTTCAGTTTTCTGGCCCCTTGGGGGGGGGGAGGGGGGCTATGGGGTTGAAGTTTGGGATAGTTGCCACAGAAGGATGTCACGGGGCAAACACTCCCTCAATGCAATGCCTCCAAAGTATTCCAGCGCAATGATGCTCCAAAGCACAGCTGGGGTGGGGGGCTGGGGGGGGGGGACGATGAGAATACACAGGACAACGAAATTCAATGTGACAGGCCAATGGTGGCATCCCAGGTGTCCTTTTGCACCATGCGTATGTCAATGGTGTGGTGTCCCCCTGCCCCCCCCTCTGGTCTGTGAGTGGGGCCCCTAGACCATATTCTTCTGCACAGTCACGGTGCTCACACTGGTGGGCTCCGACTTCCTGGGGTACACATGTAGCTACACCCGAAACCACTCATCGCCTGCCGGTGCCCCTCACCTCCCTGCTTCAATCCTGTAGCATCCGTACCACCACATACACAGAACTCCGATACGCACTAAGCCGGCTACGCCTCGTATGCCATCATTACCAATGCCTCATGGGGCTTCTCATTGCTGTGCATCGATTGTACCTGCACACAGTCACCAGCGTTCGTCTGCTCATGACAGCTATATTTCACACCCTTGGTATCGCACTGCTTTGCACCCAGAACAGCACCCGGTCATGTCCACACCTGATTCAACAACGGTGGGGCGCGAGAATGTCTGTCCCGTAGGGCCTTGTCAGGACAAGACCCAAGGAAAAGCAACGCAGCTCATTGCGGATGCACAGCTCACAGTCCATGTGCAGGGGGGGGGGGGGGGCTGAACCATCAAGAATAGACCAGTTCGTACATCTAAAATAAGGGACGTGGAATGGGGTGTATGGGTAAAGTGGGGGATGCAGAATGGGGCACTTGTTGGAGTTTTCTGGAGGGCGCCCTCCAAACTGGTGGCGGTTGATGCTGAGTTTTGCCGTCTAAGATACCTCACACAGCCCAGTCTACACATCTCTCCACGAAGGCACCCCTGGCAGCCCTTTGTTCTCCTCACTGTTTGCAAAAAGCGTCAGAGCACACAACATGCACAATGCACCACACAAAGACAGCGCCAGTGTTCAGCACATGTTATTTGACAGTGACCACCAATTACTGTTTCACGTTTCCATCGGGGTCCTGCCCCCCCCCCCCCCCCCCCCACACACACCTACTGTCGCCCCTCAAGATACCGCTGTTGCATTGTCATTGGCTGTGCACCTGCTATGCCCGCCCTGGCCTCCGCACAGTCCCTGCCTGACTCCATGGGGACTTGCTGCTGCCCGCCCTCTGAGACCTACGAGCCACTGACGGGCCTCGACAACGCCGATCCACCCGCGGTAGAGTCCACGCCTGCCGATGTACTGCAGCGCGTGCGGCAGGCCCCCGAGCCCTGGGCCGCGGCTGTGGCAGCGGCAGACCAGGCGGCATGCACGGCCCGCGCGGATGTGCTGCGGGCCCTCTTTGCAGCGCACCTTGCCCATCCGTACGCATACTCCCCGAAGCCCTTCACGGACGCGGCGGCACGCGGCGATGTGACGATCGTGCAGTGCTATTTGGAGGCCTTGGGCACTGCGGAAGATCAGCACTTCGCGCTGGTGCGCATGCGCGCGGCTGTGCTGGCGGCTGCCGCGTACGGCCACACGCAGCTTGTGCAGCTGATGCTCACAGAAGTGTGCAGGCGCTTGGGTCCTCCGGCAGCCTCCGTCTTCGCAGAATCGGTGGCTGCAGCCGCACTGGCGCCGCACCGTGACCTCATACGCGCCGGGGCACCCCAGCGGCCTGGGTCTTGCTATCCAGACAGGCAGTTGAGTGACGACGGCTGACTTTTGAGCGACAGCGGTTAATGGTCACTGGGGATTAACGGACCGTTGTCGTACTTCTGTTATTTTTGGCCTTACAGGCCCCAGCGGACCCATTCATCGGCGACCGCGAAAACCAGTCGATGGAACCAGAGTTCTTGTGCCTCATCAGCCGCCCACATCTTGGGGGGTGTGTCTGCACAGCGCGCGCCAAATGGTAGTTACCGTTTTTGCCTTCTCACCATGAATTGGGTGAAGTGCAAGAGGAGGCGCGTACCCCCAATATTGAGATCCCTGGAGAATGAGAACGTGCGTCCGAGAGACCAGGAGGGAAGTATGATGTCCTGCAGCAGGCCCCCCGTGAAAGTGTATCACCATTTCCCGAGCTCAGGGTACCCGCGTCACGCAGCATGTGTAAGCAGAGGGGGCAAATGATGATGCAATCATGCACAATGCACGACCCCATCCCCTCCTTTGGCCAAACAGCAACTATGCCTGAGGGACCGCAGCAATACCAGGGAGAACTGGCCCAAAATAGCGACTTTCCACACAGCGCACGCACAGCACACGGTGCGCCCCCAAAAGGTCCCGCTTGTGCGGCGGAGCCATACCGCATCCAAGTCCGCTGCCGTTGTCAGGCCATTCTATTTGGAGAGCCATGCCACGTAACTTCCACCGGAGAGCATCTACAACGCCGGATGGACTTCTCACGCATAAGTGGAGGATGTAAGCACAAGTTTTCACAAAAACTTAAGTTTTGCCCCCTGTCTCTCCTTCAGTTTGTATTTGTTATACTGTATGGGGGGCTGTGCAGGCGCCGGCGCCACTCGCACTGGCACCTCCCCCCATGATATCGTGAGAACTGAGTTGTGCACGTGTGCCTTGCCAGGGGAGGAGAGACAAGGGGGGCACAGGCCTGAGATTGCAGAGATGCACACCAGCAAAACTATCTGAGGTCGCAGTGGTTGCATTCAACCGCGCGGAATGGGCCATGGTGCCGAGGCAGCCGATGGACGCCCACTGACAGCCCCGTGGCGGCCTCCAGGGCAGAGAACAGCTTTGATGATTGAGTTTCGATCGAGTTCGCGACCAACGGGGCCTGGGGCCAGGGCTGGCGTCAACTGAAGGGCAGGGCATGACTGCGAGCGCCGGGGCCGAAGGAGTGTCGAGTTGCCCAAGCAACGCCATGCCAAGAACATCTGAACTTGGGGCCAACTGCTGCTCAGACTGCGGAGGTCCAAACCGAATTTTGCAGCAAATTGCGTGTTCTTGTTCAAGCCCCGCTGCCGGGCACATCGCACCCTGTCGCTTGCAATCGAAGGTTTCTGGGCCTTGGCAGGCTGCATCCTGCAGGGGTGGGGGGTGGATGCGTTGTGCGAAAACATGCGATTCTTTTCCTTTTTTTCGCACATTCTTCATCATTCCCGATTGCAGAAGCCCCCTTTGGGCGGGGTCCCGCGGCCAGGCGGCATCGAAGGCGGCCGCGCCTCTGACTGAGCCATGCTGTTGTCAGTGGAGGAGGAGAGGACGGCTCTCTCTCTCTCTCTCTCTCTCTCTCTCTCTCTCTCTCTCTCTCTCTCTCTCTCTCTCTCTCTCTCTCTCTCTCTCTCTCTCTCTCTCTCTCTCTCTCTCTCTCTCTCTCTCTCTCTCTCTCTCTCTCTCTCTCTCTCTCTCTCTCTCTCTCTCTCTCTCTCTCTCTCTCTCTCTCTCTCTCTCTCTCTCTCTCTCTCTCTCTCTCTCTCTCTCTCTCTCTCTCTCTCTCTCTCTCTCTCTCTCTCTCTCTCTCTCTCTCTCTCTCTCTCTCTCTCTCCCCCCCCCCTCTCTCCTCCCTCCCTCCCTCCCTCCCTCCCTCCCTCCCTCCCTCACTCACTCACTCACTCACTCACTCACTCACTCACTCACTCACTCACTCACTCACTCACTCACTCACTCACTCACTCACTCACTCCCTCCCCCCCCCCTCTCTCTCCGTGTGTCTGTGTAAAATATGTCTAAGACAGACTGCCCGAACCCGCTACCGAAATCTGGAAACGTTTCGGCTGCTCTCATTGTGGGGCCCTTTCGGTGTGCCTTCCCATTTGGCGTTCCCAATTTTAGAGTCTGAACCAAATCTCAACAATGGCGGCCCTTGGTTGTGGGTGCTAAGCTGGGTATGGGATACGTCATGTGAAACCCGCCTGTTTGTGGCTGTTTTTGCCTACTTTGGTCCAAAAATAGCCCACCAGGCCCGGTTCGGAATACCATCCTGATGGCCACCTCTGCCTGACAATGCATGCCCAATAAACGCATGTCCCATGGCTTGGTCTCTGCTGAACCTCTGCCTTTTGCAGTCAAATGGGCTACAACCAGCCCTACCTCTGTCCCTCTACGTCCTGTGGGCACGCAGTGCAACATTCACCGTGTGCAAGGGGCGTCCGAGCGCATGGTGCACTCCGTGTATTTGACCTTGAATGGACTGTACACGGGGCAATGAATGTGTGGTGCACTTTGTGCATGTGCTACCGAGCACCTGTGTACGTCTGCACAGGTCCACTTTGGCACTGAACACACTTTGCACTGTCTGCATTGAGCACTGAGGATGCTGTGCACCGGGGCCACTGCTGCTTCTTACATGATTGCCGAGGATTGCAAAGCAACCTCCAAAACAAGAGCAATTTGGACATGCGGTGCCAATCCCCCGTCAGCAACGTTGATAGCAGTCCATGTGATGAAGCCCCCCCCCCCCTTCGCCTTCAGCGGGATCCAGGGGATCCTGCAACTTGGTGCAGGAGATGTAGCATGTGCAGGGGGTACTGAGCACTAGGTGCGCTGCGCATTGGGGCCGCGAGCACACTCTGCACTGTCTCCCCAAGCCATGGAAATTGCTTTTGCTGTTTTCACTCATACCACGGGGAGAAAAATGCTGGCATGTTTTGCTTGTTCTTTTTCTGTCATTCCACGGAATCATCCCCCACCAGGGGATGCGATTCTTTGGGAGGTTTCCATGTTACGACGCAGGGGTTGCCTGCCTGTGTTTTTTGTGTCATATGTGGGATCCGTCCCCAAGCCATCGATTCCGTTCAATCCTGTTTTGTCAGGCCATGGACCTGCTTTGGAATCTGGTGGGTTTTTGGGTTGGGCTTCCAAGTTGTTGTGTGTGAGTCTCCAGGCGTTTCCAGCAGTTTGGAACTTAGAGAGGGTGCCTGGAAACCAGACAGGCTTGGACAATGTGCTTGGGACTGTGATCGGGGTCCCTACATGCAAAACTGCCTGTGAGGTGAACCTGTGGGGAAGCCTCACGAAGGGCCTCGCAAGGGATGGCGGATTGGAAAATTGGTCCCAACTGTACCTCGGGTAGATGTTGGTTGCCAAAAGCAGAGCAGGTCGAAGGGTCGCACCTGAGCAACAGAACCTTCCGTGACAAGGTTGTGACGTATTGCCTGCACGACGAAGGGTACGGGGCACGGGCACGTTTGCATCTCCCTTGTGCTTCTACTGTCTGCATATTTCGCTGTTCTGATTCCGTGCTGCAGACACCCTCGCAGATTGTCATCACTTGTTTCAAGCTCCGTCAAGGTGTGTTTTCTTCTTTCCAGGTCAAGAAGATTGCTGGGTTCAGCCTGAATGGGCAGGAGCAGGCCTGATAAAGATTTGGGCACCTCGGCACCACAATGGTGAGGAGGGTCTGCGCCAAGATGTTGAAGCCCGGAAGAAGAAGAAGAAGGTGCCTCTGGCTCTGCTTTTGCCAACTCTTCTCTGGCAGTGTCTGATTCTTGCGTTACGGATTCCACTGAGGGTTGAAGCTGAAAGGTGGCAGCTGGGGGACCCAGAATTTGATTGCACGCCATGAGATGCACCACACATGTGTGTTCTTTAGGTGGTGCTCGACAAATCACATTGATGCTGTGAGTTGTTGCGCTCAGACCGATCAGAGCGAGCGATGTTGTGAAATCATGCCGTGAGAAAGCGCCTGGGGCATGATGGGGGTATATTGGTATATTTGAATATGCCGCACTTCTTTTTTTGCGCGGGCGGTGGGGGTATGCGGGATTTTTTCGCATTGATTGGCAGCTTCGAAATAGGAAGCTGCCAGGTGGACCGAAAACACGCCGGTAGGCCGAGGTTTTGGCCAGAAGGGATCAGGGAGGGTCGGTGAAAAATTGATCCCAACACATTTTTTGTGTTGCAATGGTTGGATTTTGTGGCACGTATCAGAATTTTCATCTGGTGAGAGCAATGACACTGATAATGAGGAATCCTTCTTAACTAGAACAACGTCATCTACTGCCGTTGATGCCACCCACGCCAATGCTGCGATTGATCCTAGTCCTGATGCTTTGGTCTGATGCTGCTGCTGCTACGCCTGTCGTTGCTTCCCATCCTGAGGCTGAGAATCAGAAAACGAAGCGATTTGAGCTGATGACGTAGGGCTTCGGGTTGGAGAAGGGGTGCTTGATGTAGTCTCAATAGGGCAAAATAGCATCATCCGTGTGTGATGTCATTTTGACTCATGACAATGAAGTGGGGGCTGGTTAGACACGGTTAGACACGGCCGGAGGCAACCAAAGGTGTCCACTTTCATACTGCGATGAGTGTACTGTGACTCCATCCTCCACCTCCTCATTGTCTGTGGCAGCCTCAGAACCCTCCCTCCCTCCCCCCACACCTATACCCTCCCCAGCCCCCTTGGGCCAAACGAGCCTTCGGTTGTAAAGAGCCATAATGGGCGCAAGCCGCCTGAAAAAATATTTTTTTGGTATCTTCTATGTCTCCCTGGGGGAGGGATACCTGGGGGGCGGGGTTTCACTATTGTCGACCATGAGTTCATCATGGTCCTGTGCATCAGCTAACGTGTTCAGCTCCTCCTCATGCACACTGGCTGCCATTGTAACCCTGAAAATACTGCGCTCACGCACAAACTGATATTCGCATCCAAACAATATCACGTGTATGATATCAAAGGGAGGGGTAGCCATGCCACATGTGAAAGCCAGGAAATCACTGTTGGCACTGAAAGGTCAGAGACCAAAAACTCCAAAACCGATGTTTTTGATGTTGTGACCACCCACATCAGCAAGAAAAAAAAATTGAAAGCAATTTTTTTCACTTTGAAAATGTGGTTTTCACCCTATTCTGTGGTTCGGTGCTCAGGGGTTCCAATGGCGAAGGCTGTTCCACAAACCAAGTTTTCAGCGTCAATATCTCAGACATCGAAAATTCCAAAGCTGATGTTTTTGGTACTGCAGCCACTCAGAATCATCTAAAAAGTCTTCTAACCCTATACGCGCTTTTTAGATTTTTTTACCCTACTTTGGCTATGCCGTTCTTTGGGGCCGGGGGGGGGGGGCGGGGCTGGGGAACCCGGCAACATGCACAGCATCACAGTAGCCAGCGGACGAAGCTGGGCACACAGTTTGAAAAATGGCCATCAGTGCGCATCGCAAGTGTTTTTACTGACATGCGAATGTGTTTTCTTGACCCTGAGTCCATTGCCCATTAATTGCGTTCGTTTGTACATACTCAACAGGCCAACATAAAGGAGGGCCGGATGCCTGCCGGACTGGATGATGTGGCCATGGGTGACCGCGATGAGGAGTGGATGGAGGACTGGGAGGATGAGCAATGGTCTGAGTGGGATTGGGATGATGAAGGTATCCAGCAGTGATTGCAGCGCAGTAAAACGACCCCAAGCGACCTGTTCCACTGTCTTGAGCGTTCACAGCCCACATTCTTTTGTAGGAGCAGATGCAGCACCCAATACCCACAGTTTGGAGGTCAGAAAACCACCCTTATTTTTTTTCACATTTCAGGGCAATTAGCCTGTTTTGCAGGGTTCTCAGGAAATGCCTCTTCGAGCTCATGGAATACATTGAGGTTGTCCATTTTCCATCCTGAAATTTCCATTGCCTGAAAACTGCTGCTATTGTGGTGTATTCATTGAATGCCACCATGATCATGGCATATTTCCATATCATTTGTGGGCATTGCGGTTGTCATTGCCCCATGCCTGCACTCTAACATGGCATTGGTTGGTTGCCTTTTGCTGGGATTCGTCTGGCATTTGTGGTTCTCCATCTCTAATGCCAACAGCAATGGGAGGTTTCTTGCTTTGGCTCTTTCGTGCGACCCTTGTGGGTCTTGTTCTGTTCCACCCTGCCAACCACACAGTGCGATTGTGATTTCTGACCCAGTTTTGAGGTCCAGATCCCTTGGCACGTTCTGGCCAGACCCTTTTTTTATAACTGCATTACATCCCAAATTGTGGTATGCCTGGATGGGCAAAATGTTAGTCGATGGTCAGCGCTGATCAATGGGCTGGCATCCTCTCAGCATGAATTTATGTTGGGGCGCACGGCCCGCGAAAAATAGCTGTTACCCTGTGCTGTCCATGGGAGTTGAGATTGCTACTTGCTTGGATGTGTTGTGGCTGCTGCACACATAGGCACTGTTCGCTCCCTCCTCTCTCTCTCTCTCTCTCTCTCTCTCTCTCGCTCACTCTCTCTCTCTCTCACTCCCTCTCTCTCTCTCTTATCACCCCCCCCTCTCTCTTATCCCCCCCTCTCTCTCTCTCTCTCTCTCTCTCTCTCTTATCCCTCTCTCTCTCTCTCTCTCTCCCCCTCTCTCTCTCTCTTATCTCTCTCTCTCTCACTCCCTCTCTCTCTCTCTCTCTCTCTCCCCCCCTCTCTCTCTCTTATCTCTCTCTCTCTCACTCCCTCTCTCTCTCTCTCTCTCTCTCTCTCTCTCTCTCTCTCTCTCACTCCCTCTCTCTCACTCTCTCTCTCTCTCCCTCTCCCTCTCTCTCCCTCTCCCTCTCTCTCTCTCTCTCACCCCCCCCCTCGCTCTCTTATCCCTCTCCCTCTCTCTCTTATCCCTCTCTCTCTCTCTTTCTCTCTCTCTCTCTCTCTCTCTCTGACTCTCTCTCTCTCTCTTAACCCCCCCCCTCTCTCTCTGCCACTCTGCTCAATATTGTTTTCTTCCTGTCCTGTCCTGATGTCTGTGCAAGCAAATCAAGGGGGCAAGGGGGCTGAGATATGTGGCATAAAAATACTGTTGCATAGATTCTGACCGAAAATTCCTGATGTAATTTTTGCATCCATTTTTATGGAGTGGTACATATTTTTTTTGGCAATCAGGTGGTTCACTAGCAGTTTCATGGACCCAAGCCCCAACAGCGCGCTTGTCTATATGTCCAGAGTGCATCCTACACATAGCATTCCACCATTGCAGCAACTACATCCCTTTAATGTACTGGTTTCTTGTCCCACAGATTTATGTCTCATCTTATGCCACCCAGATAGAGCTTCAGCGAAACACAAGAACACAAGAGTAAAAGACAATGCCTGTTTCCAAAATGTGGATATCATGAAAACAAGCATTTTTCAGGTTTAGGACAGAATTACTGGTGACATAGTTTGTGGACCGCTCGCCCCTCTCCCCTCATGAAAGGTTGAGCAATTTATTGTTGGAGTTCAGGCCAATGGTGACAGTTGACAATTGGTGGTTTTGTGCAGTTTACAACAAAGCAGATGTGTAAGCAAAAATGTCCAACACTGTGCATTGTGTATTCAGTGCGTTAGTTTGATTTTATCGGATCGAACACTTGAAGCCAAAGGCCAATTTGGCAGCCAGAGTGTTAGTGCGGATCGAGAGATCATAGAGGAAATTGCACTCCAAATGCATTATTGCCAAAGCCCCACAGCCGTTGATCAAACCCAGGTTGCTTAAGGTTAACAAGTACCAAGCAGTTAGTTTTAGATTGTGTTGTGCATTGCAATTGTGACCAATTGGTGCATTTTTTGTTTTGTGTTACTGCTTGGTTTAGTTGCTTTTTTGAAATTGCGGTTACGTATAAAAAGGCAATATGCACGATCTGTGAGGTAAGTTACACCAAATGTAGAATTTTTTTTTACAATATACCATGGTGTTGATGCGCAATGGAACAGAACAAGTGTGGATTTGTGTGCCAAAAAGACCTGTTCATACAAAACACAATATGTATGAAATGTTTCAGCTTGTTTGTAGTATTGTAGATATAAAGGTTAGCGTTGATGTGGAGAAACTTTTTTTATCAAAAATAAGGCACATTTTTGGTTATCATTTTTTAGAGAAGATATTAGGTTTGGAGATTTTTGCGTAGGACAAAGTAGGCGGTTCAATATTTTCATCCAAAAAAAAAGAAAGCATTGATGTTCAATTCAAACAGTACGTTTTTGTTCGCAAGTTGGACCAGATATCCAAATGGAAAAATAATGATTTTTATGCAATTTGTTGGAAGGTTTTGTACAAAGTACTTGAGCCGCTCATTTGCACCATTGCCAAAGATGGGGGCCCAATTTTTGCCACCATCTATGATACGTCTTTGCCTTCTCCAAACTCAATCGTCAATGTTGGCATTGAAATGACAAACTAGCACAGGGGCAATCGCAGGTCGAAATAGCCAATACCATGTGCCGCATGCTTAAACTGTGAAATGTGAAGTATTTGAAGATAAAGTTCTACCTTAAATCGAGGTCCGAAGTGGTTTTGCTTTACAGCTTTACTTGTTGTATTCCACTTATTTTTTCATATCTAACAAGACTACTACGCATTTGCTTTTCTAAACTCGCAAAAAATAACCAAGAAAAAGACGACACCATCGAGCGGTGGTGACGACCAACAAGAATAGGTCAAGGCTAAGAGACAATCTCGCCAATCAAATATGTCCATAATCATCAATAAATGATTGTATAGTAAGTAAAATGTGAAAAAAAATGAGACATGAACAATCAAGTCAAAAACAAACATCATGCTACATAAATTCATGAATTAGTCATAGCGATTGGCTTAGGTAGGACTAACCCATGTATGCCTAGCAATGCTTGCTTAGCTTGTTGTTGCAGTGCACGTGTGTTCTACTTTCGCCCATCAGCATACTTTATTGCACCTTTGTTTCTGTCTTGCTATGAAGTTTATTTCTCATTGCACATTGTGTTTGTGTTTGTATTTGTGTTTGTGTTTGCGTTTCTGTTTCTGTTTGTGTTTGTGTTTGTATTTGTATTTCTGTTTGTGTTTGTATTTGTGTTTGTGTCTCATTCACACCATGAACCATTACCATATTGCAACAATCAATAAACCATGGAAACCAATGATCAATTATATGCTATCTATACTCTTATCAACATTGATCTCTCTTTATGTTGGTCTTGCAAACACCACAGTACGCACATATACCCATCTGCGACATTGATCATGCGGCACATTTGTGTCGATGGGTACCCCTTTGTCACAACCTCTTGTATGTGAGTTTCGTGACTCGGCAGTTTCTTATGCCCGATCACTGATGAACACCTCTACGTTGCAGTACACTACATTGCATAGTGTCGATCTTGGTTGTTTGTGCCAGCCCGCATTTCTGTGGGAAACAGCTTGTGGGTTTTCTCAGCGCAGTGAAACTGCAAATAATACTTTTCAAAATGCTCGGCAGCCAAACAACACATCTATGTGAATATAACGCACAATTTTTCTCCATTTTCATCTCCTACCTTATTTCAGGAGGTGAAAACTTTTGCACCAACCGAGTATTGTATCGCTTCGCTCAATCACCACATCCATTCTTCTTCAAGCATTTTCCACTGTTTACCAGCTCTATACCGCATGTACTTTTTTTTGAGATTGCCCTTTCTAGTCCTGGAGGCCTTGTAAAAGCCATTCTTCACTACAACCTTTCTGTCTTACAGCTTTTAGCCCAATTGGGTACCCAGCCCTTCAACTACACCACCAGGTTCACAGTTTTGGACACCTACGTGCTCCTAGGTGGGACAACACAATGTAAAAGAGTACACATAGCTTTGTACACACTTCTGTGTATAGTTTGCTAGACTCTATGTAGCTGACAATTTGTCACCAAACCCATGTTTGATACGGGTGCACTACATTTGGTACTAAATTAACGTAGGTCCAAAATTAATACGGTTTCTACGCATGGTATAGCTTAGACCACAGCGTAACTTACACAAAAATTGGGCGTAATATTACCCTTCTCTTGTTCAACCACAGCAAGACCTTTTGATTGTGCAGAAACATAGCAAATACAACTCATTTCCGCAAAAGCAAAAATCCATAGTGGTCTTCATAGTGCGTTCATTTTATCATAAACCAAAACTTTTCTCATGTCATCAACCAGCCTTTATTCCCGTTTTACCTCTCCCTTTTTTGTTTTTTCGTGCACCATCAATTCGAGTTTTCCCATTCACCGAAGCCTCTTTGCCCACCAACCTTCTTTGTGTCCCCGTCTCGGGGGTTTTTCTCTCCTGGTGCCACTGTAAACGAATTTCGCTAAAGGAAATGGAAGCATTTGTTTTTTTGCTGGCAACAAAAATCACCAAAACTGAACTTTTTTTCACACCTTCCAGCACACAAAATCTTAGTGGCAGCCTTGGCTGCACATGGGATGAATCCAATTCAGGTGTACGATATCCACAGTGTGTGGTGTGCTGGGTCATGAGACACGTGGACCACATTGTGTGCCACCATACCCACAGTGACTCACTCCTGAACCACAGGGGGCTGTGGAGCCATAAACGGCCACACATAGCCCAGGCAACCCTCCACAAAGCTGTAAATAACCACTTGTAGAAAACAGAACCCGATTAGACAGCCGCACACATATTGGCATATGTTAAAAAATTACACAACATTCCTAGAAGTGTTTCTGCTTTGCATTGTATCTGCTTTGTGGTGTTGTGGTGGTTGGTTGGGGGGAGGGGGATGAAACCAAAATGCCACAAAAAACGTGGTAATATGGTTGCTTACACTCCTGAAGAGAAGAGACAAAATTGCATCTTCCGCTGACCATGGTACTGACTGGCATGTGGTGAGGCATGTGGTGAGCTTCCTGAAATGAACGGCTATCCAAAAACTAAAAACTCTGACCATTTCCCCAGTGCTAATTTGCATCTGTCAGCATTCTCAACCTCCCCCTGCCACCTCTGCAAATACTGAGCACCCCCTTACCCTCTTGCAAATTGCAGCATCTCAACCTTGGTACACTATGCCCTGATGAACGTCAGTGCTCTGTCCAAGTCTGCCCAGCCATTGTTCAATTGTTCAACCCTCCTACTGCAACCCTTCATCTTGTGGCTAACTCACGCCAAACATTCATCACACACAAGGCTGCATATCGACGCGACACAGAAACCAGGCAAATATCCACATCCTCTTTTCCTTTGCTCAAATTTTGTTCGAGACAATGCTCCCACCTAAATGCTGAAACCTTTCAAACACGTTTTGGAACTACAATACAACAAATGTACTATAAGATACACATGTGATGCTGAGGACACCTTGAGCCAATGCTTGCTGAGTAATGCAGGTTGAAAATGTAGAAAAATATCAGTGCATCACAGGTGGTCAGCTGACACAAGTCTAAGGCCAAGCGACCATGACACATGCGTCTTTTCTTGCAGTAATCTTCCAACATATGGCGGCGCTTGGCACTGTCCTGCAGACAGATCAGCCCATTATACACACAGCAGATTGTGGTGTACAAGCACCAGAATGCTTCCTGAAATGGGTGCTGTGTATCTGCATTTTCGCTCCTACTCTTCTGATGGATGCAAACCCCTGCAGAGACCAAGGACATATAGGGCATATAGAAACCACACCCGTGGAGGCGGTAGCCAGCCTCAACCTGGATATTAAAGCCCTATCCGCCAACATTTCAACAAATCAGGCAGATGTGAGGGGCCGGGGTTATAGGAAGAAGGGGTGCACAGAAGCGTTTTACATAGGGCGCCCCACAGATATCCAAAGGGTGTGTAACTGTGGGGATTTGCACAGCACACAGCAGTGCCTGGCTATACCAGTGCCCCAGCTCGATGGAGAGAAGGCATCACAATGCTTGTTGACAATTTGCGGTGGCCTGTTGCAGAGTCATAGGCTCACACACAAGAAGGCTGAGGAGAGACAGTTAACTAATATCAGTGAGGGGGCGTATATCACATGCTATTGACTAAAGATACAGGAAAGAAGAAATTACCTCAGCATGGGGCAGCACATGCATACATGGCCCCATGCCCATATCCAAGAACCTCTGCCCCCATCCACTCTCTGTTTCAGTGCCCCATGCACACCACGATAGGTCTTGGAAGCTGGGAACTGCTTGCACCAAGACTTGGGTCACCGATGTTAAATACCAATGATTATGGAGGGTTTGTTGATGTGTGGGATCATTGCACTTGTTGATCAATGTGATTCATGTTTGCAGATACATCTAGTGGCAGGAAAATGGTTGGTATGTCACCCTGAAGTGTGTTGAAGTATGTTGCAGATGGGAGGCGTGGGTGCTGCTGGGGGGTAAAACCTAATTCAGGTGAGCTAAGGGAAGGTGTATGGTACTTGGAAGGACTTGATACCAAAGTCATACCAGAAAGCAGGCCAAAAGGAAAACAAGGTTCACTTTGACAAAAATGCAACTTTTGGGAGGCCCTTTGCCCTACCAAATGGTCCTTAACATCTTTGGGGAAATTACTGATTTTTCACCCATTTGGGCTGGTTTCACTGCTTTCACTTGGGCCATTTCCAGGTTCTAAAACCTGGGGCCAGGGTGGCCTGGTTGAAAGCCCCAAGCATTCCATGTCCACTGTCTTTTCTTTCAGACATTGGTCCCAGAGTGCTGAAATGGTCTTCAGCTGTCCAGGGGTCCCTATGGTAGCCACCTAGACGGGTAAAGAACAATGTGGCATGTGGCCCTGCATATGGCTTACGGTGGCTGCTTGTGGCACCGGAACCCAACCATTTGCGAGGGGTGTGCAAAAAACTTTGGCCATGGGCCAACTGTTTTTGTCCAAAACCTGGGCGTTTGAGAAATACTCAACTTGGGAAGAAAAGCAAAAACAACGTAAAAACTGAACACACAGAAACTGTCCTCAGCGCATATCCCGGAGTGTCATTACCAGGCATCATCACAAATGCAGCAAATGCTGTAAAATACACCATGTGGGTGGGTGGACGGGCCAGACCCCTGTACATGCACACGTTCCTCACTGAGTTGCATGTGGTTTTGAGGTTTCAATGCATGAAAGTCTCCAAAGTGGACAGGAGCAAAATGGCTGCATTACTACTTCCGCATGGGGTTTCCAAAATGCCCTCTCGGGCTCTCCACGGGGAGTGATGTGGCTACATAAAAGGATTGTCGCAGGTAGCTCCAAAAATGTATGAGCTAGCACCCCAACAAATTTGTAGAGGTTGCCCCGTGCCGTTCTTGCCTGTGGCCCCAAGTAAAACCAGTGATGCACCACCTTTCACAATATATATGAGCTACAGGTAAAATTGCAGTTTCTCTGATGGGTTGTTGGGGGCACGTTGTGCATGCCCATTTTTCCTGATTTGCAGAAACGGTTACCGTTGAGCACTGCAGAAACAACTCAAAACTGCATCAGCGCCCTGTGGGGCCTCTCCCAGCTGGCCCCACAAAAATTGGCCCAGCAAGAGTCCTTTTTGCTCCTAAATCCCCCCCCCCAAAAAAGGAGTGTGGAGGCCCAAATATTTGACACCCTCTGCCAAAATTACGGGAGAAAGCTGAAGGGGTTGGACCGCCAAAATCAACAAAATTTTTGGGAAATGGCTGTCTTACAAGTAAATGATTTTACAGAAAAGACATTTAAGGTTTCATTCCCTGGCACTATGCCCCCCCCCCCCCCCCCGGCCCCCGAATGGGTGCATGCTTCACTCACCCCTGGATCATAACCTGGATCTCACAACCACTTCAAGGTGAGTTGGATGCAGTGTTGAGGAGTAAGCTTGTATTGAATATTAGCAATAATATGAAAGTTCTGAGTGTGTTGCGGCTGTCTTTTGCCCGAGTGGGCATGTGTTTGCTTGTGGGTGTACATGCGCGCGTGCGTGCGTGTCCGTCCTTGTTGTGCCTGGTATACTGCGGCTGGCACTGCTCTTGGCACTGCGCACACGAAGTTGTGCGGCTCTCTAACTCCTGTGCACGTGCGCATGCAGACATCAGCCTTGAGCTGTTGCTGTTGATTTCTGTTGTTCCTGCATTGTTTGCACTGCTACTAGTATGCCTTGTGTCTCTGTGTCTTGGAAGGAAACTGCACTTTATAACGTTGTTTATGTGCCTTCTTTGAGGGGGGGGGGGGCATCAAAGCACCTGAGGCAGGGCCATAGCAATGTGGAGGACAGCGCCAATAGATGGCTGCGCCAATTTGCGGGCAGAAAATGGCCAAATGGAGAGAAGTGGGGCAGGGCAGAGAAGGGAGCAGAGGCGAGAGAGACGTGGAAGGGAAGCGCAGGGGGCATGAACCGAGGGGAGAGCCTTCGGTGTTGAAGTGCGGATTCCGCACCGGGGGAGACAACCCACTGTCTGTGACGCAAACATCATTCTCGTTCAGAACTAGACTCCTACAGTGTGCAGTGGTATGAAAATATTTGGTTTTGTTTTCAGAATTTGTTTGCCTCGCAAGTTTCGGATGATGTGACCAGCCCTCAATGACAGATCAAGTGCAACATAGATTGCCCTGTGTAGGAGACCACAAGCCGCCAGAGACACTGGGACGTCTATTTGGACCTCAGAACCTGACATCAGTGTATGCAGCGGGATGACTGCCGGTGTGCAGTAGTATTAAACCCAACTTCCTGAGAACACTGTATACAGCACATGGAAATGAATCTGTGACACTCGCATATCTGAGTAGGTGGACTCTGGTGTCTCAACACTTTCACTAGAAGAGATCCTCCAGCTTAAAGTGGGGTTTGGTGGTCATCACCCAATAGATGAAGACGACGAATGAAGAGCTGACGGCGTTTACCCACAGCCGCGTCTGCAGCGTGTCGTTGGGCTTTTCCGGCTTGACATCTGTCAGCATCCAGACCTTCCACTCCTCGTTGCACTTCTCGCGGGCAGGGCCCTGCGTCGACTGGTCCATAACAGCCCAGAACGCCACGAACATCAGCAGCGTCTCCAACGCAAGATGCACGAACTTGGGGGCGGCGTACAGGCTGCCAAAGTTCGTCTGCAAGAAGCATCAGGCAAGGGAGATCAACGGTGAGTACAGGACCTTAGCAGGGGCCACTGTTGTTGGACCTCAGTCCATTTTTCAGGACGTCGGCGACAGCCAGCATGATTACACACCGCGCAAAGCATGAAACGCAGTACCGTGTTGCACGAAGCACTGCACCGCGACATATATTTAGAGCCGTGTGTCATGATGCACAAAGCACAGTGATAGAAACAGCACATGTTGCTGACACGATATGCAGTACATAAAACACAATGGTGTAGAAAATTCTATTTCCTTCGGCAAGGCCACCCTGCAGAGAATCTACCCTGAGCACTGAAGCCCACATGGGGTGAAAAACACATTAGCACTGGCTTGTACATAGCTTGGATGGTCATTTTAGGTGGTCACAATATCAAAAAAATAAGTTTCGGAAACTTCGATTCTTGAGCTGCCCAGGGTGACAAACTGCATAAGCAGGTTGTGTACCAATCCCTTGGGAAACACCCCACTATGGGAACCCCCCCCCCCGCACCCGATCCCAGTAGGGTGAAAAGGACACAAATACGGCCTAAAACATGCTTTACATAGCTTGGATGGTCTTTTTTTGCTCAGATTTTTGTGTGCCTCATAAGTGCTTGGACCGGGTCAAGCTGACAGTCAAACTACAACATATTTGTCCCATGTGAGCCGCCGTTCACATGCCGCCTGTGGCGGTGGTATGTATATTTGGAATGTGGTTTCCTATCACCTGTCTGTGCAGCGATATGTTGCCACACCACAGGGGCAACTCAATGAAAGAAGAATAAAGAATGTCATGCCATCTCCACTGGGTCTGTTGGATGATCATTGTGAGTCGTCACGATATCCAAAAAAAAAGTTTCGCAAACTTTGATTTTTGAGCTGCCGAGGGCGAAAAACTGCATCAGCAGGTCGCGCCATGTCGGCATTTTTGGCAACCTTACTGACCCCATGGTACCCCCTCTAAGGTGTGCAAAAGGGGAGGTTGTGACAGCATATGCCTACTCGGAGACAAAAGGACGTTTTTTGCAGTCTCTAGCCTTGCCTAGGGCCCCCAACCGCTTTGGCAACCTCCTCCAACCTCCTCCAACCGCCTCTGGGACCGCCTCTGAGGTCCCTTCCCTTCTAATGCATCCCCCCCCCCCCGTTTCCCTTATTAGAGGGAGGAAAAGAGGGAGAGGTCACATCAACCTTGCTAGCCCCCAAGGGATGGGGGGAGATATTTCGCTTAGCCCACTTCCAAAGGGGTTTGGGCATTGCTACTCTTGAGGAGGAGCCCTGGGCAACCCCCGTCCTCAGCTTCCCCCCCTCCTCTCCACAGATCTTCCAAAGACGGGTGTAAGGCCTGCAAGACATGTATTTCAGTCTTAGGAGGCTCGAATCAACACGTTTTTTGCCACTTCATGGTATAACAACAATTCTGTCACCCAAACCGCCTTTCCACCCCACCCCACCCACCCACCCAACCCTCCTTCAGGGGGCTCGACAACCCCCCCCCCCCCCACTCCCACGCACAAACCTTGTTTTCCCTTCTCCGGCAGGATCATCAAAGCAGGCAGATCCTACCAAATGACCTGCGACTCCTACAATACACAGGAAACTCGAAGGGGCACACACACACACACAAACACACACACACCCTCTCTCTATTGCCCAATGCACTGCGAAACGTACCTGTGAGAGGCACACGCCTGAAGCAATGCTCATGAACACTGCTGGGAGAGCCACAACGCCATCCACCAGGGGCACACGCTCGAACCACCAGCGGCGGACACCAGGGGTGCCCTGAAGAATGACGAGGCCCTCGTAGAGCGTCGAGAACACCACGATGCCACCGAAGAGCATGCCGGATGTCACGTGCGCGAACAGCCACCCGTTGCGATTCATCAGGTGGGCCACAGGGGTCCCAAAGAAGTAGGCCTGCAGCAACACAGGCCTCAATGCACAATGGGTTTGCAGGATCGGAACGAGGCAAATGTCCAACAACAACAAAAAACGAACAACTGCCCTGACCTTGTGAGTGGTGTCCTCGGTTGGCCCCGTGGAGACGGTGATGTGCTGCCCATGGGGAGGGGGTGACCTTTTGTGGCGCGACGTCGGATCGTGGGGTGCAAAGGGGAGGTTGCCCCCCCCCCCCCCCCCCCGCCCGGTGGTGGCCGCCCCACCGGCAGAGGAGTTCCATGTTCGCCAGGCCCCTCTGGCTCCGTCCGCAGCGGCCCCTCTGCATATCTGATTCAGCATCACATTCCACATAGCTATCCTGTTGGTCTATGGTCGCCTGTGACGCCGTGACACGGCCCTTCAAGAGCGGGGACCTGCCGCAGCCCATGTCCGCTAGCAAATCCGCCTTTTCATATGTTTGCCCTTTGAGGAGGGAATCCTCCGCTCCGCACGTAGGGAGGGGTGGGTTGTCCAGCCATTGGATTGAGGGGTAAGGGGGCGGGTGCAAAAATTGCGAGAGGTGGGGAGCCCGCCGATGATGTCACCGTGACGCTGTTCCCCCATGACTTTGGGGGCTGGTGCGTGGCATTTTGCCTCCCCACGGGCACACGTATCTCGGTTTTCGACGGGGAGGATCAATGGTCGGTGCTGATCGACTGAATGTCCCCGCCATAGACACTTTCAGCCATTAGTCCAGAGGTTCTCTCACAGATGCATGTGTCCCCTTCTTGGTTGGGGTGCTCCACTATTCAATGTACAACAAGTGGGTACAAGGTTTCAATCAGCGGTGCCAGTGGCAGCTGCATTCGTTATATAACCTGTGGACGGCGAACCACTAAAGATCAATACCTGTGTGTTGCTGAGCTAGATGGTGCATGAAAAACGGCCACGCCCTCAAGCTGCGTTTGTGTTGATGTGTCGCAGTGATTCACAGGGCCGTATAGCCTGATGCACTCCTTCGGCCTAATTATACGGCTTTCTGTTCTCCTGCTGGAGAGAAAAAGGGGAGGTAGACATTCGCTGTGTTACGTGCGAGCTGACTAGGCTGCATAGCATGATAGCTGTGTGTTTGTGGACGGGGAGGGGCCTCAATTGGTCAGGTGTGGACCCGCCACTTAGCTCCAGCCGCGCCTGCCTCACGGGGAGGGGGGGGGGGGGGGGTTCGTCGGAAGATATTTTTTGTGGGTGGTAGTGGGGAGAGGGAGGGGGGGGGGAGACAACTCCCCCCACAGGCAACACCTGCAGGATGAACGCGGAAGCGGCCAGCGGGAGACTGAAAACAGCCACAGACTTGAGCTTTGCGGACATGGTGCCCTCTTCCGCTGCCGCCTTCTCCGCCGCCTCCGCCGCAGCACGGTCCATTTCCTCGATCTCGGCCAGGACGGCCTGCCACTTCTTGGCCGCCGACAGGGTGGCGAGTTCTGTGTCAGCCTCAACGTCGTTGGGCGCCCGTTCGCCGGTTGTAGTGTACATGGCCACGGAGCGAGGGCGCCTCCAGAGTGGCGATGTGCAGGCAGCAATCACTGCCGCGCAGGCAGCGAGCAGTCCGAAATCCAATGACTGGCCACCCGCCTCAGGAGTTGGTTCTTGGGGAACTCCATACTCGAAGGGTGCAGCGGGGCGTGGCATGTCGAGTGGGTTGCGGGGATCAGCCGGCGCTACCCACTGGGGCCTGGCTGCTGGCGTCTGGTGTGCAGGCACAGGGGCTTCAATACCAAACATGCGGGGGGTGGTGGTGGTGGTGGTGGTGGTGGTCGTGGGGGCGGTGTACAAGGCGTTGGCGATGGGGGAAGAGATGGCGAACATGGCCAGCAGTGTGAGGAAGGCAGCAAATAGGGACACCCCAATGAGGTGCCGGCGCCGCTGCTGGTGGGCTTGCCCTTCCACATGGTAGTAACATGGAGTGTCCATCCCGGATGAAAACAGACTGCGGGGGAAGGACAGGCAATGGACTGCTTTGGGGCAATTTGCTGCAGTGCTGTAGTCCAGCAAGAAAATGAGGTTTTATGTAACGAAACTTATGAAGCGGAAAATACATGGGGTTGCATGTTTGGCATTTGTGCCCCCCACCCTACCCCACCCCGGCTTTCTTTGACATAACCGAAAATGAAATCAGATGAATGTTTGCCAAATATGCATGTTGTGTGCATTGCAGTGCCCAACATCACCATGCAAGTTTCAGCTTCCTCAAACCCACACCACAAATATTAGCACGCATGCACAACTGCCCAGGCTAACTGATGGTAGCAAGACTTGCAAATCTCACAAAGATAGATTGGATGGGTAATGTAATACACCCGACCTCCTCGTGCAAGACAATGCCAGGCATTAAAACTAATGAGAAGAGGATGTTCCGGTACTTCATGGTGCATCATATGCCTTGAGTCATCGACACACGGATCAATTGCATGCCTTCATTACCTACGTTCCCCAGAAGCCTTTTTGGAAGGGCAGTAAAAGGACCAAAAAGTGCAGAAACAGCACCTCATGCTGTATGGACCACCCTCTGTCTATGATCCTCCCTGAAGCACCCCAACCACCACTGCTTCTGGCCCTGTCAGTCTGTGCACCACTCCAAAATATCCATGCTGAGGTAAAATGCTCCAGTTTTGGAAAACATTGCTGCCCTACACCTGCTTCATCTACTGAACCAGCAGCCCCTGCACTAGTTGAGCAGAGCTACGAAAGGTTGGGTTCAGGCACATGCATTCTGGGTTACTCAGTTTCTTGGGTAGACAGCTCGTGAAATTGCAGTGATGCCATCCATACTGGTAAGAACTTGTGTGCAAAGGGGTTACAGAAACGCTGTTTGGATGCTTGTGCTGGAGGGAGTGCATGAAGGCGTCAATGACGGTGTAGACGTGGGTGTCGATGAAGGCGTGGGTGATGGTGTAAAGCTAGGTGTGGCTGAGGGTGTGCCTGAGGGTGTGCTTGATGGTGTGCTTGAGGGTGTGCCTGAGGGTGTGGCTGAAGGCGTTGATGAAGGCGTCATTGCGGGAGTGAGTGTGGGTGTACACGTGGGTGAGGGTGACGCGGAAGGTGTTAGAGTGGGTGTGGATGATGGCGTAGGAGTGGGTGTGCCTGTAGGTGTGCTTGATGGTGTGCCTGAGGGTGTGCCTGAGGGTGTGGCTGAGGGTGTGCCTGAGGCTGAAGGCGTGGCTGAGGGTGTGCCTGATGGTGTGGCTGAGTCTGAAGGTGTGCCTGAGGGTGTGCCTGAGGGTGTGCCTGAGGGTGTGACCGAGGGTGTGCCTGAGGGTGTGGTTGAGGGCGAGGATGAAGGTGTGGACGTAGATGATGGTGTCAAGCTAAATGTGGGTGTGCTTGAGGGTGTGCTTGTTGCTGCAAAAAGTCGCCTGCCTCCAGTGTGGAGTTGTCTTTTGGCAACTGTCGCACTTGCCTTCAATGGTCCTGCAACGTGAATCAGAATAATGCCCAAGGTCCGGTGCCTGTGCATGGACGTGGGTCACATCTTCCATTGGTATATTCTGCTGCTGACTCCCAAAGGTGGAGGTTTTGGACAACAAAGTCGAGGCGCGTGAAAACAGTGCAAAGAATGCTACCAGTGAGGCACAGCAAAAATGTCCCAAAAATTAGCATTGCATTCCAATTTCCCTGACTGAATTGGACTCCATCTAGTTTTGGTATATGGGTGTGACTTGGAAGGGGAGGGGGCGGGGTCTATTTTGTCCAAAACCCAATTCTAGCAATAGGCCCGTTGGTAGTGACACACAGCTTGCGATGCACAACCATATCTTACTCTAAGTTACATTCAAAGACACCTTTTGTGCAATGTATCATTCCCCATATGCACCCCCAGTCTGAGACATCACTGCAACAGCTCTGTGAGCAGCGGGAACTTGGCATCAAAGGGGCTTTTTTGCAGGTAGTACAAGGTCACTTCAAGTGTACAACAGTGATGTCCGAATGTCACCTGTTTTGGGGTCTTTACCTGTCATTGCTTCAGGGCACCCAGTCCACAACTATCCCACCACCACAACCAGAATGACCCACAGTAGCTCCTCCATCTCCTTCTGCTGCTGCATGCGGGCACTGTGTCGCCTTGGTGCAACAACTGACCGATTTTTCGCCAAAACAGGTTTCCAGTCACCTGGATCTCAGTCCCAGGGCCCAAATACACCTTCCTTTTGGTTGCTCAGTTGTTGGAGTCATGTGGTAACCCAAATCATGTCTCAATTTTCAAAAAAAAATTTCGTCTCTCGGTCTGTACATGGTCCCTGAACAGTAGTGTGGCAGTGCAAGGTGGTGGTATATGCCCAGAATCTCGGCCCAAAAAAGCCCAAAATAATGTTCGTTCAGCCTCCGCCACATTGTTCTGATGGAGCTGGTCCCAAGTGTCCCTCGCAGGGGGTAAAGGCCTTGCTTTTCAATGCTTTCCGCTGGATTGGGAGGGGTATGCACGCGAGCTGCGGTTCAGTGACACACCAGAAGGGCTGCCCATTCAACTCAGCTCCACGTCGGTCTTGATCATTCTGGTTTCAGACAAGCAGTGAACACCAACAGTAGATTGTCGAAAGATGTTTGAATACCTCCCAAAGCCTCGGGAGGTGAGCATCAAACCCTCCTCAAATTGGAGGATGAACCACAACAGCAAAGAAAGTTGCACGTGAAAATTTATTTGTGTTTTCTTTTGGAAAAAGAAGGCTCCGGGGCTGCCTGTTTTGCAGGCGCCTACCAGTGGTGGGGAAGGAGGGGCGGTATCACATTTGCAGTACCACTGCCCCAATGGCCCTCCAGTCCCCTGCAGGCGCCAGGCCTCATTTTTGACCAAGGGGTAGCGCCTGTGCCGTGTGTGAGCGGTGCGCACCAGACAGAAAAAGCCCCTTTCTTCGGGCGGACATGGCAAACATGTCAATGTTTTGAGCTTATGGAGGTTCCCAGATCATCCTACCCCATGTCGTCCTTCATGCCTATCCTTCTGCAGCACTACACACCATGTGTCATTCCCTTGCATGCATAGCTTATTCTGATGTGCGCAATGTGTTTCACTTCCTCACATTGATAATACTCTGCTTTGCGGTCAAACAGCTGGTTGCCTAGCATCCTTCATACCATCACTTACAAATGTATTCATGCAGCTGCAGCAGCTATATTTGGGATCACAGCAATCAAAAAAATGAAGAATGCACATCACGAAACACTAGTGCAGACCATATTCTGGTGCTGGTTTTGAAATGTGAAATTTGGAAAATGCGGACAGGGAAACCATCACTGCAGGGCCATGCACACTGGCCCCGGGCTATCCCTTGGGGGGAGGGCAGGGCATAATGAAGGGGTGAACCGTGGAATTGGATTGGGGGTCAACCATGGTGGACAGGGTGAACCGGGATAAAGTGGGGGTAAAATGGGTAATCTGGGCAAACTGCACAAGGAGCTGCATTTTGTTGTTGCAAGGGCCACCAACAGGCCTTCCAAACATGCCTGAGGCAAGCATCCATGCTGAAAGGCTGAAACATGTTACCTCTGGATGGCTGCTGCGAAGCCGGGCCCAGTAGTAGGCCAATAATACGCATGATCTTCAGCAAAAAAGAAAAAAGGTGGTGTCCCCTGCTCGGCCAAACCTTCACCAAAGAGTCGGTCCGTCAGCAATTGCTGTTTGTGACTGGCCGGCCAATTGCCATCTGTTGGCGATCAACCAGTGATGGTGGACGACCAACGGGAACGGCAAGAACATTCGGCACACCCAGGTTGGAGAAATTGTTCTTCACGTAATGTGCTGCACAGTTGATTTGACCAACTTCATCACATTTCTTCCATATCACAAATGTTGTTCAATGTTGACAGAAGAGCCAACAAAACCATTTGTCCTTGCTTCTGCCGTTGAAAATGTGGGGGTTCATGATCCGAAAACTGCTGTCTTGGGCACCACTGCCCCCCACGTGCAGCCTGCACCTGAGAAAACACACGGATATGAAATCCACACCTGCCACCTACCATCCATGACATGGACAGCTGGCCTTCAAACCCAAGCAGTCCTTTACAGGCAGCTTTCAACAAAGGAGCAAATAGGAATCCGACGCCTTAAAAAAAAAAAGGCGTAAAATGGACATGGCTATGTAGGCTATGGGGGCTGTTAGATCTTTGATGATAACCACCTGCTAACCCATCCAGACCACTCCCCGCTCCAGTTGGACAGCCCTTCAGGAAAAGACTGGTCTCAGGTATATGCAGGTGGCAGGCGCAAGGCCAATTAGAAATTGAGAGATCTGGCGTTTGCTGAGGAGAACTTCTTACGCACGACGCACAGACAGTGCACGCATCGTGGGCACTCGTTATGCAAACGGCCCCTTGTTCCCTCAGATGCAATCTGAAAGACAATGGCAGCGGCCCCTGGGCTCATGATTTTCGTCAGCCGCCATCAGAGATTGTACGTATGGGCAGCAGCGATGAGGCCAGACGGCTGCCATGAAACCCCGTAGTGGAATTGAGTCGCAGTCTCTGTTAGAACAGACGCAAATGCACATTTCAAGCCAAACTTCTGCATGTGCCATGGCCATGACCTAGGTCCCAAAGGCATCCCAGCCCCAGGAACCGGGACACCGAGGGCCCACACACACAGCTCTGCCACCAACCATTTACGCCGTTGCATGCCCTCCAACATCTATGCCACCCACGGCGGTCAATGGTTCTCCAGCTGGTGTCAACTATCATGCAACGACCGTCCCTACTCGTACTCCCTCCAGCGTTGGCACCGAGTCTGCTCTGTCCTGGTCCT
This sequence comes from Eutreptiella sp. 'Long Island Sound 2002', assembly GCA_964036045.1. Lineage (NCBI taxonomy): Eukaryota > Euglenozoa > Euglenophyceae > Eutreptiales > Eutreptiaceae > Eutreptiella > Eutreptiella sp. 'Long Island Sound 2002'. The sequence continues at coordinate 26,896,773 of OZ038398.1, read as the reverse complement.
GCTGCTGCCTTGCCACGGCACCGCAGCCTTGCACAACAGGCACTCCAGGGCACTGGTGGAGGCAGTCAAAAACCTGGCCTCAAAGAAAAAATTCAACCGGACAGTGTTCTAGGTTCAACTGCTGACGGCGATTAGTCAACTGCGGACTGCAGTTGCTTGTGTCAGCCGTCCGGGAGAAGGAGACTGCGAAAGAAATTGGCTCTGTTACAAGGTGAACAAGAAATGCGGATAGGCAACATTGCGTCACTGCAACTCGGTGAGACGCAAATGTAATGCGAAAGACCGTCTGTCTTGAAAAAAAGACAACACAGTGAAGGCACACAACGTCCGTTGAGGGTTTGCGACCCTCCCCAGGAAATGACTCCCATGAAAGCGCAGGAAAACACCAACTTTGCCACCTTCTGGAAAGCGATTATGGCCCAGCCAAGATCATGTCGGATGTGACGACAGCGAAAGGGCTGCATGAAGGGGGGCAACAGCCATTTTCCTTCAAAGGGGATGCAATCTGTGTGAGATCTGCATCCAAATATATAAATCCCCCCGGTGAACTTTGCGCCCGTGACCAAAATGGTTGCACCAGCTTCAACAGGAGGGTCGAAGCGAGCGTCCTGCTAAAGACATGAGAAGCCTCTGCATCTCGAGCGGCACGGATTGCAATGTCTGAACGCAGGGTTTATGTTTCAGGTCACAAACACATTTCCATGGCTGTGGCGTTTCTTCTTTGGTGTATTTGTGATCCCATTGATCCTGATAAAAGCTCCTGAACCTCCACTTCTGTTTCAGTAAGCCCCCTCTTTGCCCAAACGCAGCCTTGTCCTTTTATGCCGGAAACAAGAATGCGTCACGGAGTATGCTGACCAGTGGGGACCCCATATGTGCTGCATGCAAGTTCGAGCCATGTTCGAATGCCCCCACAAACCATTGCTTTCTGGATATATTTTTCTGACCTGTGGTACTTGTGGTGGTAGCATCCCGACCACTGGACCATCCCTGTGGCGCATGACCCATGCACAACGTACAATCCTACAAAGAACCCTTGCGGTGATGGGATACGGGGCTTTGTTGATTTTGCATGTGCACGGCGGTGCATAAGTGCATAAGATCGTCGAAGAGGGATCCATGTAAAGGGGGGCACAAGGTGACGCTGCCGTAACGTGTGACTGGACTGAGATGCTCCCTCTGAGGGACATGGGTGCTGCCCATGGCACTGCACCAACATGTTCTCTTCAGTCAAGTGGTATGGGTCCTGAAACAAATGCATGCCTCAAGCGCCAGCCGGCGGCATGTCAACAAACAGATCAGCCTCTGGGGAATAGAGAACACGAAGGCTTTTGTCGCTTCCGCGCAGCGCCTCCGAACCAGTTGGCCAACTCACGCAAATGCCGTCCTAACTGCCCCTGACCCCCCGCTCTGGGCCCCTCCCCTTCCAACGCATCCCTGGGGCCCACCCCCGGGTGCGTCCCCATGCCATTTTATGTCACATCCCGCTCCTATGCCCCGCCATGTGGCGGTGATTTACTTGTGACCGGTGGCCGCCAGCCTCGCGCGCTCAGCGGGAGGCTGCATTTTGAGCCCATTGGGACCGTCGTCCGTCCCTTTTGCGTGGACATAGGGGCTAGAAGTGTAAAATCTGGTGGCCGCTGTCTGTGCACCATGTGACCAAATATCAGCAACCATTGCTTTGTCTGGAAACATTGTTTCCAAACGTTTGCCGATGGGCATACCCTGTCCGCAAGGCAATAACTACCCGAGCCAAAAGGTCTGCTTTCCTCATCCCAAGGGGTGGCAACGGCAGGAAAAGCAAGTGGGGAAAGGGTAAAAACAAGGAACGGTTGCGTTCAATCAACCGCGAGCCCTTAATGGGCACTCAGGGAAGGGTAGGCTGATGGCCAAGGGCCGAGGGTGCAGCAGCTACCGCAATACTCAAACAGAGCACCGCCATCCGTCGACCGAGCGCCACACGCGGCTTCACTGCAAACCAACCGCAGCCAACACATCAGCTGCCACTGTGCTGCGGGTGTTGGGATAGGGCATCCAAATCCCTGCACCAGTGTGCACGTTTTGATTGGCAAGAAGGTAAAGGGAAGGGCAGCAGCAGACAAGTGCGATAGATCACCATGGAGGCCAGGCAGCGGACCCCGTCCAGCCAATGCCATGCCACCACTGGCCGGCGCAAGGAGTCCTGGAAACGAAACGCTGGGTCCCAGGCATTGCCCTTTAGGCCCTCAAGGCCTTGGACGGCGACGCGGTGCTATGTCCATATCTGCCAAAACGGCCAGCTCCTCCGCAGTCAGCTCTTCCTCTGCGTCCTCTGCAGGCGCCAGCTCCTCCTGCTCTTGCACTGCTGGGCCTGGCTCCGCCGGTACGACGGCCTCCATAAGCTCCCGGGGGTTGACAGCGTTGCTGTTCTCATCCCGGGGGACAGGGGGATTCAGCCAGTAGGACCCCGGCGTGGCCACATCCATGAGCGTCACCACGCCGCCGTACCCGTCCCAGTCCTCGGGCTCCCCAAGGGAGTCGATCACGGCGTCTGCCACGTCGTCTGCCTCCTCGTCCTGGCAGCATTAGCATGCGGCAGTAGGAAGCGGCAAAGGGGTGTGCAAGCACTTATTAGAAGAGAGGAGGGGGAGGGGTCTGGAACCCGAAAGTTTGTGTAACAAAAATAGCCCAAATCAATATTTCATTTTTTTCCAATGAAATCTGGGTCCAGGGAGGGGGGGTCCGCCCCCCCTCTTCTATGGTTGTCAGCCGCTCTAATACATCCCTGGGGGAGTGAGGGTGTGGAGGGGCAGCACGGGCGGTGGGGTTGGAGGTGGAGGCTGCACATAGACGTCTCCAGAAAAGCCTTTCCTCGTTTTTAGGTATCCCTACTTAGGGTGCCGACAAACACAGATTTTCGTTGGTGTGGCCAACCCTCCCCCTAATTCGGCGAACCTCAAAGCCCCTTGACCCTACAGCGCATCACCATCGAACACAAGCACTAAGCCCTCCCCACCCCTCGCGCAGGCACCACCAAAGGCACAGAAAACGACGGTTTCACCAGGAGGCGGTGCTTGCACAAGGGCGGTGCGCAAAAGGGGGGGGTTGTACAACAGGCATTGGTTTTAGGGGTATTGTTGGCTCTGGGCTGCAACCTATCCCCAATACATCCCCAAGATGGCAAGCGGTTCCCGTCACAAGCAGCGGGGCCATAGATTTGTTGACCAAGCCAGAAGCTTGGCTCGCAACACCAACCCTAACACCTGCATCTGCACAAGACATCACATGTGGCAGGCACAAGCAACACCCGGAATGGCATAACTCACTGCAATGAATGCAAACACACGCTGCACCCACTTGGTGCCGATTTCATACTGCAAAAGCAAGCCTTCGCAATGAACTCCTCCGAAACCATGAGCATACATACTGCAGACCGGACAAATGGATACAAAATGGCAAAGGAAAAGGGAATGGCATTGGCAGGAGATTCGTGGAAAAACCATCAATGGGCAGGGGAAATGGTGGAAATGGGAGGAAGATGGGAAGGAAACGGCAAGAAAACGGGACGACGGAAACGAGAGGGACATGGGAGGAAAACCAGGCATCCGTGCTAGCCGCAGCCGAACTTGCCAACTAGCCGCAGAGGCTTGGAAAAATGGGAAAAATGGAAATATGGGGGAACATGGCGGACAATGGGGGAAATGGGGGGGGATGGGGTGAAATGGACAAAAACGGGGGAAATGAAAAAGAATGGAACCACAAGCAACAGTGCACCATAAGCCTTCTTGGTGCCCTCCTGCATGTTATGCAGCTTGTCGAAGCGCACATGCTTCCACACTGAAAAGCTTCTTTCTACATCGCAGGAAGTGTGTGGCACGCTGAGAGTGCGTCTTACACATTTATATATGAGAGGCAGGCGTGTAGACATGCCTTCGCACCATTGCAAAATGTCGAAATCGCGGCTATCAACCACTACATTCTCCCTAAACAAGCGCCATTCACCGCTGTCAACAATTGCCTGGCATTGGTCAGAGGGGAAAACATGAGGGAAATCCTCAATTGCAGCAGACAAGGTTGCAATTTGCCGAGGGTCACAGATTCGGGCTTGCTTGGAAAACTACAAATGCTTTGACACGTACTTCCATGCATGGAAAAATGGAAAAATGGAGGAAATCAGGACAAACCCAAAAATACATGCAATGTTGTGGCCCATATGCACTCATTGGTGAAATTGGGCCAATGCCCATGGACAAGGCGGGCAGAAAACCCATGTAAACATAGAAAACCCATTAAGAAAAATGAAGAAAACGTCACTAGCCGAACTAGCTGAATGGAAAACTGGAAAAATCTTGACTAGCCAACACTAGCCGATTTGTCGGCTAGCGCAGTGCCTTGGAAAACGGGAGGAAAATGAGAGACAGGGAAATGGGAGGAAATGCGAGGAAATGAGAGGAAATGAGAGGAAATGGGACAATGCCATGACGCCACCAATTGCTGCAGTCCCATTTCTGCCCCCAGCTTTATCCTTCGGGACTGAGTCCCGGCTCCGCCCCACCCGCTCCAACCGTTTTGTAGCACCCGATTTGCCTCCAACCACTTTTCCAGTGGCCAGTCACCACTTTTGCCACCGCGGTTCGCACTTCCTCTCGTCTCCCTCTTCAACACACATTTGGTCCAGCAGGTTCCCCTCAGTCCCCTTTGTCACTGACCGAAAAGGTGAGAGGTTTGCGCCTCACCGACACTGACGGCGGCTCATGCAGATTCTTGACCAGGACATTATTGTGCAGAAACACAGGGGCGTGAAAAAATGCAGTCGGATGCTGTTGTATCAAAGGAAAAATACAGGGGATGGTTTGGAGTCGCAGTCCTTCAGCGCCCAAGGCCCGCCAGTCGCACAATCATGAAGCCAGCTCCAACCCACGGGGGCTGCTGCAATGTGTGACCCCGAGGGGTGTGCAACTGTTTGGGGGGTTGTAAGGGTGGGGGGAACTCCCCCCCCCCCCCCCCCCTGGTTGACCCAAACCCTGGGGGTCGGCGGGTGGGGCGGTCAGCCGCCAGGCTCCCTGGGGGGGTCGGTGGGTACCCCAACATACATACCTCAAAATGATCCCCATGACGCGCTGATCATTTTGAATTTACACAACTGGGATAAAAAAAATTTTCAAAAAAAATTGCCCATCACCTTAGGCTCCCATCAGCCAAGGTCTGACCCGGAGGTCGGGTCGGGGTAATCCTTTTTTTGTGTTTTTTATCCATTTTTGAATTCTCTACAAAATTCTGACTATTTTGAGTGTAGACACATAGGGTCAAACAAAAAATTTCCCCCTGCCGTATGCCTAAAACAAAATCTCCGGCGCCCACAAAACCCATTGTTCCATGCAACCATTTTGGGGTCTGTAGAGGGAGGGGGGGGGGTCCCCCTTGTGTGACATCCCCCCCCCCCTTGGGGTCGGGTCCTGGCCGGGAGCAGCCCCCGTGCTCCAAACCCCCTGTTTCTCCAACGCTGTGCTGCTCCACACCGGGAGGAAGGAGGTTTCCCTCATCTGTCACTTACGTGTGGCATCGGGGCCAGGGCTGCGCTCGAGGGGGAGGAGGGCTGAAGGGAGGGGTCAAGAGCAGCTGGAAAGCGGTTGCGGTAGTCGTGCGGGCGGTTGCTAATCGGTTGGAGGGCACTGGGGCGGGTCAAAGCGGTTGGGGCGGGACTGACAGTTGTGCCCGAAGGTGGGGGCTGGGGGAGAACGCCCCCTCCAAAGGCAGGCCTGAGTGGGGCCCAAATCAGAACGCCCAACATGAGAAGAGGAGGCAACAAGATTTGCAGAACAGATGCGGGTGGTCAGCACCGGGTGGAACACAGTACCTCTGCCTCCTCGCCTTCCGGGCTCTCGACGCAGAGCACCCTCATGCCCGCCTGCCGGGCAGCCACGCACCGCCGGCGGCTGCGTGCCCCCTGCACGAACACGACGCAGTGCTTCGGAAGGGGGGGCCGGGGCTGCTCCGGCGGCCGCTTCCCGAAGCCGTGGCTCCCCCCAAACCCTTCCGGCTGCACCTCCACAGCCTCGGTCGCGCTGATCAGTGCGCCCGGGTTCGGGGCGTGCCACGCCGGCTGAGCCGCAGCGAACACGTACAGATCCTGAGGCAGGTCCGGGGCCGCGCACGCCGCGAGCAGTGCCTCGGCGTCGGCCCCGGGGGTCTGCTCCGTCAACAAGATGCACCGGGTGCCGACTTCCGCAGCCTCAGCGACCAGCCGGGCCACGCCTCGACGCAGCGCATTGTCGGCGGCAAAAACCGTGCGGACGCCGTAGAAGATGAGAGCCTCCGGTGTATCAATATTGCGGACCATGTGGAGCGGCGGGAGTGCGCGGGCGCGGGCCGGTCCGAACGGGATGGGGGCCACGGGTGGGGGGCGCGGGTGGCCAGTGATGGTCACGGCGGCCCTGGTTTGCAGGCCTGTGAAAAGGGGCAGAGGGGCTCAAACCATGGGTGAGGGGCGGGGCAGCCTGTACGAAACCAATGCAGAAGGCCAGTGCCGTGTGTAGGGTGTGGTGCAGCACAATTCCGGTCTACCACCACCCCCAGGCGGGGGGGGGGGGGACGAGGGTGAAGCAGATGCAGGTATTAGACTGCATGACAGATGCGGTACAAACCTCCTCCCCCCTTGGGGGCGTTTTCGCACAGCGCGGGCACAGCGCGGGCACAGCGCCAATTATTACGGTGATTATCCAGGTAACAAGCCTGAAAACCACCTGCGGAATCATGCACAATCAATTCAAAACTCAAAAATTCAAACATCTGATGCTTGCCATGGGTCCCAGGGACCTAAATTCTGCCCCTTATAGCCCCGTCCACTGCAGCAGCCATTCAATGACGTCCTTTCAATCTTCTGAACCTACCGAACTCCCGGTGGTGGAGAACAGCCAACTTTTCGCACAGCGCGTGCACAGCGCGCGCACAGCGCACGGTACGCCCCCCTTGAACATGGCTGCACATGCGCACCGCTTGAATGTGTGGTGCATTTTGTGACAAGACACCTCACCCTCGCTTGAAAGCATAGTTGGGGGGGGGGGGGGTATAGGCTGCGTAAATGTGCTGATTGGTACTTCCTGGTGTACATACTGGTTTGAGTTGTCAAAAATAAACATTTACATTACAGTTTTGCTCGCTGCTCACAAATGCTGCTTCTGCTCTTTGATGTTCCTCCCACGCCAGCACAGGCATGCTTCACACAAAGTCTTTCCCAAGGCCGTGCAGTTCAGACGGTGTTCAACACGACTGATGTGGGATTTGGAACACAGGGCCAGGGGATTCCGAATCACCAAGAGTTACCCATCAGTAGTGTGCAGCATTTCCAGGCATTTTGCCATTGGTTGTTTTTGTTTCCCATTTGTGCAGTATGCCAATGACAACAGAATGTAACCAGGGTCACAGCTCCGTAACGTCTTTCAAGGGTGGACAAAATCTGTGAAGGCAGGCTAAAGGTGTTGCAGCTCCTTTCCTAGGCGGACCGGATCAGCCATATGTTAGCACATGGGTTGCACGCTGTGTGTGTTGGGGGGGATCAATGGTCGGTTGGGTGTTGGGGTGGGGGGGGGGGGGCTTGCCATAAAGGCTGAAAGAGTATGCCTGTTGGTACTTGAAGGAATCCGCCACGCTTGGATGGGTGGGTTGGGCGCCAACCCATTGGGTTGGGGGTGAAGAGGGCGCATTCAAAAAAATGTGAGAGGTGGGCAGCCTGCTCAACTACCCCAAACAGCTGGGGAAAATAAATCTATTGCCTATCAGCAAGGCACCTTGAAGACAGAGGGAGCGTAGTCAGTCCATCAGTCAGGTAGTCACAAAATCATTCCAAAGCCCCCCACCAAACACCAAAAAAAGGTGAAAACCACATGAAGAGGGTCTAAAAATTCCATTATATATTTGATCATTGTGAATGGTCAGAATATGGAAAAAAGTTGGTTTTGGAAATTTCCATTTTTGAGCTCTCGAGGGTGGAAGGCTGCATAAGCAGCCCCTGGCCCCCGTCCAAACACCCAAATAGGGAGAAAAACACATACAGAGGGGTTGCGTGATTACTGTCCTGGTCGCTATGCACAAAGGTCGAGGGGCTGGGTCGGTGGGCCGAATCTGTTCTGGCATCCACCCCCCCCCCCCCCCCGTGGGTGCCCCCCGCCTGAGGAGTGCTGCGCGCCGAAAGGGGGAGTCGGTCATGACTGAGGCACTTCTGAGCCCGGCCTTCCTGCAGCCGCCGATGCGGCGCCCTTCCCACCCAGTCCTGGGTGCCCTGGAGGACGCGCCCGTCAGTGGGGGGCCACTGTAGGTTGCGCCCCGCCACTTCTCCCTTGGTCCCGCTCCCGGGCTTGGGACCCTCCACCCTCCGTCGCGCCCGCCCCGCCCTGTGGGGAGAGGGGGAGGGTGCCACCGGGGTGCCCCAGCACTGAGGCAATTTGTTGCAGCCGGCACTGATATCTGCCCCGGGGATGCTTGGGGGAACCCGGAGTGTGTGGGGGGGAGGACCTGGGTGTCCCCTGGCTGGCCCTAGGGCACAAGGGTCTTTTGGGGCCGCCGCCACTGGCCCACGTTGGCAGCCCGGTGTCAACAGCAGCATGCGCCGCATCAGCGGTGCTGTGTGCTGCAGCCGCCACAGCCACAACACGCCTAACCGCCCAGGAGGACACAACACACGGCGGCCACGACGCTGTTGGGGCAGCATCCCCGTGGCAGCCACAGCAAGACGACCCCCTCGGCTTCTGGGGGACCAAGATCGACATATGGGCTGACGAGCCCTGTGAACTATTGCTGGGGCCCAAAGCCCTGGCAATTTGCAAGCCGCCTGTGGTCGGCCCGCCACAGGCACATGCTGGCATTGGGCATGCTGACCCCCTGGCACTGACCCCACCAACTGGGTCCCTGGGGGAAGGGGGTGGAGGAAGTACTGACCAGCCCCCCCTCTGAGCAGGATGTCCCGGGTTTTTCACTCCCGGACCTGGTGCCCCCCCCCCCCCCCCCCCACACGGCAGGAGTTGGGGCAGGACGCACTTATCCCACCCATGCTTGAAGGATTGCTGCAGGCAGAGGCAGAAATCCGCCTGCTCATTGATTGAGCAGCAGCGCCTCGCATGGCTGGAGCTGCGCTCTCCTGATTTTCAGCAGTTTTGGGACGTGGCAATTTTGGGTGACAATTTTCCATTCTCAACCAAAAACGTACCTTCACACCAAACCAACGTCAGAATAGGTCCACTCTAGACTACAGGGGCCCCAATCATTGGTTGAAGGGTCCATATAGAGAAAAAAGGTGGAATGGGACTAGGGTTTGAATCACGGCAAGAGTCACGGTACCAACCTTTGCTAACTCTAGTGCCCAAAACACGCTTCTAAGGGCCAACAAACCCTACGAAGAGGGTCTTGTTGGTGCTAAATGGCTCCCCATGGCTTTATACGCTCTCTCATTGTCACCAAATGATCACCCAACAACAGCCCATTTGTCACCAAGGTTGCCGGAAAAAAATGTGTTTTTCAGCCAACACATGTAGGCCACTTTTAGTGGAAACGGTCAGTTTGCCTCTTTCGCACAGGCCACAGCCATCCCTAGGCAAGGCTAGAGGCTGCTCCTAGTAGGCACATGCTGTCACGACATCCCCACTTGCACCCCTTAGAGTGGGTACCACAGGGTCACTAAGGTTGCCAAAAACGCCGGCATAGCCAAAATGACTAAAAACTGCACAGGGCAGTCGCGCTTGTCCCACTCCGCTCCACACAAACCCTATGGAGTCGGGACTCAAACACACTTGTTTGTCTCAAAATGGAAATGACATTTTTTGCGCCCCCGCCCCTCAAAAAAGTGGGTTTCAATTGGGGGGGATCTGGTGGAGTCCGGACCAAAAACTCATTGAGGGATGCAATTATTGGACAACATAATGATTTTACAAGGGGTTAAACAAATATTTCAACCTCTTGAGGTAGGGAACGCGAATAGGCCCCAAAAGGGGGGGTATGTGGCGTTTACCCCTATATATGGGCCTGCCTGGCTTTCATCTAACAATGTCAGCTGACCCCCAACCCCCAATAATCGCCACGACAGGCCCTGGCCTGCAGTGACAGACAGTACATACCAGTGATGGCAGCGGCAGCCAGCCGTTCAGATGGTGTTGATATGGGCACAGTCAAAGGGCAGAGCACGCCCATGGCTGCTCCACAGCTTGCGAACAGGGATCCCATTCTCCAGAATGCCACAGCAACGCCAAAGGCGCCAAACGCCATCAGCAGTGAACCAATCAGTACCTGCAGACACCGGAGCATTGTTGTGGCAGCTCCAGACAGGAAATAAAGACTGAGGATGACTGACGCCAAACAATGAGCCACTGCTTCCATCCCAAACCAACCTCTACCATCACACTCCCGAAACGGGGCGTTGGGTTCCAGACACAGGGTCCTTCTGTCCCAAACCAACATCCATCTGCCCCAAACCGTATGTTTGCCACGAGTGGCCCTGCAACTTGCAACAAACGGCTCCTTGCAAAGCCCCCTTCATGCGGATTTCCAGAAGTATATACATTAACACCCCCCCCCACCCCAGGTCGGCAGTACTCCACATCAAAAGGTGAAATACAAAGAAAATCCAAATCTTGGCATTTACACTGCACGGTCTGGCCATACACACACGCATGTTTTCAAACCCATCCACACCACCTAACCCCCTTGTCCTAACACGGGCCAGGTTCTGTTTCGGGGGGTACAAGTGCAGAACCACGGGGTCGCCATGTTTGGACAAGCTGTCACCGCACAGCACGTGCCACAGAACGCATGTTGCAGGCAGTGAAAAGGGAATTGTTCATGCTCCTAACTGCGCCTTGCTGACATTCACGATTTCTGACCGTGCCGGCATTAGTAGCATTTGTGAACATTTGTGGGGGCGCCTGATGGCGCCCTGCTGGACAATGGACTGAGAGTCTTCCTGGAGTGATTCCGGAGGGTGATGACCATCATCGATCTATGGCCTACCCCATCCCTTGTCATACGGGTCTATGTTCCTTTGCTTGGACATACACGACACCATGGAATCAACTCACTGTCGCCAGACTTCATCCAGACAAACCGCAGAAGCAACTGGGGTCAGGGTTGCTGTCAGATGGCCCCAAATCCAACCACTTGTCCGTGTCATCACAGATTAGCACTAAGTGCTGGTCCACTGGCTGGTGTACAAGAATCTTTCAGGATCAGGGTGAGCGAATGGCACATAGCTCCCCCATTCTGTGAGACATTCTGTCCGTTGATTTACAGGCCTGGACAGTCACCTGTTATATCATGCGTCGGCTCTAGATGATCCTGCTCCCGTTGCTCTGGCTTTTCTCTGTTTCCCACCCCAACTCTGCCCCTCCCTCTTAGCTGAGCTTGCAAGAACAAGTCAATGGAATCCTGCGTCAATTCCAGAGGCCGGTATGCTCCAGAACCAGAAAATCCCACTCCTTGACACTGCTCTAGACGAGGTCACAAAATGAGGCCTTGGGCTTGCGCGTCATGGACCTCGCAACAATTCTTGGATGGGTTGACAGTGAGTGAGAGGGGAAAGTGACAAAGGGAAGAATAAAATATTTCCCGCCCCCTGCTGATCGTTTCATGAAGGACAGAAAAAAAAGGCGTGTGAAATCAGTTTTGCTGCAAAATGAACAAGGCGCTTAAATAACAGTCCCCCCTTTTTGTTGAACTAAGGCCATTTGCTAAACCAAGGTCTTTTGTCAACAAGAGCCTTTTTTAAAAACCAATGCCTGTTTTAGACCAATCTTTGTTAAACTAAGGCCTTTTTTACATCCTACATAATAGACACCCACTCCTGGTCCCCAATTTATCGAACAGCTCTGGACCCTCCCCGCAAGAACACTGTCCACATTCATGGCATACGTTAGTGTAGGCACCATCCACACTGGCATCTCCGGTCACCAACAATGCAGCGGATGCTGGTGCCAGCCCAACACCCTCGTGAGGCCCTGTGCTTGAATCTGTGCTTCGATGAGGGGTTGGCATCTGGTTGCGATGGATGGCATGCCACACTGGCCTGGCTACAGGGTCTTGCCCAACAGTCTGAGCAGAGCCCAACGTTGCCACTTGGTGCTGAACAAGTTGGTCAGCGGCTGCAAAGTACGTGACATGGGACTTCGTGAAATAGGAGCTTGCAGGCAGGAACACCGCACAGACTGCAAGCAGTGTCAACACTGCGATCTTGCAGTAATCGATGTCATCCATATCAAATAGATCTGAAGGCTCTGAAAACAGTCAATGATGACAAAACAAGCACCTCAGCTTTCCTGTCGCATGTGGATCTGTAGACTGATATGTGGTCCAGGTGGCGACTGTTGGGTGACAGTATCACCATTCAATGTGTCTCCTCCCATGTGGGGGTATCGTGTTGATGCAATTTGATGGGATGCGATGACAATACTGCCTGTGTCCCTAGGGGGTGGTGGGTGCCATAAAGGCTGAAAGAAAGCCTGTGTCAGCAAGGGGGCTGCAAACCACATTCAACAAATCAAACAGGACTACAACAGGGCCCTGAAGAGGGGGGGAGGGGGTAGCTCAGTAGCCATTGCTTCATTCCCCACATATGCACTCCTCCACAACCACACACAGCCTGCTTCGCCAAAACACAGCCAAGTGCTCTCAGGGGCCTTTAATGAAACCCACCACACATGCGCATGTTGCGATATTGGCACAGCAAAACCCTTAGGAATTGTGAAGCCCCTGCGGATGGGAATGCAATGCATGGGACGAGGGCTTACATGAGGCAGAGAAGGATCATAACCCACTCACCCTATCAAGCCCGTTTCTATATGACAGTCCCATCGCACTAGGGGAACAGTGGCCAAGTGAGCCCCCTCCCACTCGTGGACAGTACCATCACACAAAAAATAGTACCCCTCCCTTGTGCGTTGTTGTTGTTGTTGTTATTGTTGTTGTTGTTGTCGTTGTTGTTGAATGTGTTTGCGGCCTTGTGCAAGCAACAGTAAATGGCCCAAAAAAATAATGGAAGCAACATCTAGTGTTGCTGAGACAAGGGCATGTCTGCGCCCGTACTGTGCATGGTGCCTGTGTAACTGATGTGTGGTGGGCTGGAGGCTGGGAAATGTGAGAAGAGGGGTGGCAAAGGCAGCCTTCCTCGCCACCCAACTGTTTGTAGTACCAATTGGCTTCACCCAAGACAAGGCACTATTCTGAAATCCAAGGCTCAAAACATGCTGTGAAAGCAATCATGGCCAAATAGGCTTCCATGCACAAAGTATGGACACCATGCATCAGAATACCAAGCAAACACTACCATACATACCGAAGAAACAGCACACACTTGCAACAACTGAAAAGCGCACCACCAAAATAAAAAATCCTTGATGCAACCGAAGCCTGCGTGTAAAGTCGCACGGACCTAGCCCTGTGCCCCTTGCAGCATGGCATCCAAAAGCTCTCGAGAACGACAGTTATGCAGGAGACAGCGCACTGAGCAAAGCTGGACAAATGCATTGGAACTGGGAAAAAATCCGGAGTGCAACCTTCGACGCCCCACAGGATGGTTTCCCTTCATCAGACCCTTGGCCATTTTTGCCAGCCTCTGTCTTCCTTCCACTCATTGTTGGACCGAAAGACATCTCACATCAGCAATTGACAAGGGCACTTTCTAGGTCACTTTGGCAACGAAGAAGCCAACACAGAGTCTAAAATTTGGTTGGTTGCCGGTGCCCAACACCACTGTAATGGATCTGTGGAGGCCACGTGATGGCACCTTTATCGGCATCTGGTCAACTCATTTGCATGTCCAACTCTTGTACTGTGATGTTGGATGCTGAAGAGGTCATGGAACCTTTCTGAGAACACTGCTTGTGCTAAAGCAAGGGGATTGACCTGATCCCTGTGGAACTATTGTCACTGAAGCTCCTCCCGGGCAGCCAGCCACCAATGTCAACGAACGACAGTCCATCATCAAGGCCGAGCTCCGAGGGGCCTCTCAGGGCACTATGACCAAAGCGCCCAGGTGTAAGACAGGATATTGTCACTGACTCTGAGTATAAGTGTGGTAAGTGGGAAAGGCATGGGTGGGTGGGCTCCAGGGGAGCACTGCCTTCCCCCCCCCCCCCTTGAGTAAGCTACCGTGCTCGTTGGGTGGTTTGTATGCCGAAGGAGGCGCTTTCCAACGGCCAAGATCATAGGATCCGTGTTCCCATGGTTGTGCCAAACTAAATGCAACATCCAACCATCATTCCTACTCTAGCGTTGTGCATTCCCATATTTGTTGCTTGTTTCTTGGACCAAGGAGAGCGCATTCGTTCATTTGCAATAACAGAATTGGAGGTCCACAACTTCATCTTTGTTAACCTGCACTTTGCATGCATGACCAAGTTGCATTTCCCATGTACTCATGGGTACAGCAAGGACCTCAGTGGTGCAAATAAGAGTCAATGGAGTGTACCCAAAGCAATTAGATAGCTTGGCCATTTCATGTTCTTTTGGTGTTACATTGTGTGCTTTGATGGAGAACTTCGGTTATTTTTGCTGCCCTTATTAACCACAAAAAAAGCAATCGCAAAGGACTTTACCAAATGTGTACATGTGCAACATGCTTTTGGCGGTGCTGGAGTGTGTGCCTTGATGGAGATGCCCACCACGGTGCTAACGGGCCCAAAACGGCGCTTTCGGTGCCAATAAGCACCACCGTGAGGGCCTAGCTAGTGCAACATGGCTCCCCATGGCTTTGTACAAAGATAGCACCAAGGACCGCCGCCAATGGTCCAAAAAAAAGAAAAAAGTGGAATAGGACCTGTGTCCCAAGGGGTATGCGGTCCCGCGCCGGCGCTTCTAACAACCTCTCTTTGGGGCGGTTTGGTGATTTCACCTGCAGATGCTCTTGACGCACAGCTGCCACTGCGTGACCCCACTGATGCCTGAACCAAGAACCGATACCACAACCTTACGAAACCATGAATCCTACATGTGGGTTGTTGTCCCTTTTCAATCCAGGTATCCATGGTTGGCAAACTTCCTGTCTGTGTGTGTCCATGAACGCCGGTGTCTGTGTTCGAAAAGGGGGGGGCGGTTCACTGTGTAGATTACTTGGAGGGGGGGGGCGGGGCTTTCAATATAAACCGGAGTGGGTGGAATTCGCTTCCTTGTGTGCAGTGGGTTGCTAGATTTGATAGCTTGAGGTTGCAATTAAACAAAATGGCAAATCCTGTTTAGTAGCTTGCAGTGCCCTTGGAAAAACTTGTGCAAGCACTTGTGTTCCTTTGGTGCAGCGATTGTCGGCTCGCGTTCAAGTCCCCTAAAAATTCCAAAAAAATTCTATTGCCTTCGGCAGTGCACCTCGAAGAGAGGCTGACAGTCAGCCAATCAGTCCCTTAGCCAGGCCAGCAGTCAGTCAGACAGAAAACACAGTTTGGGTTTTTTGTCCGTGGCAGACGCCGCCCCAAGCAGTGGGGAGATTGTTCACTTCAGGGCAAGCGGTGGCTGAACGGTAATGCAGCTGACCGCAGACCTTTCGTTCGGCGTTCGAACCCCGATCGGGCAAATGTGGCGCCGCCGCCGCCGCCGACCAAGATTCGAACCGCTGACCGAAAACTTTGCGTCGGTTGCATTACAATTCGACCGGCGGTGGTGTGACAGCGATATGCCTCCCCACTGCTTGGAGCCTTCTGAGCGAAAACTTTTGACGCCCCTCCCCCCCCCCTCAAAAAAGTGATATCCAGTTTTAGGGGATAGAGGCCTCAGAATCAAAAAATCCATTGGGGGATGGTCTTATTGGACAAAATAATGATTTTACAAGGGGTTGGACATCCAATATCATGCCTTGGGGTATGCTACGAGAATGACCCCAAAAAAGGGGGGTATACGACGTCCGCGCCTGCGCTTGATCCAACAACCTCTCTTCAAGGTGATTTACCCCACTAGGTGGTCACCCAATCACCCCATGACATGGGGCCTACACAAGATGGGAAAGGAGTTCTCCTCAAAAAAAAATGGCACATACAAAATAGAAGATCCACCCATGTGACCCTTTGGAAAGCAATGCACAACAAGCACAATGCATCCGTAGTGTATCACTCCAGCTCTGTGGCAGCCTTGGGACCTCAAGACACCAATGCGGATGTTTCGAAAAAATCTAGCAATGTTGGTTGCCCTAAGAGTGGGACCGATGGCTAGTTGGGTGTGGGTGTGGGTGTGATAGGTTTGATGCCTCTGATGAAGGAACAAAAAGGGTGCTTGCATGGTACTTTGCATGCAAGCATACAAACACACACGTGTTGAAAGAACTTACTCAAACTATTTGCCTGCAACCTACCACATGCAAATATTCCACACAAGCCTTTGTACCTTTTTAATTTAGGTGCCAGAAAGATACGGTCCCCCTAGGAGGTGGAGCTTCGACAAGGCAGGGCTTGGCCATAAATTGACGATGGTCATCACCCTACAGATTCCTTCTGGCATACCACAATGTACTTTCAGGTACATAAGCGGTGAAGCCGCATCACACGTCAGCAAGGCGCTGTTAGGCGCCACCAGAGATTGTTCAACACTGTCAATGGCACCGGTAGGCGCCCCCAGCAAGGGGCCGGGGGGGGGGGATAAAGATGCAATTCGAAGATGCAATCCAAAGGCAATTGTTGCTGCCCCCCCCCCCCCCCCCGCCTCCCCAACCCCAACCTTGTCCCTTCGACGGCCCTGCCCAACCTCTGCCTTCAACCAATACCCACTTGTGGTTTCCAGGACTACAGGCTCGAAGGCACAGATCACAATCTGGTCTCTCTGCGCCTCGGTGAGTCCCTTTACAGACTGCAGTGATCCTTCAAACATCAACACATGCTTTGGAGTTTCGTCTCTAAAATTGTATTCAGGCTGTCCACACTGCTCTGCTGAACCCTGACATCGAAACATCAAAGCACTTTCAGCTTTTCCACCGCCTTGTGGACTGTATTCCCTTCCGTGCCCTGTGCCCTGCTGCTACTGATATCCTCCTCCTTCCCTGGCCGCTCGTCCTGCAAATCCACTCCATACTTTATCTTTTTGGTTCACACCCGGCCCGGTCAGCAGTCTCCGGTGCTCAGGGGCATTCGCCAGAGACCATAAGAGTCGGACAGTTAGCGGGAGTGTGCCCCTCCCCAAAACTTCCCCCTCTTTCAGGGAAAAAGAGGCGCGCAACAGTGCCTTAGGATCCCCCAAAGGCATCTCCAAAGGCTCACCCAAAGCCCGCTCCAAAGCCCAAAGCCCAACGAAAGGCAGCTTCCAAGGGAAAAAATAAGGACGAGGGACCAGACGGGGTTGAGCATTTATGCTTCTTTTGTTTTTGAGACCAACCTTCATTTTTGTTTTTCGAATGGCTAGCATGGCGAGAACCACTCACCGGAATGACCTTAGGATTCAGCTTGCGTGCCGAGGCTAAATGCCAAAAAATGCAAATTTTGGCAACCTTTTGGTTCTCAACGGGGACAAGTGCGATGCAAGCTGTGGACGTTGAAGAGCCTGCACATACCATCATCGGGGCCTTTCTTCTGTTGCCTTTTGAAGGGCCAATAGACCGAGAAAAAAAGCAATCTTGGCTTCCACATCCGTTGCCACTCCGATTGTTGGGGTGGAGCCCAAGCAATACCTTCAAAATCGGGTTGACCACCGGGTTTCAAACTGACGGGCCTGAAAACGAAATCCCCCTGCCCTTGCGTAGTCAACAGCAAATCCAACAACAGTCAGTGCAGCTACATTAGACAAGACCGTTAGACAGCAACCCTGCAACACCTGCACGTCTGAAACCACATCAACCCTTGGATGCAGTGGAAACCACCAATTAAGGGGTTCAAAACCACAAGCACCATGGTGCAGAAATTGGCTGAAACAACACCTTGCATGTATTGTGTTGTTTGCACAAGAAAATACCTGCACGAAAAGGGGCTTTGTAACATGGCTTAGCACGAAAGACGCCTCCGGGCGGTACATTAGTCTACCCACACGGTCAAGACACACGAAGCTATGGTTGGAGACGAACTCAGGGTTGCAACCAGGGGCTGAATTGTCTCTTTGGCAAAGAAAATCTGTGTTCCAAATGGTGCAGAAGGCGGAGGCGTGCCACTGTCTTTTGAGACAGGAAGGAACCATCACGAGTCTAGTCCGCATCATCCCAACACAGCGACCAAGTCTCGGTCAGAACCATCCAAACGGTGTTGCCGCTCGGCAGCGCAATCCTTGAAACGACTTCAATCCACTGCACCATGTCCGTGTCACGCACAACTCTGGCGACAGGGTGTGCGCGGCACACTCTCGAAAGCAATCTCCGTGTCGGAAGCACTGGCAGACCGAATGCACAACAGCCCTTGTCACTGGCACTGGCAAGCATGAATGTGTGCCCAGCAGCTGTGGGCATTTTTGGTGTCCTGAGATTCGTGACAGGGTCTTCTGCGTTCGTTCGCTTTCGTGCGTGCCATCCGCACTGTTCCCGTGAACATCACAGCTGAGCAAGCCAACGCCGCATGCCGTACGCGGACCCGCACACGTTGGACTAACAGAAAATGTTGGAGGAGTGCGCGTTGCACTACTTGCATGGACCATTTTCGGGTGATCAAGATGAACCAGACCCCGGCCACGTTCTGAATGGTCTTCGTCGTTGTTGAGATGCTGCACAACGCTTTTGCTACGTGTTCGTTAACCTGAATTCGGCGCCTGGGCGGGACGGGAGCAGTATGGAGTGCATCCGTGCCATGGCTCGTTTTGTGTGCACGCTGCCTGCCGTCAGGGGATGAAACCGGCGTGTGACCAGGTTGTTGTAGGCCTCCAATACACATCATCGAAGCCACCAGTCCCACTCAGCCAGGCCCAATCCCTCAATGGAGTTCAACGTACGCCGGGTTGCGGTAGAACCAGAACTCGCGAAGCGGAATATTGCGGATGCCCAACGCGTCAAACTCCTCCTGTGTCTGCACCAGCGGCGGTGCTACAGTGCTGACGGTGAGGTACACCAGCACCCGATTTCCCGGCGTGTTCGTGGGCAAATGGAAGGTACTGTGGGTCAGCATCGCGGGGTAGAACATGAACGGGGGCATCTCTATGTACAAGCGCAGCGATTGCAGCAGCTCCTGGCGGTGCGCGCGGTGCTGCTGCAGGGAGATGTAGGAGTGCTCATACCGGCCGGACTTGCGTGAGGACCGGATGACAAGGTCATCCCGGTACTTCCACGGTTTGAACGGTAAGCCCCCGGTCTCGTCGCAGATTTTTTTCAAGGAGTACCTGAGGGTGTTTGCAAAGGGGAGGACCCGTTCGAGTGCGACAGGGAATATGTGGAATTAGAGGTGGAGGGCGAAGCGTTATGATCATTCCCACCCTGTGCGCTGTTCCTTCCGGCTCAGGGGGTCACAACGCGTCCGACTCTGTGATTTGCCAGCTGACGATCTCAGAGTCCGCCGCTAACTGCGAGACTGCCGACCCCCCCTTCTGGCCTCCCCTTTCCTATCTTTGGTTATCATCGATTCCCCTTTACATACCGCGTCATGTTTTTGCGTCCCTTTCATTGGAACAGAAGAAATCTGCCCTGTCTGTCTGCAGTGCTCTCAGGCGGGTGTGTGAAAGCGGATTTTCTTTGCGCTTGACAGCACACCCCACACCTACTCTAAAATGTCAGCTCCGAATCGGCTGTGAGTTTCTGCTTGTTGCCCACCCTTCCTCCCTGCCGTCCCTTTCCATGTCGTTTGCCGCCTTTTGCTTTAGATCATGGGGGGCGTTTCAGTTCTGGACCCAAAAACCGGTGGCTTGAGCGGGGGAAGGGGTCATTTTTTGGGTTTTTTGCTTTGTGGCATATTTCAATTGCCCTGTAAATCCTGAGCATTTTGACTTGGGGGCCAAAACACTGTTGGCCGCTCACCATCATAAAAAACAACTTCTGGCGGAGTGCAGAAATGAAACTCCTGAAGCATTCAACGACCACATTAAGCAAAAAAACTGCTACTCACCGATGGATGGAGGGGGGTTGGGGGAAGGGTCCCCACTTAAACACCCCCAAGTGCGTGACCTTAGGCATTGTCTCTCACGGCTCCCCCCAAATAGATGGTGCTCTGGTCCGATGCCAGCTAGCAAACCGGTACGTTAAATATTGGTGGTCCAGTGTGCAACTGTTTGCAGGCGAGGCCAACTGTCTGTGGATTTCGCGGGTGCGGCTTGACTTTCGGTGGACGCTGCACAACTGTTTGCGGGTGCGGCCGAACTTTCGGTGGACGTGACTGAAATGGCAGGTGCAGCACAACCCCAAACGGGCTACCATATTCAATTTGTGTCCGATCCGCCCCCTCCTCCCCCTCCCCGCACCCCCGGGGGAACTTCATGCCGTATATGCCCCCGCCAGCTGATCCAGCCACATCGCTGCCCGAGGACTCCCATGCGCTTGGGGTCCAACTGCCGCCGGGGCCAAACCAAGCTGCTCGGGCCCACACTGCCCATGTCCCGCACGGCTGCCTTTGCTGCACAAGGGAGGATGAGGGCAGGCGACACCTGTACCCCTGCAGCGGGGCCATGTTCTCATCAAAGATGGCCTTCTTGAAGCCCGTGGTGTTCAGTGCCTGAAACTGCAGCCAGTGGTCTCTGTCGTCAGCGAAAATCACCAGCGCGTCCCTCTTGTCGGTGATGAAACTCCAGTCCGTCTCGTTGAACTCCACGAAGGGACTGACCTCGATCCCAGGGGGGGTCTCGGGCCGCTGGTACACTGGTCCAACGTAGTACCGTGCTTCCTGCACAGAGGAATGGCACAGAGGGCGCAGATTATATAGGGGTGAGGGGTGGCTTACACAAGCAGGGCTGGCTGATGGAAATGGCTTCTGCACAGGGCGGAGGGTTGCACACAACCGGGGCCTCACACGCCACCTTGTCCCAGTGCTTCAGCTGCAGTCCCGTGGGAGAGAAAGCGATGATTTTGGTTTTGGGGGCAGCGTGTCGGATGAGGTACGTCGCGTGCCCCCACTTGCACGACGTCTCGATCACGTACTTGGGCTGCAGCCGCCGGACATTGAACCACATCCAGAACGAGTGGTCCACGCGCTGCCTCGGGAAAAAGCCCACAATACGCTTCAGATAGACCCCCAGAAATTCGCGGAACGCCTCAAACACCTCCGCCTTGCTCCAGGGCGGGCTGGCCCCGCCCAGGGCTTTGCACTTCTCGCGCCGGACGAAGGCTTCTCCCTCGGCCTTCGCCCCCCCGACGGGGAATCCCTCTCGCGTCAGCCGCGCCGCGAACTCCTGCACATTGGCCCCGCTGCGGCACTGCTGCAGCAGCGCAAGCTGCCCGGCGAGCATGGCCTGCGTCCAGCCCGTGTGCTGTGTGATTGATGTGAAGTTCATGCGCTCGATTAGCTCCGGGATCCCGTTGGCCTCGTCCTCGTTACCGACCTCGTCCAGGATCCCGAAGCCGCTGAGGCCTTCATCCTTGGGTTTGTCCTGCGTCACGTTGTTGTCGGCCTCCGCGCTCTGTGGGGACTCCGCCGCCACGGCGGGCGGCTCATTAGAGCCCGCCCCACCGCCCTCAGGTTTCAGCGCCACTTGCCCAGGTATCGGTTCAGGAGAAGAGACGGAGATTGCGTTCTGCAGCGGTGTTGTAGGTGCAGTGGTGGCCGGAGATGCAGCGGCGGTGCCGTTGGGAAGGCCCAGCACGCGCGCGCGGCGCAGGGTGACTCGGGCGTCACCGCCGCGGACCAGGACGTGGCCATTGCGGTACAGCAGCAGCCCCACGAGCGCAGCGCCACCAAACCGAAGGAGCCACGATAGCCCCCGCCGCTGAGGTGGCATGCCCGCCTACATCGCGACATTACCATGTCCAACGCATCGCTGCACGAGATAACACACGATGTGCTTGCATCAGGCAGACTACCCTGATACCAGCCACCTGAGCCCCGAAGTGGGCAGTTTTGAAGGCGGGGGCACGGACAGGCCCAGGGGCGGCAAAACAAAACACATCCTCGAACATGTGCAACGCACGAAGGGTTTGTATGGCACCCCCCGACTTCATGCGTTTGTAAAGGAGGCTGCCTTCATCACCCTGTCCCCCTGCGACCCCAATTCCACGTGGTGCAGGCGGCAACGGACGGCTCTCCAAGGACATCCCTCGATGTACCGCCCCGTTTCCTTGTGCAGACCCTCTCGTCTCGGCAGGGCATTCCTGAGTGCAGTTGTACTGAACCCCCCATTAGTTGCCATCGAATGGCCCTATAACCCTCAAACAGGCAAAGGTAAAAATGCTCAAGCGTTCGCGCAAAAGAAAAGAACAGAGAAACCTTACATCAGGTGCCAAAACCAGCATTTCGGGTCGGAAACGTTGTTGTCGTCGTTTTTGCTGCTTGGTGGTGTACTCACAGTTTTCTTCATCAACCCAGACGCAGGATGCGCAGTGATGCAACGAACGACTGGCGTGACTTTCACCGAGGTGGCACAGAGGTGGCGACGCCACGTAGTTCGAAATCGTTGGGAAATTGTAACAAGTTTTCAAGGGACAAGCAACAAGGCTCAACGTTTCAATCAAGGCATATGCGATGTGCAATCGTCATTGCACAAAGCCGCATATGTTGCACGACGTGATTCAGGCCATGGGCGTTATGAGTGTTGTGAATGTAAAGTCACGTCAACAGTCCGCCTTCCTCTGCCCATCGCTTCACGAGTGTCAATCTGCTTGTATTTCACCACAACTGCCTCTCCAAGTAGGCTTCCGGTGAGCCGCTGCTTTGCCAACAGCCAAAAGCAAGCAAGATGGCAAAACCTGTTCTCCGAGTTTCCGTTTCTGCCCCCGATTCGCTGGCTTTTTCTACGGCCCGAGGGCAGACACTCTTTTTCTCAAAAACTTTCGCGACAGACGCAAGGCAAAGCGATTTCCGTCTCCCCGAAACCGTATTCAACCGTTTGAGGAGGTGCAGGTTTCTGAGTTGCGCAACGTGCACTCCAACCAGTTAAGTAACCAAATATTGCAGAAATTGCACTGGCCGTGTGCATTTGTGTGATTTTCAATCGTCCACTGGCATTCAGACGAGTTTTGACAGACAAGTTTCGGGAAGGATCTCATTGTTAAAAAAAAGCAAGACGAATTCGGTTTTTCACGTTTTGGAATCCAAATTTCAGCAGGAAGTTGCATGTTCCACGAGTAGGCTTCGTGCGCACACCACGGGGACTGCGCGTGTGTAATCACAAAATGACTCAAAACAATATTGCGGATCCTGTCATGAGAGACAAGCAAGGGATATTTTGAGGTTATTTTCCAATTCGTGGCCTGGACCTTCGCTTTGGATACAGTGACTCTACCCTATTCGAGAATCGCAAGATATGTGAGGCTTAGCACTTGAGTGCAAATATTGATTCCGTAACTGTGTTGTTGAGTGGTCCTTTCCAGCCAAACGCCTCCACTTGGTAAGGACCACTTTGAACAATCAACAATCAGCGTAATGCAACTAACCGACATTTTCTTTGCTGGCTTAACGGACACCGCGCTTAATGAGGGGTATCCTATGTCACCAAAGTGTCAGCAACTCCCGTCGTTTCGCGAGCTGTAACGGATCGCTCACAAGCTCTGCAATGGGGGGTTGAGTCCTCGTATCATGCGATCTTCAGTGACATGCGGCGCTCCAAACGAATTTGTGCCACGACGGTCGGAAAATTGGTTGACATCGAGGATACAGAGTGGAACCTCCGGGTTGGGTCACCTTGCACGATCACCGTTGCATTTCTTTAGGCGGCAACCTTTTAAGTTTGTCTTGAGGACCCGCAATGCACATTTCGGGGCCCACCACTGCAATATAAGTTGGTGATGATGATGAATGCTGCTCCTCCCCATGTGCCCGAGAAGCCTTCCTCCCCAGAGAAGCCAACCGAGCCGCAGGTACCATACGCTCCTGCTGTGCATAGCAAGTTAAGTCGCTTGTGTTTGGCAAGGGTTGCACGAATTGTTGTTCACGGCAACGGGTGAAAAGGGAAATGATTTCGTGGTAAGCATTTCGGTCACGCAAGCCTTTATATAGCGTTACGTGATTGAGTATGCACCCCTTGTTGACAGCCATCCATCAACACATTGAGTGTTCTTGTTGTTCTATTGTTCTTATAACGCATGGATACCCCCTTTGGTTCCTTGTGGTCTACACAATTTAGTATTTTGCAACGTCACGGTAATCTGGGGAAGAAAAGGAACCTCCGAAAAATAGAAACGCGTACGCATGGCACAACATCGCCTTCTTGTTTCGGGGAAGTGGGGCCGGCAGCTAAGCCGCGCATATATCTTGATGCACCACGGCATATTGCGCACCGTGAAGAAACCGCATTCATCCTATCACCCTTTGTGGCCCAACGTCCACGGAGCGGTCTCAGCTCTCAAGATGGTCGTGCTTGTGAAGCTTGAGGTCATTTATGGGAAGCACACGAAACGACGTAATTTGTCTCTTTTTAGGGACCCAAAAAACATGTCGGCCACGCGCATGATGAACAATTGCAACTCACGTATGTATTTTTGTTTTTTGCGCCGTGCCTCGAGCATAGCCTCGTTTCGAGACTTTCCTTTAAAAGCAAGTTGCTAGAGTCACATTTGTTCATGCATGCTATATTGTCTTCAGGACGATGAGGCAAAAGTTCGGTATGTTGGGTGTGAGTTTATCCGATGAAAACTAAGGGGGGTTTGTTTGTGCTCGCTATTGTGGGTGTATTGTTCGGGATGGATGGCCCGAGACATGGTCTTGGCGGGACCAGGGGGAACAAGGGCAGAAAGGTGGGGTGGGTATGGACAAGGAAGCAAAGACCAAAATTTCGTAGCCGCAGGAAAGCACACGTGTGCTCGTGTGCCACAGGTAGGTTCGAGCGCACAATGCACTGCTTTCTCTATACCCAACCTCCGAAATTTCTCTTTGCTGGCGACGCTCTTCTTCGTGTCTTGCTTGCGTGATTGCACGTCTAGCCCCTCCGAGACTTTTCCATCTAGAGGGGTCGAAGCATCGTAGATGCTTTCTTTGAGCAACACGACTTATGATGCTTCGATATCCAAGACTTCCATTGCGGAGAAGCGGAGGCGTATCATCGTTCCGTTCCTTGGGATACCGGTGCGCACGGTTTCTTGTCGTTCAGATACAGCGCCCAAAGTTGCGATGGCACGGACGGCCTCGGGGGCACTATGTGTGGCCGCTCCGGTGGCAATGGCGACGCGTGCCAAAGCCCCGCGTCCAACAGCTCAGGTATTTCTTTCACGATTCCGCCGGACGATGGCTTTTTACATTTGTCAACATGGTCGACCGCTGTCAGGAGGCCGGGGCTCGTTACCTCTTGAGGACCGGACAAACATCCCCCCCCCCACACACAGGCTGTTGGAGGATATGTGATAGAGCTGGAGGCACCGTTGGAGTTGGAGGCGACGAGCCCAAACACCACACGTGTGCACGCATAACTCGAGGGATGGCCGCGCGCATGAATGCATGCACGCCGCCGAGAAGTGGGAAAACGACCGTTGGTAATAACCTATGTTCTTGGCACCTGGGTATTTCTTTTTCAATCAGATTGAGATTGTGGCTTGGATTGTGGTTTCGTTCGCTTGTCGCCTTTTTGGCTCAGATCGAGTGCAGTATCTGTTCTTATTAGCCTCATCTTGCAAACTTAAGCTTAATCTGCTACGAACAGATATTACACTTGATCTGAGCCAAAAGGGCGACAAGCCAACGAAACCACAATCCAAACCACAATCTCAATCTGATTCAAAAGAAAATACCCAGGTGCCAAGAACAAAGGTTGTTACCGGCGGTCGTTCACTTCACCTTGTTTCGTCGGGGACCACCTACCGGGGGCCTTTCGAGCCCGGGATGGGACCCTTGGTGCAGTGACTTGCCCCTCACAGATGTCAGTGAGACGTCACACCAAGGTGCTCATTGATGGAGAGCAATGACTTGGGTGAACCCAGGTTGCAGCGCTTTTTGTACGTATCGCTGCATCACAAGGTGTTCGCCAATGGAGAGGGATGACTTGGACAACCCAAAAAGCCTCAGTACACTCCCCTTGTAAACAAATTGATGGCCTCAGCTGCACGTGCACGCAGCAACTCGCGTGCTGGTGCATCTGAACTCGTAAAATGCAAAATGCAAAAACACCACCGTCCATCATCCCTCATCCCACCACCGCCGGGTGGGTGGAGGCATCCGGCTCCCACAGACATCGTTCACCCCACCCCTCTGGACCGGTGACAGGGTAGCCCTGCACGCCCGAGCAATCACATTTTACCACACATGAGCACGGCCCGCACTTTGCAGCACACATGCCTCTCCATCCCCTGATGTGCGGGCTTTGCCTCTACCTCGCTCGCCACGACTGCAGCAATCCACGACCCATTAAGGCCCCTAGCAACAATTGGTGTCTACCAAAAGTCTGTTTCCGTTTTGCTTCACCTGCAGTCCCCAAGCTATCCGAAGCCCTCGTATGCTTTGGATCATTTGCTACGCAATCATGTATGTTTTATCACTCTTGGATGGTTCTCTGCGTTTGAGTGCTGGGCCCACCACAACCGGAAGTACCAACCGGCAAGCCTACTCCATCCTTATGGTTCAACCCTACGGGAGACGGAACAAGTTTGGCTCACGCTGAGTGGCAGAGGGTCCCGAGCGCCGAAGGCTGGATTTCTTCCTGGCCGTTTCCAATTGCGGTCACAAGTAGGGGCAGCTTTTGGGGCTTGGAAAGAACTTACGTTCACAAGGGCACTCAGCGACGGTGTACATGGGTCCAGGGATGACACACAGCATGCTGTGAAACCACACATCCATATCATGCAGCAGTCCATGCATCCCACTGTCTGTCGGTGTTGCAGCTTGGATCTACCTGATCTAAGGAGAATTTCTTCATGTTCAAATGGGCACTCCCGAGGGTCATCACCTGCAGCTGCGGATTGAGCCAATACTTGTGGGGAGGGGTCCAACCAGAAACCAACACAAGCACACGCTTGTTGTACTGTGTCTCAGGACGAAGTTGTTGCTCAGCTGGAGAGTGAGGTGTACAGCCTGCGTGCACACATGGAACGCGCAAATGCAGAGAAGCTGTCTGCGCAAATCGAGCAGCAGCACTTGCGGGAATCGCGGGATTTCCTCATGGCGAGTGTGCAGCGCTTGGGAGACGACAACGGCGCTCTGATGCAGCAGGTGCGCAATGGCTGGCAGTATTCTGGTGCCAAGGGGCACTCGGGCTTCCGAAACTGGGGAACCTGGGGATGGAGAGGGGGCCTTGCCAGCGCTACTTCTTCAGATGGTTAACACACAGCCGGTTTTTGTCCCGTAGTTTGGGTTGTCTGAGCTCCAGAGGTCACTGCACAAATCTGTGATATCCAACACCAGATATCCAACACCAGGGTTCGCGCCAATCCTCAATTGCCGCCCTGACACGTTTCTCAATGACTTGGCTCCAATTTTACGTAACATACGGAATGGGCGGCAGCTCTTTATGTGCCCCCGCACTTAGTGACTCCCAAAAGCACGATGCGTATCCCCAATTGTTGTTCGTGATTTCGTAGTTTAACTGCTATTCCAATTCCCTTCTGCCCTCCATTCAAGCGCCTTCACCACGTACCACGGCCTACCGCAGATCCATGCTTTAAGAACTGAAAACGACCAAAACCGCACGGACGCTTTCGGTTTGCGCATGAAGCTGAACCAGGCGGAAGAGCAGCTGCGGCAGATGGTGGATGTGCAGTCCGAGCATACCTTACTGCAGGTTTTGCAGGGGGCATGGGGGACACCCGTGTGCACCGTGTGCGATGGTTCGTTAGGTTATGTTGATGTGGTGTGAAGCGGGAGGGAGAGGAGACAACGGGTGAGTGCAGCAATGTCAGAAGGCAGAGGTCGAGGTTACCGGTCCCTGCAGCTGCCCAGGTGCACGGCATTACCACCTGTTTCCCTGGTGCATAGCCACCTGCTGCTTAACACAGCCTTCTTGCTCCCATCCCGATGCACTCCTGTGGCGTCTACCCATCACTGTATGGGATTTCTGCTGTTTGTTCACCGTACTCTTCTGTTGCCAATTTCTTTGTTTCGTGCGCTATTTGATCAAAGTGGGTCAGGTAGTGCCATCGCGGGGTTCTAAGAGAGCACGGCAGCATGGTGGCTATCACCGTGACGTCATCAATATGGACCATTTTGTGCGTGTTTGCTCCACAAAGACGGCGTGGCATGTCTCCCTCTGTTCAAGATCTTACCCTGTGGTCTCCTGAGGACAAATGGTCTCGGCTGCAGAAGCTTCCATCCCTCCCCTACTGCCCACACCAATCCAATTGGTGCCCCCCGCCCCCACTATAATTCCACAAAACAAAGACACACACATACACGACAAAAGAAGCCCTTCTGATGAACCCCCCCCCCCCTCCTCATCGAAATATGTCCCCGCAGGGAGGCAAAATGCCAGGCGCCAGACTCCCAAAGTCATGATGATGCAAGCCGGTGGGGCAGTTTCAAATGGAGACATCGTCACGGTGGCATCATCAGCGGGCTCCCCACCTCTCGCAATTTCTGAACCCGCCCCCTTCACCCCCACCCCGGCACCATTTGGTGGACAGCCAACCCACCCATCCTCGCATGGAGGATTCCCTCCTCAAAAGGTGAACAAGTGCGTACACCCGGAAGTACCAAGTGGCATACTCTCTCAGCCTTTATCCCCCCCCCCCAGCCCCCCCCCCCCCCCCTTCAAGGTGGTGAGAGGCCGACGGGCACCGCCGCCTCAAGGGTAGGGCAGCGGTAGGTGCTGAGAGGCCAATAGGCGCCACCAGCTGCAGACAGCAACACAACCAGGTGTCATACCAACCCCCCCCCCCGGCCCGATGGAAAACCGACACCCAAACACCACATTTTCAATACACTTGCAATCATCCAGCACTGAACAGATACCAAAGTTCCTAAAGAGCCGTTTGTCCCATTGACCATCACGTAGTTTTAAGTCTCTAATTTCCTGCACCTCTGCACCCTCCGGTGACTGCAGGGGGCCGTGCTCAGAGATGGCTCAGAGGTGCTACTTAAGGAGCGCACAATTTTCGTCAGAGCTATGTGTCATATAGTAGTTCTATCCTTTCAGATCCTGTGGTCAACACAGTGGTTTTTGTCTTTTTTCGGCGTCTTTCTAGGAAGATGGGTTCCACCCCCAGCTTTGGTTGGCACTGTTTGGCATGACAGTTGGATGAACCACTTTGTTTCGTTCGTCCAGCAACGGTGTGGGCTGAGTTGTTTCGTACACGCGGTTCCGGGCTTCAGGGTCCCTCACCTCGATGCACGGGGAAGAGGCAGTAATCGTGCTGGACGTCCTTGTCTCGTTGTCTCCTTGTCCTTGTCTCTTACTTGTCCGCTGCGTGTCCGGGAGGTGAGGGTGTCTGTTGGAGTGAATTTTATTGTATGTTCCACAGGATGAGATCCGTCAGTTGCGCAAAGATCTTGCTGATCAGATTCAGCAGACCCGGAAGGAGGCTGATCAAAATTTTCTTCTGTCACGGCAGGTCATGTTTACTGACCGTATGCCGCAGTCATTGCTTGGCTTCTGCGTTCAGCCCCTCTCCCTGTATCGCAAGCCCGAAGAAGGGCATGGTGGGCAGGAATCGTGCTGTCCTCGGCATGCTTGAAGCCAAGCCTACTGCACTGATGCACTTGTCCATGCAGTCCACACCATTGGCAGGTTTTGCAGACCCCATACCCACTCGCCCACGCACAAATTAAGTTTACGGACAAGTGTGTGTATTTTCTTTGGCGACAACTGCGCCGGAAGCGTTGCAACGCCCAACTGCACATCGCACTGATATGGATCCTGCAGGCCATGCATTGGGCATGCACAACAGGCAGCGGTATCACAGAGGCATGCACAGAAAAAGCACAGGGCAAGCTCAACGGGCTTGATGTACCGCATGTACACACGCATGTACATGCGGATGCATATGAGGCGTGTCCGACGCGCACAAAGGATTTGTCGGGTGCCGAAAGATGACCACGAGTAATGGGGTGGGCCTGGTGGCCCGTGGGGGGCTGGATACAGTCATTGAGGGCTGTGGAGGCCCTTAGGGGGCTGGCTCTGGCTGCTCTTTCTTATCAAACCTTGTCCAAGGTCAAAGTGTGGCATTCGTCCACTCGTCCAGAAGTAGAGATATGGCAGTGCTTTGACCCGGTGTTGCAGACAGGATTTCAGAATCCTTTCTTGCGAAACCCGCCGCCAGGAGCTGTAAGAGTTTTTGTATTGCTGATCGACGGAGCTATGCAGTGCGGATGGAGTCTCCGTCAGTCTTGTCATGCACGATCTTGCACGAGGTGTACACGAGGAGCCTACGTGAGGCGTCCTCAGGCCAAGCAGACGGGGGACCACTTGTCCTGGCCCAACCATCATCACCACGGACTTGCCAAAATGGATACACACATTCATCGGAATTGTTGTGCAGTACCATTGGAGTGCAAGGCACCCGTCATGCACCATTTCCTGTATGAATCGCTTGCCCTCAGCTTCACAGCGCACCAAACAAGTGTACAAAACTCGACGCTAGGCCCATTTTTTTGGCCCAAACACGCTTTCCCATCTTCCGTTGCACTGCGCAGGTGCAGCAGGCCGAGCAAGACACCGCAGAGCTGCGGGAGTCCCTTAAATTGCATGCGATGCGGGAGGCGGAGGAGAGGGCCCAAGCTGAAGCTGCAGGTGCTCTTTGGTCTTCGGGATCTGTGGTGGCCAATCGATGCCACCATCGGTGATATGTGAACCGTGTCCCAACCCGCCCCTTTATCAGCTTGTAGTTTCGGAGGCTTCGAACTCCCTATTTGGGCCCAGCGTGCTGCCCCAAAGTCCCCCACAATTTTGGCCTCCCCCTCCTCTGAATTCGGCCTTCGCCAGAATTCCACCACCACCCTTTGTGAGCTGTTGCATGCCCAGAGTGCTGGCCTTCCAGCGTGTTGGGAGCTCCAAGGCGTCAGGGGCCACGGCGTACCTGCCTAGATTCGGGGTCCAGCCTTCGGCCTGATCTTTTTTCACCTGAAGTTTGGCAAATAGACCCTCTGCACGTTTGTACAACTGTCTGCTGCCAAGTATCGAGCTTCGCTTTCCTTCTCCAGCCGAGACATCGTTGGACAGCCTCGCAGAAGAGTGCTCCCACGGGGACCTACTCGACAAATTTAAGTCGCTTGAGGGACAGCATGAAAAGCTGAAGCAGCAACTGGATCAATACCAGAACATGTCCGACCAGGTGCTGTTGTTGACCTGCCCTGGGGTAGGCTTTTCTGCCGTCCTGCCCTAATCCTGAGTGGGGGGGAGGAGGTGAACAGAGAATGGCTTGGTGGTAAATTACTCCCAACCCCTGGTGGGGCCGCTTCAGAAATGCATGCCGCATCGCACTCATGATGCTGCCGCGTTTGGCCCACCAACGCCAACTAAAGGGAATGCAAAGCAAGTCTCTCGAGATGCCTTACACAGAGCCTGCTTTGCATCAAAGTGGTAAAAAAAATGCGTTTTCCAAAGCGATCTAAGACCACCCAAGAAGCCCATTTTCCGTCCGTTCTAACACATACCATCTTGATTGGGGTTCAGGGTAGGATGAGGGCTAGGATTAATCCTAACCTAGCCTTAACCCTCAGTAAGGAGGAGGGTGAGTGCCATGGTAAGTCCATGAAAGCCCTGCCATTGACCACTAACCCTGTCCAGGTTCAATGTTGGGGCCAGGCTGGTTAAGCAAGGGACTCCACAATATGCTGTAGGCAATATGCTGGACACACATGCAGCGCGGATATTTTTGTGGCGGGGTCCAAGACCTCTATGACCCACAGCCCAACATTACATTACATCACACGTGTGTCCAATCTTGGAGGGTTTGGGTGACGGTCATTCCTTGTACCTCCTTAGCCGGTGTTGAAGGGGTCTTGAGGTATGTTGAGGGTTGTTGGAATGTCGAAGCTTGATGAGGGTTGTTGAGGCTCGTTGAAATTGTGGAGTGGTTTGACAGGGTGGTTGAGGGAGTGGGCAGCAGGTTGTTGGGCCGAGGAGGGCTGTTGACTGTTGTGGAGGGTAGCTGGGCATTTAAAAGGATTGAGCTGGGTGATGGATGCTCGTGTATTGCTTAGGGTGTGGCCCTGATTGAGGAGAATGCGTCCCTCTTGGCAACGTTGGACGCATTGAAGAAAATATCTGATGGGTGGCAGCGGAGGTGTGTTATGATGGCTGAAGGTCACACTTTGAGTGTGCATCATGTTGCGCCTAGGCCAACCTGATCTGTAGGACACGGGTCGAACTGGGGGGGGGGGGGTTCTCAGAACTTGGACACCATGCCGGGGGTTGTGCCATTTTTTAAATGCCTCCTAGGGGGGTTTGGGATGCAGAATTTTTTTTTTGCTGAAGTATATTGGTTGTGGCAAAGTTGGCTGCTGATTGTGGAGAATTCGGTGTGCAGTTTCATGGCTCGGGCTGATTGCTGCCATAGAAAGAATAGCCTGGTATTCTTCCAAAAGCCCGGGAAAGCACCGGTTGTCTGAAAAAACAACCCCCCCCCCCCCCTGCAGCGTAAAACGCCTTGAAACCCCTCCCCAGCACCCCCGTCTCCTTTGAACATCGATGGCAGGGGTGATGTAGCCATTAGGCCCACTTGTGGGCCACTTCTGATTTTGTCCCCCGCTCTAAAGCGTCGGGGAGTGCCCAGACGGCAGGGGTTATGTAGCCACCAGGCCCACTTGTGGGCTTATTCTGATTTTGTCCGCTGCTTTGAAGTGTTGGGGAGCGCCCAGATGGCAGGGGTTATGTAGCCACAAGGCACTTGTGGGCCACTTCTGATTTTATCCGCTGCTTTGAAGCGTTGGGCATCCCTCAGACGGCAAGGGTTATGTGCCATCAGGCCCATTTGTGGGCCACTGCTGATATTCGGGACCCCTCAGACGGCAGGGGTTATGTAGCCATGAGGCCCATTTGTAGGGCACTGTTGGTTATGTCCGCCGCTTTGAAGCATTGGGGAGCACCCAAATGGCAGGGGTTATGTAGCCACCAGGCCCACTTGTGGGCCACTTCTGATTTTGTCCGCTGCTTTGAAGCGTTGGGGAGCGCCCAGACGGCAGGGGTTATGTGGCCACCCGTCCCTTTTGTAGACCTTCTTTGATTTTGTCAGGCCTTTTTATATTTTGACCCTTGCATGGAAGCGTTGGGGACCCCCCACATGGCAGGTGTTATGTACTCACCAGGCCCACTTGTGGGCCCTTCCAGATATTGTCCCCCGCTTTGAAGTGTTGGGCACCCCCCATATGGCAGGGGTGATGCAGTCATTAGGCCCACTTGTAGGCCACTTCTGATTTTGTCCCCCACTTTGAAGCGTTTGGTCCCCCCACGCGGCAGGGATTATGTAGCCACCAAGGCCAATTGTGGGCCACTTCTGATTTTGTCCCCCTCCCTTAAGCACTGGGACCCCCTACGCGGCAGGGGTTATGTAACCACCAGGGCCACTTGTGGGCCACTGTTGATTTTGTCCCCGGCTCTGAAGCGTTGAGGACCCCCTAGACGGCATAGGTGATATAGCCATCAAGCCCATTTGTGGGCCCTTTCTGATTTTGTCCCCCGCTCTGACTCGTTGGGGACCCCAGACAGCAGGGGTTATGTAGCCATCAGACCCGTGGGCCCCTTCTGATTTGTCCCCAATTTGAAACGTTGGGACCCCTAAGACGGCAAGGGACCCCCTAGGCGGCAGGGATTATGTAACCACTAGGCCCACTTGTGGGCCACTGCTGATTTTGTCCCCCGCTTTGAAGTGTTGAGAACCCCCACAAACGGCAGAGGTGATGTAGTCACCAGGCCCACTTGTGGGCCACTTCTGATTTTGTCCCCCGCTTTGAAGCGTCTGGACCCCCCGGACGGCAAGGGTTTTGTACCCACTAGGCCTACTTGTGGGCCACTTCTGATTATGTCCCCCGCTTTGAAGTGTTGGGGACCCCCCATACGGCAGGGGTTATGTAGCCACCGGGCCCACTTGTGAGCCAGCTCTGAAGTTCCCCCCCGCTGTGGAGTGTTGGGGACCCCGTAGACAGCCACTAGGCCCACTTCCGGGCCGGTGCTGGTTTTGTCCCCCGCTTTGAAGCGTTGGGGACCCCCTAGGTGGCAAGGGTTATGTAGCCGGGAGGCCTACTTGTGGGCCACCTCTGATTTTGTCCCCCGCTTTGAAGCGTTGGGGATCCCCTAGACGGCAGTTGTTATGTAGCCATGGGGCCCACTTGTGAGCCAGCTCTGAATTTGTCCCCCGCTGTGAACTGTTGGGGACCCCCTAGTCACGGGTTATGTAGCCACCAGGCCAACTTGTGGGCCACTTCTGATTTTGTCCGTCGCTTTGAAGTGCCCCCCCCCCCCCCCCGGCAGTAGGGGTGGTGTAGCCACGAGGCCCAGTTGTGGGCCTTTTCCTATTTTTTCAAGTTTTGAAGCGTTGGGGAACTGCTAGACGGCACGGGCTATGTAGCCACCAGGCCCACTTCTGATTTTGTCCCCCGCCTTGAAGCGTTAGGGGACCCCAAGACAGCACGGTTTATGTAGCCACCAGGCCCACTTGTGGGCCCCTGCCGATTTTATCCCCCGCTTTGAAGCATCGGGCACCCCCTAGACGGAAAGGGTTTTGATGGATTTCCGCGCTTCATCGTGGTTGGAAACAACTCCCACCGGTCCCTACGGGGAAAGAATTATGGGGCACTGGCAGGCGCTAGGGGCTGGTTCCCTCGGCACTCAACCGTGAATTTTATGGCCTCCCACTTCAGGGTGCTCTGCTAATTTGTGGGGGTTACTTTCAACCTGTGGCCTGGCTCTTTTCCATCTGTTGTGTGTTATGTTTGTCCTTTGCTGACGTGCTATGTGCATGTGCACAACGGGGTGGTCTTCTGTGTTTCCATTATGAATCCCTCTGATGTCTGTGCATTTTCGATTTGTTTCTATTTTTGTTTCGTCTTTTGGTGCACATATTGTGGGTCGAGGATAACCCAAGGAATGCTATTTTGGTTATGCGCATATAAGTGTTGTATGTATGTACGTTCAGAAGCACAACTCAGCCACCCCATGTGCGTGCGTGCTAGGGGGTGGTGGCCCTGACCCTATGTGGGCCACCCCCTGCGACACACCCCATGGTGTGGGGTATGGGTGGCAATGTTTGCCGCGAGACAAATTTTCGGTCCGAGTGTGAGGCCCTTGACAACATGGCTTGGTGCCTTTGCCACACTATGATTCTTAGCGATGACAAAGAAGGGTTACACTGGTTTGTGTGTGCCTTTGAGTGTCTGGTTGAGTGTCTCATTATTTGGGTTTGGGAACCGTTGAGCTCCGGTCATTTGATCCGTCCTTTCTTAGTGGCGCTCAAGGGGCTTTGCTTAACCACCAAGCACTTGGCCTTGGGATTGCAAAAGGACAGTTGGTCTTGTGGTTTTCGAAGCTTGCACATCACAAACCCGGTGGTGGATCACCGGGGTTCTTTTTCAGATGTTCCCCTCACCCCAGTGGGTCCAGGTTTTGTCGACTGTGTCTTGAGCATTGTTAATGCTTGTTGTGCTGTGCGGGTCGTTGAACCACTTGGTGAGGATTTGGAGGGCATGACTGAGCTTCTTTGCCATCTTGAGCCCCCCAACACCCAAGTTGAAGGTGCACCTTCGGGGTTCAAGGAGAGTGTTCACACCACCCCCATCCCACTCAAAGGCAAGGATGCCTCCTCCGAGCAAAGCGT
Organism: Eutreptiella sp. 'Long Island Sound 2002'; assembly: GCA_964036045.1. NCBI lineage: Eukaryota > Euglenozoa > Euglenophyceae > Eutreptiales > Eutreptiaceae > Eutreptiella > Eutreptiella sp. 'Long Island Sound 2002'. The sequence goes on along the minus strand of OZ038398.1, from coordinate 26,861,129 downwards.
GAAAGGCTTGGAGGCCAAGGCGCAACCTTCCATGGCCACTCCCACAGATGAGGACACCCGTCCCAAGGTCCTCATCCGTGGAGAGCAGCTACCCCAAAGATGGATCTGGCCAGTTGGAGCGCTACCAATAGCTCATCAAAGAGCTGGCCAAGCAGTAGCTGAGTTGCGTGTGTTAGCTGAACACCAGTCCTAGTGCAAAGCCCAAGTCCAGCGACACAAATCTGACCTCATCTACAAGTGTGCATTCTGCAACTACTGACGGCAGGTGCATGTTGTGTAGCCTTTTCGCTTCTCTGTGTTGTCCTCCGTCTATTTGGTGTACCAATGGTGGAGCGTAGAAGCATCCCCGTGCCTTGGTGGCCTATAATAGTGGCACTAACGGTGGCCATGGCACTGTCAAGACTCTTTTCTTGAGCCTGATTTTGTTTCTAGTGCCAATGACACCATGTGATACCATCTAATATTGGCTGAGTCCCAACTAATTGGTGGCCACACAGGGTACTTGGTGCGGTGTGGACTCAGTGTGCCATCGTTAAAGTCGCCATGGACGTACGGAACCAGCAATTGTACATATTGCGCATGTATTGCAAAAGTTGCATTTCTTTCAATTTTTCAGTTTTGTTAATAATTTACACCACTTATTGCAAAAAAAAACTACACGCATTTACTGAAAACGAAATTATAGGCTTGACAATTTTTTTGTTTACGAGTTACAGTTTTCACCATGAACGTTGAGGTTGAAGCTTTAGCACTATGCAGCACGCTGCATTTGATCTTCTATTATTATCATCTATGGTAGGGAGTTATCAAGACAACACCAATTTGTGAGGGCAACAACTGCAGCAGTTGGATACTGTATGAGAACGGTTGTTCAATAGCCCTTAGCTGCTGGACAGTAGGATGATTGGGTCAGCAAGCATGGGCAGTTGCATGGGAAGTGACGCGTGGTTGAATACCGACCCAATGATGACTCAGGAGCACCTTGGTGCAGCAGTCCTCACTCCATTCCGGATTCCGTCCGGAAGCGAAGCCTCACCCAAATCATGGCAAAAGGGTCCAGGGCATGGAAAGCAGGCAACCGCCGTTGGAGAGTACAAGGAGGCACTCACATTATCCACAGATGTGAAGATTTGCAAGCCCTTCTGTTGTCCAAGACAGTTCCAACGGAACAGGACCTGGCTGCCACCGCCTCCCTGCATTCCACGTCATCGGGAGCATCAGGAGAAGGAGTCGCAGAGGAGACAGCTGACGAAGTCTCCCGGCCCAAGCTGCTCGTGGTATGCGCGCCGAGGGCACGCAGATGGCATTTGGGGTTTGCCGCCGCTCCTGCGCTTCGCACACAAAACACGCATGCGCTGTACCACGAGCGGTAAGGCGAGCGTGCTGACCCGCCCTTGTGTCCCACCAAACCAAGGGTGCCAGCGCATCTGCCAGATTGTGCATATGCATGCCCACCTTGCCCGGTTAGGGGTCTGAGTGGCTTGCCCCCAGGCCCCTGCCCTCATCTAATGCTGCGGAGGTTGGGGTCCACATCACTCCAGAGGGGCTGGATAATGGCGTGCGGGGATCATTTCCCCCCCATGTTTCCCCCTCTTTTCCCCATGAAATTGTTCCCAATCGCCCCCTCATTGCTATCTCAACAAATTCCCTCAAGCAGCCTTCTGGGGGGCGTCAGACCCCAATATTTACAACGCAAAATTGTCAACAACATGTGCCGTCTATTTTGAGGCACAGATTCTTCGCCTGCTATCAGGCATGGGGTCCATCGCTCTGTTGCACATGCACACATGAGGGGGGGGGGGGGGCAGCGAAAATTGGTGCCGGCAATGAATGCTCAATTTTCCATCTGGTGCTTTGGGGTGCCAACAGTTTCTCTGGACTTGAGTCGAATTGTCAGCCTCAAGTGCAACAGAATCTATGACGCACCGGGGACGTTGAGGTGGGGATGGGTTTGGGGATGGGTTGGGGTTGAGCGGGCACCACAGCCCCACAAGGCGTGCCGAGCCCAAGCCAACCCCAACCCCCAATCCGTGAGTGGGGGTTGGGCCAACCCCAACCGCAACCCCATCAATACTGCTGACGTATACTCCACCCACACCCCTCGACATTTCTTCACAGCCGTTAGCTCGCAAGTCGGCAGACGAGCCAAGCAGCCGCAGCATCCTGCGCCACAGGGAGACCCTGAGCTCCTTGCATGCATCCAGTCGCCTCATGCACCAACCGCGCATAGAGCCCTCTCGCATGGAGCTTGCAACGGACGCCTGTGGGGCCATCAGTAAATCCCTTCGCCCTCCAGGCGCACCGCGCGAGCCTTCCCATATGCTCAGCGTGAATTTGACACCCCGCAGCCGCGAGGTCATTGCCGGATATGGGGATGAGAATGTTTCGTTGGATGTGTGCATTTCCAATAAGTCGTTGGGCGGTCTGCAGATCAACCAGGTGTTCCTTGACATGGATGGGGATGCTAGTCAATGCGTGAGCACGGGTGTGGACACAGAAGAGGTGATGGAAAGAAAAGAGGAGGGGGTGCTGCAGACGGCAGAGGCAAAGGAGGATTTGAAACAGGAGGTGAAGGAGGAAGCGAAGGAAGAGGTAAAGAAGGAGGTGAAGGAGGAGAAGGCAGAGGCGAAGGAGGAGGCGAAGGTGGAGGTGAAGGAGGAGGTGAAGGAGGAGGTGAAGGAGGAGGTGAAAAAGGAGACCACAGAATTGAAGGAAGAAGCGACGGAGGAAGCAAAGGAGGCGGTGAAGGAGGATTTGAAAGAGGAGGTTAAGGAGGAAGCGAAGGAGGAGCCCAAGGAGGAAATAAAGGAGGAAGAGACCAAGGAGGAGGTCAGGGAGAGGGTGGAGGAGGAGGTCAAGGAGGAGGTGAAGGAGCAGCCCAAGGTGGAGGTGAAGGAGGAGGCCAAGGAGGAAGTGAAGGAGGAAGTCAAGGAGGAAGTGAAGGAGGAGGTAAAGGGCGAGATCAAGAAGGAGGTGAAGGAAGAGCCTAAGGAAGAAGTGAAGGAGCAGCCCAAGGAGGAAGTGAAGGAGGAGGTGAAGGAGGAGGTGAAGGAGGAGGTGAAGGAGGAGGTGAAGGAGGAGGTGAACGACAAAGCCAAAGAGGAAGCGAAGGCGCAGCTCAAAGAAGAAACGAAGGAGGAGGCCAAAGAGGAAGCAAAGGAGGAGCCCAAAGAAGAAACGAAGGAGGAGGCCAAAGAGGAAGCGAAGGAGGAGCCCAAGGAGGAAGTGAAGGACGAGGTCAAGGAGGAGGTGAAGGAGGAGGTTAAGGAGGAGGAGGCCAAGGAGGAGGTGAAAGAGGAGATCAAGGAAGAGGTGAAGGAGGAGGCCGAGGAGGAAGCGAAGGCAGAACCCAAGGAAGAAACAAAGGAGGAGGCCAAGGTGGAAAAGAAGGAGGAGCCCAAGGGGGAGGTGAAGGAAGAGGCGAAGGAGGAAGTGAAGGAGGTGAAGGAGGAGGTCAAGGAGGAGGTCAAGGAGCAGGTCAAGGAAGAGGTGAAGAAGGAGGCCAAAGAGGAAGCAAACGCGGAGCCCATGGAAGAAACGAAGGAGAAGGCCAAGGAGGAAGTGAAGGAGGAGGCCAAGGAGGAGGTGAAGGAGGAGGCCATCAAGGGAGAGGTGAAGCAGGAGGTCAAGGAGGAAGTGAAGGAAGAGCCCAAGGGGGTGAAGGAAGAGGTAGAGGAAGAGGTGAAGGAGGAGGTCAAGGAGGAAGCAAAGGCGGAGCCCAAGGCAGAAACGAAGGAGGAGGCCAAGGAGGAGGTGAAGGAGGACGTCAAGCAGGAGGGGAAGGAGGAGGTGAAGGAGGAAGTGAAGGAGGAGATCAAGGAGGAGGTGAAGGAGGAGGCCAAGGAGGAGGAGGAGCCCAAGGAGGAAGTGAGGGAGGAGCCCAAGGAGCAGCCCAAGGAGTTCAAGGAAGAGGTCAAGGAGGAAGCAAAGGAGGGGCCCAAGGAGGAAGTGAAGGAGGAGGTCAAGGAGGAAGTAAAGGAGGAGGCCAAGGAGGAAGCGAAGGAGGAACCCCAAGAAGTAATGAAGGAAGAGCCCAGGGGGGAGGTGAAGGAAGAGTACAAGGAAGAAGTGAAGGAGGAGTCCAAGGAAGAAGTGAAGGAGGAGGCCAACGTGGAGGTGAAAGAGCAGCCCAAGGCAGAAGCGAAGGAGGAGCCCAAGGTGGAAGGCAAGGAGGAGACCAAGGAGGAATCTAATGGCAAGGCCAAGGAAGAAGTGAAGGAGGAGGTCAAGGAAGAGGTGAAGGAGGAGCCCAAGGAGGAAGCAAAGGAGCAGGCCAAGGAGGAGGCGAAAGAGGAGCCGAAGGAAGAAATGAAGGAGCACTCCAAGGAGGAGGTGAAGGAGCAGGGCAAGGAGGCAGTGAAGGAGGAAACTAAAGAGGAGGTGAAAGAGGAGCCCAAGGAAGAAGTGAACGAGGAGGCCAAGGAGGAAGTGAAGGAGGAGCCAAAGGAAGAAGCAAAGGAGGAGGCCAAGGAGGAGGTGAAGGAGGAGCCGAAGGAGGAAGTGAAGGAGGAGCACAAGGAGGAAGTGAAGGAGGAGGCCAAAGAGGCAGTGAAGGAAGAGGCCAAGGAGAAGGTGAAGGATGATCCCAAGGAGCAAGTGAACGAGAAGCCTCAGGAGGAGGTGAAGGAAGAGGCCAAGGAAGAGGTGAAGGAGGAGGCCAAGGAAGAAGTGAAGGAGGAGCCAAAGGAGGAGGTGAAGGAGGAGCCCAAGGAGGAGGTGAAGGAGGAGGCCAAGGAGGAGGTGAAGGAGCAGCTCAAGGAGGAAGTGAAAGAGGAGGCTAAGGAGGAGGTGAAGGAGGTCAAGGAAGAAGTGAAGGAAGAGGCCAAGGAGGAGGTGAAAGAGGAGGCCAAGGAGGAAGTGAAGGAGGAGGCCAAGGAGGTAGTGAAGGAGGAAGCCAAGGAGGAGGTGAAGGAGGAGGCCAAGGAGGAAGTGAAGAAGGAGGAAGTGAAGGACGAGGCCAAGGAGGAAGTGAAGGAAGAGGCCAAGGAGGAAGTGAAGGAGGAGGCCAAGGAAGAAGTGAAGGAGGAGGCCAAGGAGGAAGTGAAGGAGGAGGCCAAGGAGGAGGTGAAGGAGGAGGCCAAGGAGGAGGTGAAGGAGGAGGCCAAGGAGGAAGTGAAGGAGGAGGCCAAGGAGGTAGTGAAGGAGGAAGCCAAGGAGGAAGTGAAGGAGGAGGCCAAGGAGGAACTGAAGAAGGAGGAAGTGAAGGAGGAGGCCAAGGAGGTAGTGAAGGACGAGGCCAAGGAGGAAGTGAAGGAGGAGGCCAAGGAAGAAGTGAAGGAGGAGGCCAAGGAGGAAGTGAAGGAGGAGGCCAAGGAGGAGGTGAAGGAGGAAGCCAAGGAGGAGGTGAAGGAGGAGGCCAAGGAGGAAGTGAAGGAGGAGGCCAAGGAGGTAGTGAAGGAGGAAGCCAAGGAGGAAGTGAAGGAGGAGGCCAAGGAGGTAGTGAAGAAGGAGGAAATGAAGGACGAGGCCAAGGAGGAAGTGAAGGACGAGGCCAAGGAGGAAGTGAAGGAGGAGGCCAAGGAAGAAGTGAAGGAGGAGGCCAAGGAGGAAGTGAAGGAGGAGGCCAAGGAGGAGGTGAAGGAGGAGGTCAAGGAGGAGGTCAAGGAGGAGGCCAAGCAGGAGGTGAAGGAGGGGGCCAAGCAGGACGTGAAGGAGGAGGCCAAGGAGGAGGTGAAGGAGGAGGTCAAGGAGGAGGTGAAGGAGGAGGCCAAGGAAGAAACGAAGGAGCAGGCCAAGAAAGAAGTGAAGGAGGAGGCCAAGGAGGAAGTGACGGAGGAGTCCAAGGAAGAAGTGAAGGACCAGCCGAAGGAGGAGGTGAAGGAGGAGGCCAAGGAGGAAGTGAAGGAGGAGGCCAAGGAAGAAGTGAAGGAGGAGGCCAAGGAGGAGGTGAAGGAGCACCCGAAGGAGGAAGTGAAGCAGGAGGCCAAGGAGGAAATGATGGAGGAGAGCAAGGATGCAGTGAAAGAGGAGGCTAAGGAGGAGGTGAAGGCGCACGTCGAGGAAGAGGTGAAGGAGGAGGTCAAGGAGGAGGCCAAGGAGGAAGTGAAGGAGGAGGCCAAGGAGGAAGTGAAGGAAGAGCCCAAGGAGGAAGTGAAGGAGGAGGCCAAGGAGGACGTAAAGGAGGAGGTCAAGGAGGAAGCGAAGGAAGAGGCCAAGGAGGAAATGAAGGAAGACGTGAAGGAGGAGGCCAATAAGGAGGCCAAGGAGGAAGTGCAGAAGGAGGCCAAGGAGGAAGTGAAGGAGGGGGCCAACCAGCAAGTGAAGGAGGAGCCCAAGGAGGAGGTGAAGGAGGAAGTGAATGAACAGGCCAAGGAGGAGGTGAAGGAAGATGTGAAGGAGGAGGTCAAGGAGGAGGCCAAGCAAGAAGTGAAGGAGGCAGCCAAGGAGGAAGTGAAGGAGGAGGCCAAGGAGGAAGTGAAGGAGGAGGCCAAGGAGGAAGTGAAGGAGGAGGCCAAGGAGGAGGTCAAGGAGGAGGCCAAGGAAGAAGTGAAGGACGAGGCCAAGGAGGAAGTGAAGCAGGAGGCCAAGGAGGAAGTGAAGGAGGAGGTCAAGGAGGACGTCAAGGTAGATGTCAAGGAGCAGGGGATGGAAGAGCCCAAGGAGGAAGTGAAGGAGGATGCCAAGGAAGAAGTGAAGGAGGAGGCCAAGGAGGAGGTGAAGGAGGAGGCCAAGGAAGAGGTGAAGGAGGAGGCCAAGGAGGAAGTGCAGGAGGAGGCTGAGGAGGAGGTGAAGGAGGAGCACAAGGAGGAGGTGAAGGAGGAGGCCAAGGAGGCAGTGAAAGAGGAGCCCAAGGAGGAAGTGAAGGAGGAGGCCAAGGAAGAAGTGAAGGAGGAGCCCAAGGAAGAGGTGAAGGAGGAGCCCAAGGAGGAGGTGAAGGAGGAGGCCAAGGAGGAAGTGAAGGAAGATGTGAAGGAGGAGGTGAAGGAGCAGCCGAAGGAGGAGGTGAAGGAGGAGGCCAAGGAAGAAGTGAAGGACGAGGCCAAGGAGGAGGTGAAGGAGGAGGCCAAGGAAGAAGTGAAAGGGGAGGCCAAGGAGGAGGTGAAGGAGGAAGCCAAGGAGGAGGTGAAGCAGGAGGCCAAGGAAGAAGTGAAGGACGAGGCCAAGGAGGAAGTGAAGGACGAGGCCAAGGAGGAGGTGAAGGAAGAGGCCAAGGAAGAAGTGAAGGAGGAGGCCAAGGAGGAGGTGAAGCAGGAGGCCAAGGAGGAAGTGAAGGAGGAAGCCAAGGAAGAGGTGAAGGAAGAGGCCAAGGAGGAGGTGAAGGAGGAGGCCAAGGAAGAAGTGAAGGAGGAGCCCAAGGAAGAGGTGAAGGAGGAGCCCAAGGAGGAGGTGAAGGAGGAGGCCAAGGAGGAAGTGAAGGAAGATGTGAAGGAGGAGGTGAAGGAGCAGCCGAAGGAGGAGGTGAAGGAGGAGGCCAAGGAAGAAGTGAAGGACGAGGCCAAGGAGGAGGTGAAGGAGGAGGCCAAGGAAGAAGTGAAAGGGGAGGCCAAGGAGGAGGTGAAGGAGGAAGCCAAGGAGGAGGTGAAGCAGGAGGCCAAGGAAGAAGTGAAGGACGAGGCCAAGGAGGAAGTGAAGGACGAGGCCAAGGAGGAGGTGAAGGAAGAGGCCAAGGAAGAAGTGAAGGAGGAGGCCAAGGAGGAGGTGAAGCAGGAGGCCAAGGAGGAAGTGAAGGAGGAAGCCAAGGAAGAGGTGAAGGAAGAGGCCAAGGAGGAGGTGAAGGAGGAGGCCAAGGAAGAGGTGAAGGAGGAGGCCAAGGAAGAGGTGAAGGAAGAGGCCAAGGAGGAAGTGAAAGAGGAGGCCAAGCAGGAGGTGAAGGAGGAAGCCAAGGAGGAAGTGAAAGAGGAGCCCAAGGAGGAGGTGAAGGAGGAGGCCAAGGAAGAAGTGAAGGAGGAAGCCAAGGAGGAGGTGAAGCAGGAGGCCAAGGAAGAAGTGAAGGAGGAGGTCAAGGAGGAGGTGAAGGAGGAGGCCAAGGAGGAGGTGAAGGAGCAGCCGATGGACGAAGTGAAGGAGGAGCCCAAGGAGGAGGTGAAGGAGGAACTGAAGGAGGAGGCGAAAGAGGAGCCCAAAGAGGAGGTGAAGGAGGAGCCGAAGAAAGAAATACAGCATCCCCCCAAGGAGGAAGTGAACGAGGAGGGCACGGATGCAGTGAAGGAGGAAGCCAAGGAGGTGAAAGAGGAGGCCAAGGAGGAGGTGAAGCAGGCAGTGAAAGAGGAGGTAAAAGAAGAGCGCCCGGAAGAACCTAAGGAAGAAGTGAAGGGAGCGGCACTTACAGAGGTGTCTTCCGTTATCTCCCGCTCTCGCTCCGACTCCTCCCCCTACCCCTCCCCTACCCCTGTTCCCTCCCTTTATACTTTTCCTCTTTCTTCCCCAGGGGGGGGTGGTATGCAGATGCATAATTTTGCATAATGGGCCTCTGGCATAATTTGCATAATTTGCATAACTTGCATAATCTTACATAATCATGCAAGCATGAGCCTGATGTTGGTTCCATTGTTGGTTCTCTGTTTGCTGTTGTGTGTGTGTGTGTGTGTTGTGTGTGTGTGTGTGTGTGTGTGTGTGTGTGTGTGTATCAAATGTGAATTCTCAGGCGGACAGCTGGGATGCAACAGTGTCGCAGCTGCCTGGCAGCCAGTTCATATGTGTGTTTCATTTGTGATTTTGCCAGGTTATGTGGACACAAAGTATAGGCACGGTCTGCCGAACGATGCACGGCGTTTGACCAACATGCTCATGTTCAATGGTGACGTGGAGGGCGGGTTTGGTGCCCCTTGAGGCCGTAGGTAAGAAGCCCTGGGTAGCTGCACATCATTGGACCACAGCGATTGTGTTCCATCGTACTTCTGAGCCCCGGGTGTCGTGCATTGCTCTGCCTCTTCTTTGCTTGCCTTTCCTTCACTCGCATAGTTCTGCATAATTTTGCATGATTTTGCATTGCAAAATTGGAGGCACCGATTTGCATAACCCCCCCCCCCCCGTCTTTCCCTTTTCCCCGCAGGTGACCACAGAGGCACACTGCGCCCAAGCAGCGAAAGACCTCAGCCTGGGCACCACAAGCATTGCCCAGGAGGTTCGGCAGACAGTGGCTGCCGAGCTCAGGGGTTGCATGACCGGACTTGGAAAGGGCATTGTGCAGGAGGTGATGGAGGCGGCGAAGCAGGAGGTGCGGGCCATGGCCCAGGACACAATGCGTGAGGCTGTGCAGGAGGTCGCGCGCGAGCATGCGCAGGAGGTGGCGCGCGAGCACGCGCAGGAGGTGGCGCGTGTGCATGCGCAGGAGGTGGCGAAGGAGGTGGCGAAGGAAGTAGCGAAGGAGGTTGCGGAGCAGGTCGCCAAGGAGCTCATTGCGGGCCACAAGGACGCCACTCAGCAGTCCTCGTAAGGGGGGCAGAAGTGGTGTGAGCTGCGCACAGTGCGGCAGCTGCTGTGCATCTCCGACATCTTTGCAAGAGCGCCTACACCGACGCCCGGGCGGTGGACACAACACAGTCCAGCGACAACACCGTTTGACACACACTCTGACACAGTCCAGCACACGAGGGGACCACAACGCCATGACGACTGCTCAAAGGAAGGGTGTACTGAACGTGTACCGCCCGCAGAGGCATACACCGTTGCCCAGACCCTTCCTTCTTCGGTTCCCCCTGTTCCCAAATACCATCCCTTGAGATTTAGATGGAGCCCTCTGCTGTTCCATTGGACATGACCGACCCCTCGACCTGCATGGGAAACCCTTTGCTTGAACGCCCAGTTGCGAGAAAGACTGTGCGGGTTGAGGCGGCGCAATGAATGTTAGAAACCAGGCCCTGCTCCTGTCCCCTTTTGTCGGATGTCAGTGCCGGCAGTTGTCTAACCCTCCTTTCGGCCGGCAAACGCAACAGATTGCAGGCATGATCTCCCACCTCCACTTCCCATGCGGTGCCTTGAATCACTTCAACACGTCCGGGTGCAGCATCCTAGTCGATTGCCACTCTCGTTGTGCATGTGCCAAGCCTCCAGGGCCAGGCGCCCATTCCTCAACCATAACCGGCCTGGGCATATCCATGAGGCGCCAGGCCACCCCCCGAGGGGATGCGTGACTCAGTAGAATTCAAGGTGTTTTTTTAGCAGACAAGGTTTGGGTTGCTTTCTTTCTGCCAGACAACAGTGCCCCACGCAGGCAAAATTTCTGCCTTTGCAACCGACTTGACTGCTTGGTCCACCACCCGTAATTTTCGGGTCACTGGGTGGACACCAGAGCAGTGGTGCTTTGTTTTCGTTTCTCACAACATCCCCTGAGTGCGGAGTTCCCTTTTGTGTATGAAAAGTCTTCGGGGCTTTGGATGCTTGCCACGAGTCACAACATCACTCGTGTTTGATTCATTTCTTCAAGAATTCCTCTGTTCAGCCGTCAAAAGAACGGTTGTCTTTCTCGGTGCGCCGCCATTGCGTTGATTCTTAAGGGGGACTGCCCATGAGGCCGGGGGGGGCCTCTTCCTTTGACCTGTAGGCTACCCCTCAGTTAGACCACAAGCAATCCATAACCTGCTTTGTGCCACCATCTTGTCATTCCATCGCATCTTCTTTGGTTCCTCCCCCGGCTGTCCCCGTTCGAATGCAGTATCCCCCTCCAGATATGGAGTGGGGCGGGCACATCTGTTCTGCACGCCGGTGCAACGGGGGGGGGGGGGAGGGGTACTCCCGTTGCATTATGCGCGATTTCCCCTCTGCCAAGGGCTTTGGGTCTCTGCAGGGCCTTGCCCCCACACTCTCTAGCAGGGTGATTCAGGTGGTCATGGTGATGACGGTTGGCGGTCGACCAACATCTTTTTTTGTCTGAGTTGCCTGGCCGGGCCTTTTTCCTGTCTTGTTCCTGTTAAACCGCCAGGCGGTGGACGGAAGGCAGTTGCTGTGGCGGCGACCGCAGCCGGGATGACGGTTAATGCTCACTGGAAGCCGGTCGACTTGTGTACTTTGTGACGGACCGTACACTGCACCGTGTGCACTGCACACTGCACAGGGCACACTGCACAGCGGAGATTGCACACTGTATAATGGATTCACACCGTGCACGGCACAATGCACACCGCACACTGGATGATGAATGTGGTGCCAATCGTCCTTCTTTCTCTTGTCATGCCACATGCCGCTCAATTCCACAGTAAGTGCAAAGCGGCACAGGCATGCCCAGAAATCTAGAAATCATAGTCCTGCGTCACTTGTCCGGGCCCTTTTTGGATCGTTGACACGTGCTGTGAGGTGGGCCTGTTCTGGGCGACGAAACGACGTGGTATGGCGGAGTAGGAGAGCGAGAGTCATCGAGGACAGAGGTGCTTGAGCTGTCACCACTGCCCTCGCTTTGAGGCCACTCGTTGCTTTGAGAGACCGGGGACCGTCGCTTGGCCTACGGCCGAATGGTGTGTTTTGGAGTTTTCGATACTCTGATGAAAAGGGAAACCGTGAAGGCAATTTCCCGGTTGACATGTCGCTACAACTTCCGTTTACAAGTTCATGCACACTTTCTCTTTGCTTCCCTTTGGTGTTTTTTTCACGACATCGGATGGGCACCCCCTTGGGAATGCCCCAACACGGCTTGGGCACTGAGTGGTTGCCAGCAACACTTTGTTTTGATGCAGCATGGAGCACGCCGCATGCTTCGGCCAACGTGATATCGTTGGTTGCGTCTTTGCGTGCTTGCCTGGTAACCAGCGCGCTCCCAATGGGGTCGGATTGCCCAAAGTGGGAGAGGCAGGGTATGAGTACGGGAAGACGTCACTGTGAGAGGGCTACTGCTGCGTGCAAACGCCCATTCGCATCTGGGATAAGGGGGTTGCCTGAACGGTCGCGTGCGCACCTCTGCCGCCCTCTGACTTGTTCCGCTCGTTCCACTTTTGAGATTTGAGGCGGGACCGTGTTCCGTTTCCGAGTACGCCATTGTGTCGAACGGTCCCTTAGTGCAGTTCAGGGCAATGATGTCGTGACAGGCCCGCGATGTTCCCAACAGCAGCCTGGAAGAACAGCCAGTCTGATGCACCAGCCATTGAAGCAGTGTGGGGCTGCTGGTGTTGTTCGTTTTGATGCATTTGGACCAAGTGTCCGATGGGATGTGGAGAGATTCTCTGCTACGACGTCATCTGCGGACCGTGGCCATTTTGAATACTTGCCGAAAAAACCGGACATCAGGTTGGAACACTGGGGGCAATGTGCATGGACGCCTCAATCTTCTGCAGTGCTCTTCATGCATATCCATAGAGATAGACAATGACGCAGGGCGCAATGCCCCTGCGGACACCTCAATTTCCCAATTTCGCCAGGGGGCCAGAGGGCTGCCAACATGAGCAGCGGTGCAAACTGCTTCTGCGTTCCCCCTCCCCATTCCTGGGTATGTGGGTGCACATCACACGTCAGGCTTTGCCGTTTCAAAGATCATGCTCCATGAAAGAAGGGGCAAGGCCAGGTTCGCATGGCTGAGCACTTGCATCACATTGGACGCAAGCTGCAAAATTACACATTGCTCCAGTTGCTACAGGGGGGGGCGGGGCAGCAATACAAGGGCTGCATTGTTCAGGAGCGAAGAGCATCAGGAGCGGTTGGATAAGGTCTTCAGAAGGACGATTGGCCTCAGACTGGGGACATCCCCAATCCTCCCAATTGATACACGCTTGAGATCCCGACTGTTGATGTGGGGGAAAGCCCTCGTGCACACAGGAATGTGATCACCCCCGGGGTCCCAGCCCCAGCCCCCCATCCCCCTGGGGCTCAGGATGGGACCGCTGCAAGGTGATGGATAGGATGTTACATAGGACAGGCACAGGGAATGGGCACAGAAAAACAAGCCCACTGCAGAGCAATCTACACATAGGTCTGTTGAGGAAGTAGGCGGCATTGGCTGCATCCTTCCACCCTGCCCACCCTACGCACTGGAGGTGGGTAGGGCCACAGCTATTGCTGATGAACAGTGGGTTTTGCAGAGCACAGGTGCCTAGAAAAATTTCCATTTGCAGGAAAGGGGTACCTGTCTTTGTCCACAGATAGTTCCCCACAGTAGGAGTTCTATGCATGTCTTTGCAGAGTAAGGAAATGTGGTTTGTTCAGGAGGCCCCACACGGGTAGCTGGGAGCCATGCAGCAAGTGTTGCTGTGTATTGGCAGCTGCAGATTGTCATCTGTAGCACTGGTGCCAACGAATCGGCTTTTGTAAGACAGTGATGTACTTGCTTGCTTCACCCTTACCCCACCGGTCAAGGGAGAAAACTTTGACTGTTGTGTGAGTTCAAGTGACTATTGCCCCCCCCGCCCCCCCCTCCATGCACGGTCCACTCGTTGTTCATACAACACTGGGTGTTGTTTCTGCAACATTTGGATCCATGGGTTTTGTGGTTCCAGGTTTCATTGATCAACAATGAGTGTATTTTGCTGTGGTTGGCAGGGTTCACCGGGGAATAGAATTTGTTCTCGTTTATGTACATTTTCACCAACTACGTCCGAGGTATATGTGTCACAAGGTCATGCGCAAACAATGCCTGTGTCCAAGCAACAATGGGAATTGCTTCACCATCTTCTGGTGGATTTGCTGCAGTGATGGATCTAATTTGTGCGCCACTCAGGGGGTGGAGGTGGGGTGGGGGGGGGGGGGGTAGTGAATTGTGACATGTCACAAAAAATACAATAGGCCATAGTGGGGAAACAGCTTTTCTGAAAATATTGTGACACCCAAAAGGCTCTGCGGTACTTCCTGAGGGCAGTGGTATTTCCTGAGGGCATGTGGGCAGGTTGCTGAATAGTTGTGTCTGTGCTTCTGACCTTGCTTTTGACCTTGCTGTTTTTTGTGACATTCATCCATCCATTGCATGCACAGCATAGAGATGCAAGGTTTCAGATTCAGGCAGCTCCCTGTCCTCTTTTGGAAGCATTTCCACAGATGCCTCCAGCGCAAGCGCCCTCACTGTCAGTGACGAGGAAAGTGGTACTGACAGTGACAGTGACAGTGAATGAGAACCCTGCTGCACAGTGACAGTGAATAAGAACCCTGGTGGACTACCCAGAAACAAAAAAAAACTGTTTGTTGTTGCCTGTACCCTGCTGCACACACATGCCTCTCTGGAAGGGTTGTCCTGCTTGCCTCCTGGTACCCTGCGTGGCTCAATCTGTGACCGGGTTTTTTTGTGACGCGTATTGTGACGCCTCGTCACAACAGGGGGGGGGGGTGGAGGGAGGGACACCCACCCCCCCAATTACATCCGTCACTGATTTGCTGTCGTTTGCGTGCGGAGGAGGGGAAAGGGTTGATGTTTGTTTGGATTTGGCGCACGGGGGGACGTCTCCTTGGTTCTGGTACTCCACTCCCCCCCCCCCCCCCTCCCTCCCTGCCCTCCGGGCCCACTTAGTTGCCAAGGGTCAATAGCTACTGGCCATACAAATGGTGGCGGTGAAGGCGCCCAAAATTTTTTTTTCATTCCCATTGCCCATTTTGTCCACTTTGCACCCCAACACTATCCTTGAACCCAACCTCGACTCCCCCAACCGTACCCTTGACCCTAACCAAGATTGAATATTGGTACCGGGGTGGTGGTGGAAGGAACATCGTCTATTTCAGCGACAAATCAGGTACGCACTGTATTCATCCGTTTGGGCACCACAATTGGACTGGGCTCATTTTTGGAATATGATGGTTTTGAGCCATTTGTAGGCCCAAATTGGCCCATTTTCAAGGCCTTTTCGGCTTTGAGAGCGGCCAAAATTGCTCAACATGGGCTCAAAATGGGCTCATTCCACTTTTTGTGCACCCAAATAGTCCAAAAAAATATCTGGAACAACACACTTTTGATCCATTTTTGACCGCTGGTCCCAAAACAGCCCATTTTCAAGGCATTTTGTGACTTTGGAGGGGCCAAAATGGTTTGCAATGGGCTCAAAAAGGGTTCATTTCAGTTGTTTTGTGCACCCCAAATGGTGTAGGATCATATTTAGAAAAACACATTTTTTGGCCCCTTTTTGACCCATTTTTGGTCCCAAAACAACCCATTTTCAAGGCATTTTGTGACTTTGGAGGGACAAAATGGCTTGCAATGGGTTCAAAGTGTGCTCTTTTCATTTGTTTAAGCACCCCAAATGGCCTAGGATCATTTTAGGAAAAACACATTTTTTGACCTTTTTTTGACCCTTTTTTGGTCGAAAAACAGCCCATTTTCAAGGCAGTTTGGGATTTTCGGAGGGCCAAAGCGGGCCACCACAGGCTCAAAATGGGGGAAATATTTTTTTTGAATGCATATTTTTTAGATGCGCTAAAAAATGATGGAACCTCTAAAACAAATCCAAAACATATAAAATTTAATTCAAAACATCCAAAAAAAAATGCCGAAAGTGACTAAAGTTTTAGATGGCTCTCTAAAAAATAGTCCGCTGCAAATATAAAAAAAACAACGTTTCAGGAACAGACTTTGGGATCTAAAATAAGATACAACTTCTGAAAAATAATGAGCATCGAAAAGGAATTAAATTACGGATAACGCTACCCCCATGTCTTTGCCCTGCCCCTACAGGCAAGATGCAATAGAAACCACCGATTTGCACCGTTTGTCGCATCTAGGGACCTAGCATGGCACTAATGCCAACAAGATTGCCTGATGCTAGATGCACTTTCCGAATGTGCCGGTGCAGTACACTTTACATTACGTGAGGATGATGGATAATGCAACCCACTTGATGACGTAAGAACCCGCCACTGTGCAACTTATGCACAAGATGCCTTCGTTGTAGACAAGGGCTAGAGTGCCAGGGATTTTTGGACATGACCGAAACAAATACAGAACCAGCATCCCTCCCTGTGTGCACCCTGCTCGGCCTATGTTGACCCTTCATCTGAGGACATTTGGAAAGAGCAACACTTGAGCATGAAATGATGGGCAAAATTGTGCACCGACTGAGTAGTGCTTGAAAACCACCCCTCAAAGGCAACACCACTCGTCTTTGTGCACCGAACAATGCCCCTGAACAAAGTTTGAGCAAGGAATTTGGAACTTGGGACTGACTGGGCACACTGCGAAAGCCGCAAAAAATGAGCATTTGATGCACAAACTGATGTGTTGGCATGCAGGGTGTAAGGAGTTGATCACTATGGCCGTCAGACACTGCAGCACAAGCACGTTGGTGGCACATTGCATTGCAGAAGAAATGAGTAGAAAAAGCTTGGCTGGATCACTCTGTGTCTAGACATTCTACTGCGTCGCTGAGCGTGGAGATTTTTAGGGTCAGTAGCTTCGTGGTCAAACTCCGGATCCAAAGGGGCCTCTGATGCACTATCTGAACTTGGAATGCTATGAAAAGCAGTAAGAAACACATCTGTAATAGAATGGGAACTCGGTTTCTTTTCTCTTTGCTACTTGTTCGTGCACTCACAGCCCTCCATTGCGAGCACCTTACCCCAACTCTTGAAATTGTGCCCCTTGGCTCTGGCCAAGGTGGCTGAGTACCCTACTTCACAAAATTCAGGCATTATGTATGATCTCTTCAAATGACCTCTCTGCATAGGTCCCTTAGCGAAAGAAGACCCCTGTTATGAGAAAAGATGAAACTATGCACATGGTCTCTGGCCAAGGTGGTTGAGTACCCTACAGATAGTACCGGAGATCCTCTGCGATGAACTCTCTGCATAGGTCCTCCAGCGAAGGAAGACCCTTGTTCTCTGAATATATGAAATGGTGCACATGGGCTTTGGCCAAGGTGGCCGAGTACCCTACTTTACAACATTCAGATAGTACCTGTGATCCTCTGCGATGAACTCTTTTCATAGGTCTCCCAGCGAAGGAAGACCCCTGGTGTTTGAGCAGATGAAATTGTGCACATGGCCTCTGGCCAAGGTGGCTTGGTACCCTACTTCACAAAATTCACATAGTACCTGTGATCCTTTGCGATGAACTCTCTCCATAGGTCCCCGTGCTCCAAAGAGGGACTTGCGTTCTAAGCATCACTGTCAACTGAAGGTGATCTACACCACTTGATGATGTCGGAAAATGCCTCTGTGCAAATGATGCACAAGAGGCCTTCTTCGTAGTACAGGGTGGCGTTCTGGTACGACCACCTGCCTCCCTAAACAGAATTGCGCCCATAGATTGCTGGGCAATGTCTACACCGAGAAGGCCCGGGGGGGGGGGGGGGCGTATGACTTCCTCCGTGCCACCCCTACACTTCTGTAGTTGAGTGCAGATTGGCTGGTCGCAATCAAGGTTACAACCGTAGTTTCGTGGCACTAGGTAAGCCCTCCGGCCTATTGATGGATTTTTAGCCCGGCCTTTGGTAGGGATGGGGCTTGGCCTTAATCTTGTGATTGTTTTCAACATCGAAAACCTGCTGGGTTTTGATTCAAAACCTGTGGCTTTGCAGTCCTTGCTGAGCGCGTCAACGCAAACATGATACATAATACACCTTTCAATGTTATCATAGTTAGTATTCATTGTTGGCTCCTTGGCACTCGGGTTTGTCGCCACCAAGGCATTAGTCTCGCGGAAGATCCGTTGTTGTAGCCATCATGCTACATACAAACAAATAACAGACATATACACAAGCGTACGTTCAAAACAATCATCAAAGGCACAATATCTATCTAGTATCGTTCTGACGGCCTGTCTTGCGCGCCGTCGTTGGGAGCGCTACCGGTGAACTCACTAAAAACACCACTCTTCTACAGCCTCCGTAGCAGTCTTAGACGAGACACATAGATACATATGTGTGAAGGTATACAAGCCCCCAATATTGCTACCAGGGCAAGCTTTTGGTGATTCATTCCAGGCTCACGTATATGGGTCGCACGCACATATAGATTTACTCTGCGGAGTACTCCGCTGAGCACCAAAACACAGTCACAAAAACTGACATTAGTTGTAAGTTACAGCCTTTAGTCCAGGGCGCCCAAAAACCTTACATGGCCAAGCATTAAGGCCGTTGGCACTCTTCGCACACAGCTGCACCCACGCCTCTTGCTTGCCTTGATTTGACTCACGTTTTGATGGTCGTCGTTCTCCAACGGCTTACTCTACCTGATTCTATGCGGCACCTACTAGCACGAAAGCTTGCTAACCAAACAAGCCACGCACAAAGAACCCGTGTGTGACCCATGCATTCCGCACGTCTCCGGCGACCACAGCCTCAAGATTGACATCGGATTCGTAAACTGTCGTTCTCCAACAATGAACACTAACTCTTATAGCAAGCAAAGGTGTGTTCTCTATCATGTTTGTATTGATGCGCTCTACAACGACTGCAAAGCCACGGGTTTTGAAATCAAAACCCAGCAAGTTTTCGATGTTTGAAAACAATCATAAGATTCAGGCCAAGCCCATTCCCTACCAAAGGCGGGGCTGAAAACCCATCATGGTAAGCAGAGAAGAGTGACACTACACGATGTCGCGCCTTTGTGCCACTCTGCTAAATTGACGAAGATGCCCATCCGCCGACCCGTTCTGCACAGTAGTGCAATAGTTTCTCTGAGAGTGCAGCGCCATGGCTGCTGTTGCAGACTGTCATGTCGAAATGAGCGCCGGCCCGGCGAACAAACCTGAAGGTCAAGGATCAAAGGTCAACGCGAGGTGGCGGAGTGCAATCTACTTTGGAAGGGGTATGTTGAATAGAGATGTAAACGAGCCACGGCCGTGATGGAAAGAAGTGCACTGAAGTTCGACGCCGGAAGATTTCAACGTGAATCCAAGGCTTAGGGGCAGCTGAAGGACAGCAAACGAAGGAGGAAGGCGCCGGAGTGAGGTGAGGTATTTGTAATCGCAGCGGTGGTGAGAAATCTGAATTTTGAACGAGCGCTGATCAACCTGGGGGGAAGGCTCGCGGATTGTTGAGCGTGGCGCTCTCAAGTACGGAACGCGCTCCTTGGCACTCGGGTCTGTCGCTACCAAGGCATCAGTCTGCCGGCAGATCCGTTATTGTAGCCATCATGCTACATACAAACAAATAGCAAACATATACATAGGCGTACGTTAATAACAACCATCAAAGGCGTAATATTCATTTCGTATTGTTCTGACGGCTTGTGCTGCGCGCCGTCGCTGAGGACGCTATCGGTGAACTCACTGGCAACAGTGGATTCGTTGCCGTTACCGACCCACTCTAGCTTGCCAAGTCGAAAAAAGTGTAAATGGCCGAAGTATGCCTTGACCAATGGTGCGACGGCATCGTCATGACAGAGTCGATATGGCGTGACTTTTCTTGTTGTGATCCTCCGCCACTGTTGAAAAGACAACCATCATTGGTTCAATTGTCCTTTGACACACAGTACCACGTAGAATGCATCAGACTAAAAAAATTAAAATTCCTAGCGAGCCAGCACGGCCCAAAACGGGCTACATTCAAGATGCTTGATCATTTGGGATGCATCAAACTACAAATTTAAAATTCTTGACACACCGGCAGGGCCCAAAGATCATGTGGGATGCATCGGACTAGAAATTTAAAATTCTTGACACACCAACATGGGACGGGAATGATGCAACTTGGTGAAAAACTTAAGATGTTCTCAATTCTATGCTTTGCCGGCCGGATCATCATCCGCTTTGGCACAGCAAAACGACAATTCCGGCGACGCATCAGCCAACGGCGGAGCTGCCCCTCAAACTCATTGTGCTGGGACCGACGACTGGGGTGCTATGTGGCTTTGCGCTTCCCCTTGGAGGTAGCCTGCTTCTCGATGGCTTTGCGGTTCGCTAGCCACTGGGACACGCGGGAGTGTGCTTTCATAGTGAAATGCTCCGCGGCTTCACGGTGGTTGAACTCTTTGGCATAGTCCATGACGCGAAACTTGTAACAAGCCGCCTTGTTTACACGCAACAAGCGTGCAAAGATTTTGGTGGCACAGCGGCGCCGCTTTGACCCAACAGGGGTGCAGTCGAATTGCATGGTGGCGGTGGTACCACTATTCTTGGTAGTAGTTGTTGGAGCAGTGGCCTCGGTCGTAGAGGAGGAGCTTGAAGCAGCGGCAGGCTTGAAAAAATTGTTCCAAAAGCCCCATTTCAGCGGCCCTTTGGCCACTGGTAGGTGGTGCTTGCGTGTTTTTGGTGCGGCTGTGGGGTATGGGGGCACCTCTGGCCACTCCTAAGTTGTAATTCCTGGGTTGTGGTCAAGGTAATATGGGATGCGTTCAGCCGTAGTGGCAAGCTCCCAAACAAAAGGCAAAGGAGCTGGGAGGGGCAGGCCCCGCACAAACCGGGGAGAAACCACTATGTGTTGGTGAACGCCCCCGTGTTCCCGAGGCCTCCGAAATTGCCGATGATGGCAATGGGGATGGGCTGCAGATTGAGAAGAGTACATGATCAAAAAGAGCATGATGCTCAATCTCATGCTCATTCCTTATGTACTTCAAATGAATGAAATCATCCCCACGAGTAGAACGACCGATGATAGTTGCAGGCGCATGCTCACTAGTGGACCAGATGTACGTGACAGCCAAGCCACGGGTATGTTTCAGGGTAACGGGTAACGACATTACTCATGGGTGAAAATCACATCAAAACAAAGCGTAGTGGGGTGCAGTACCAAGCAGAATGTTGTTATGAGCAGGAGGACTCATCACAACCATGAAAAGAAAGTTTTATAGTGATTTCAACACTGTGTGTTTGTTGTGCCTCTCCTGCTGCTTGCTGCTGGTGTAGGGTTTCTGCTGCTTGTTTTTGATGAGGAAAATGTTTTATTGTTGAAATACAACCAATCCAGGATAACCCAAGCCGGAGATAAGCAAGTAGAAGAAGATCAGGATCAAAGCATGAAGGGCTGCAGTCACAAAGAGTTAGATAAAGACAACTATCAACAATAGACTACAGCAATTGGCATACATTGCAACTCAGGATGAAATATTTTACATGTTTGAGAAAAACTGATTGGAAAACTGCCCCAAGGGCTCACTCTCATCCACAGTGCCATCTTGAGATGTGCACTCTTTGTTTTTGGGTCCCATAGGTGCTGAGGTGGCATGGCTTTTGGCGCTGAGGTCACTGCCATGTCACATGGGATATTCCTACTTAGCTAGGCTGACTGGGTATTGAACCCAGGACCTCTCAAAAAGAGGTGCCCCAGCCCCCTAGGGTGCATACCACTAGGATAGCTAAGAATTCATGAGAAAACATAGATAAATTCATAGGCTCTGCCTTCAGTATAGCAGTGCCTCAGCAACCCTGGAAAAGATGTTTTAGTGCCTATAGCTTGGGGATAAAGGGGTCCACACCACATCCTGATTTAGTGTTTGGTTCCATAGGTCAAAATGTGTTATCACCCATTTTGGTTGGGCCAATACTAAGATAAAAATGCACGAGTGCTTAGAGCACCTCTTATACAACTAAAGTATACCCTAAAGCATTGGAAAAGCACTTTTTCTTACTCCCCCCTTGTGCTGTGGTGGCCACCACTGTCGCATTTTCAGGAAAAAGGGATTTTTTCTTGGCTCTTCCTTGGTTTCCACATCTACTTTAAAATACCTATAGGTTCCCTGACACTGGAAAAGAGCGCTTTACCATGGCCAGCGACTCTTGCTGCATTGTTGATGACAATCTCCAACAGAAAGCTCAGCGCTCTTGGCGCTGCCGGGGTTCCTGTGGCTTGGTGGGGTTAGAGTAGGGCATGCCAAGACCATATGCATGTGCATCCCTCCCTTCAAGCTGCAGCGTAACACAACCCAACGCCAGACTCTCGTAGGACGCTCGACCCAAGTCTCAAGGAACCTGATGGAGACACCTGTCCTGGTTAGGGATGCAGGTTCGAATTCGCACGAATTCGGTCGAATTCGAATTCGCCCCGAATTCGCACGAATTGGTGAACCCCCTCGAATTCGAATTCGAACCTAAATTTTTGGAAATCTTCTGAAACCACCTAGAAGTTCACCCCTTCCACCCCGGTGGTCCGGTAGGCGGAGGTATCATCCTTCATGGTGGCCACAAAGGGCCGAAGAAATTCTGAGAAGTAGAAACTCTTGTGCAACCACCAAGAAGTTCACCCCTTCCACCCCGGTGGTCCGGTAGGCGGAGGTATCTTCCTTCATGGTGGCCACATTGGCATAACATCATCGGAGTTTGTTCTTAATTGTGACAAGGGTATGACATCATCGGAGTTTGTTCTTAATTGTGACGTCATCAATGATATTCATGACTAAGAGTGAAAACATTTACAACCTTTGCAAAACCACAAATTTTTTTGGAAAATATCCCATGCATCAAAACTCTTTCATTTTTTTAGAAAATGTTTGTGAAATCGGAACACTACAATGCAAGGAAGGAGGAGACTTTGAATGATGAAGGTCAAGTCATTTCTACCAAGGTCAAGTGGGATTGTAAACATTGTGGTTGGAGTACCCGTGACAATGCCACCGACATGAAAAAACATCTCACCAAGTGTCAAAAGACGAATTCCGAATTAAAAGAATCCATGAAAACTGAGTTGCGGGAAGGCTCCTACAAAAAGCGAGTTCGACCATCCACCTGGAATGAATTCGGACAGCTGTACACTAGGAACAGAAACAGATTGAAACCTGAGCGCTTGCGCAAACTTGTCTTTATTTATCATAATCTTCGCATCCTGGCACGCATGAAAGTCACAAAGGAGGACAGGCGGCGGGAAGTGGCTGCCAGCGCTCTGGCGGTGAGCGCCTTCGCTGCAGCTGCGATCGCTGCCGCCTCTGGAGTGTAATTTCATACCTGTTTCATATTTATGATTTTTCCGGTTCATCATTCCACCATTCCACTGCCAGTCGTTGTGGCAGTGCAGGACAGTCAAATCTGGACTTTTTCAAACCTCGTCATCAGGATTTCTCTGCGTGCAGTGCACCGTGAAGGGTAAGAAGGGTACCAGTGTGAAGCGTAGGCAAGGGAGAACACGTTTTGACTGTCAAAAGTGCAAAAAAAAAAGTCGAAAATGAAAAGTTCGAGACGGGTTTTTCTCCAAACTGGTGGGGTTCTGGGTAGAATGGAAGGTACCGCCGTGTTCAGTGAAGCGAGGCGGACAAAGCGGTGTGATCAAAACTCAGAAACAAAATTTTTTTTCGAAAACGCGTACGCAGGCACCGCAGAACAAACTGAATAGGTCAATCGAAGTGCAATGATCATAGTTTTCATTGTATAAAGTCAAAAAAATTATTGCATAGCACAGTTCAAAGTTAGTTTTTCATCTGGGGAAAAAAAGGCGCACGCGTGATCATTTTGCCGTCGCCTGCGAATTCGCAGCGCGAATTCGCCCCGAATTCGCAGTACTGTGAATTTCAAGCCGAATTCGCAGCGAATTCGCGCTGCGAACGAATTCGCAGCGAATTCGGCGAATTCAAATTGAATTCGCTGCGAATCTGCATCCCTAGTCCTGGTACTGGGGCGAGGGTGCGCTGCTTTAATTAGAATTGCCCCTTGGAGGGGCCTTGATTCTGGTTCTTTCTCCTGCTCCTGCTTTTCGGCCCGAACAGCGGCCTACTCAACGAGGCTTTGCGAGGAGGTGTGTACAACAGAGGAATGGGAGGATGAGGGACGAATCCGCGCAAACGTGAAGCGACAACACCTAAGTTCGTCAAATGACGGCCTAGAATTTTTCTGAAGGCACACACCTGGCCAGAATCCAATTGTGCATCAGGTGCACATTTTTATAAAATTTGTAGTCATCTCTTGATTTTTTAAATCAAGAAATTCTTACGCAGAAAAAGGCGGCGCGCAGGAGCGGCTCCTAGCGAAGCGCCGGAAAATAGAGAATTGATAACATTATAAACGTATGTTACGCAGAATGACGAAAATGACGAAACACACATAAATAGAATAACATAAAGATTCCACCCACATTGGCAGAAAGAATTCAAGATTCAAGATTTCAAAAATCAACAGAAGGACTTCCATGAATCAGGTATAAACCACTGGTGTGCTCGTCTCGTATGCAGCATGCACATTGCTCGTCTCGTGTCTCCGTGAACGTGCCTTGTAGCAGCGCTAACAAACCGTAGAGGGATAGATTAGAAAGATTGCAGATGATTAGAGGTAAGTCCAGGGTGATTAGACATACACACATATGCATAGCGTCGTCTCTCGCTTGTGTCTCGTTTTTCCTTCACCTTGCTTCACTCTCCAGCGGTGAGTAAGGTAGGTAAGCCCAGGTGGGGCCACCCCCTGGTGGAGTTCGTGATTGTGGACAAAATTAGGAAGAAAAACAGAGGTTGACGGTAAACCCGTGCATGCTCGTGCATTCACACACGCATTAAAGGGTAGGCCATGCGAAATGCGCACGGTAAACCTTGTTTAGGTTACCCAGGGGCTCCACCCCACGTTCTATAAGAGAACGGGTGGAGTTCCTTAAGCTTGTTTGCTTGATAGGGGCGTTTGTGGACAGCGTATTATAGGGCCATCTGAGAAGCGTATAATACGTGGAGATGGTCTTGGTTCCTCCGCTGCAAACGCTCCTCCATCCGCCTTTGCTCTTCAGGTGGGAAGGTCAGGGTGAACTGGTGCAGTCCCTTGAGCCGTGCTAAAATATACGGCGCTGATCACACAAACAACAAGCTACGACTCAGCCAGGAGTGGCAAGCGTAGCCCGACATCATCAACATTCACGCTGTGCACGCAACAAGAGCACCCCTTCCCTCCAAGCCCTAGCAGGGAAAAGCGTTGTGGCGTCCCTGTTAGACCACAGAAGCTTAGTAGCTCTGTGTTTTCTTGCACTCTCACAGGTGAGCCGCTAGGGCTCTTGTCTTCATCCTCAACGCCACCCAGTAGAGCGTGCGTGTAGGTGTGATAGTCCTGAGTGGGGGCGAGCCAGTTGCAAAAGTGCTCGCCCACCAGGATGGTGCCACTGTAGGTAGGGTGTGTAGAGTAGTGGTGTCTCCTGTCCTGCGTGCTTTTCCACGTGGGCAGGGGAGTGCGTTAGCTTTTGGCCTTTAGCAAAAATGGGCGTTTTGTATGCCCTTAGCACACTTGGCCAACCCTCCCCTCTAGTAGGTAGGGCTTTTGCCGTCTTCCCCCATGGATAGGCGCCAGCACAGAAATTGGGCGCCATAGGAGTGGTACTAGTAACTGACTAGGACCTTCGGTCCGACATCAGCGAAGCCCGTTGATTCGGCAGCCACGCCCGGGAGAGAAATGAGACACACACAGACATATGTAGCACACTTAGGGGTAAGGTTCAGTCCCTAGCTTTAGTCTTGGAGGCAAGCGTCTCAGCGAGCCTCAGCAACTCACCAAGGTTGTTCTGGGACAAGTAGTCAACCAGAACTGAGTTTAGGCGTCCCTCAGGTAGAAAAAACGCAGAGAAGGGCTCCCAGGTGGCCTCTTCGACTCCAAACCCTTTCCAGAGGGTGAGGAAGCGCCAACCCTGGCAATAGCGGTGGCGTAGGTTAGACTTCACCAGGTAGAAGCCCTCCTTAGCCATCTCCTCGGCGTTCATGTCGGGGAGTTCCCCTTCAACTTCCATAGGGCTGGCAGCCCCTTGTAGGTCTAGGGCGGCGATTTCCTCGTCGTTCAGCTCCCACTCCTCCCCACAGAGGTCTTCGGGATCATAGTAGCGCTTCAGGTGTTGAGCAGCGCACACCAGGGTCTCCCCTAGACGGGGAGAACACCGCACGGTTATACGGTGTCCATCCACAGATAGAATCTTGTAGGGCCCGAAGTATGGGTCATCGCTGGTAGAGCGTGGCCAGGCGGGTAGTTGGCTGTGGTGCACCAGCACCCAGTCCCCCTCTTGGTAGGTGGCCGGTACTCGGTGCTTGTTCTTCTTGTTCCACTGACGCTCCCCCACTCTCTGGAGCATAGCGTTGGCCTTGTCCACCTTCGCTTGTTGCTCTTGGACCCACTCACCCACGGAAGCATGGGTGTCCTCTGGATAGGGGGCATGTAAGAACCACGCCGGGCGCCCTAGGAATAGCTCATGGGGCAAGTAGCCAGTAGCCGAACTCTCTTGGGAGTTCATCATCAAGGATATGACGGGGAGTAGTCTCACCCAGTCTCTGGTGAGTTCAGTTTTGCACCATATCCTTACATTCTCCTTGAGGACACGAATCTGTCACTCACATAGGGGGTTGCTCGTGTGAGAGTAGGGTACCCCCGTAGACACCTGGACATTGAGGGATCTCAGGACCCTCTTGTACCAGCCGGTATCTGAGCGCACTCGTACATTCTCATCGGAGTTGATCTACTTGGGCGCCCCATAGACACAAAACCACTCCTCCAGGAGTATCTTGATAGTCTCCTCCCCGGTAATGTGCTTTGTACATGGGAACACCCTGGTAAACCTGGTCAACCCACAGGTTACCACGAGGGCGAAGTCATAGCCCCCGAACTTCCGCATCTCCGTGTAGTCCACGTATAGAACACTGTTAGCACAGTGAGGGATGGGCAGGGTCGAGTAGAGACCTCTGTCCCTGATATCCCCTGGTTTGCAGGACCTACACGGGCACTTGTCCACGATAGGCTGGAGGGTTTTCCGCAGTTGGTCGTCAGTCCACGTAGTGTGGAACCACTGCTTGAATAGCCTCAGGGTTCGGTCAGCACCCGCATGACCGCTGGACTCATGGGTCCACTTCAGCAGCGCTGGGACTCTGTCACTGGGTACCACGATGCGGTCCTCGTGTCAGAGGTAGCTCTTGTCCCTCTTCCACTGATCTTGGTTGACCTGGAGGGGTTCAAGGCGTTTCTCCAGGCGCTTGTAGATATCCCCAAACTCCTTCAGATACTCCGATTGTTGGAGTCCATCCAGGGGGCGTATCATAGTCATGTTGAGATCCAAGTGGACGTCCATACGGCTGAACGCCTCCTTAGCCAGCGCTTCAGACCGGGCACCAGTCAGGGCGTCGAAGTTGTTGCGTCCGATGTATTCTGCACACTCGTTCTTCACTCCCTGGATATGGTGTACCGTCAGCCGTAGTTGGCTGAGGTAGGTCCACCAGCGCCGTAGCTTGGCCTTCTCAGGTGGGGGACCCTTCTGGAAAGTGCGGACCGGCTCTTGGGCGCACAGCCAGACCACAGGGTTACTCCCCGACAGTCGTGCCTGAGAGGATAGCACTAGCATACCCGCGAGCAATTCCTGCTCATAGGTGGAGGAGTTCCCCCTGGCCTGGTTCCCTTTCCAGTTCCCGTGGCCCAGGGGTACTAGGACCCACTTGTCGTCAGGGTAGCTGTGCTTGAGAGTTCCATCTAGGTTGAGACCTTCAGTCCCCCATTGGGAAATAGGCGAGTCGAACTCCTCCTTCTCTAGTGCTTGCCATTGGAACAACATTCCACCACCGCCCACATTGCTGGCGTCGGTCACCAGGATAATCTCCCCTTGTGCCCTAGGCACGCCCAAGCACTTAGCGTTGGCCACCTTGTCTTTGAGCTCGTCAAACGCTTGTTGCTCTTGTGGGCCCCAGCGCCAAGTAGTACTCTTCTTGATCAAGTCCGTCAGAATGGCGCTGGTGTAGGTGAAGTTTTTGATATGGCGGCGATAGAAGTTGCACGCCCCAATGAAACTGCGTACATCATGAAGTCCTTTCTGCGGGTCTTCGTGTCGTACCTTAGCGTCCATCAGGGGTTTGGCCTTAGAGGCCGCTGGGGTCCACCACCCATAGCCAACGTCAAACCCCAGGTACTGCATGGTCTCCTGCATGAACTC
Organism: Eutreptiella sp. 'Long Island Sound 2002'; assembly: GCA_964036045.1. Classification (NCBI taxonomy): domain Eukaryota; phylum Euglenozoa; class Euglenophyceae; order Eutreptiales; family Eutreptiaceae; genus Eutreptiella; species Eutreptiella sp. 'Long Island Sound 2002'. The sequence goes on along the minus strand of OZ038398.1, from coordinate 26,833,560 downwards.
ACACTTCTCCAGCTTGAGTCGTTTGTGGTTCTCCTGGCAGACTGCAAAGAACTCACCCAAGAGGATTAGGTGATCCTCCTGGGTATTGGTCCCGAGGCATACATCGTCGATGTGTGCTTCCATCTGGGCCCCACGGGATATAAGTTCCTGCACCTTAGGTCTCCTTCGTAGGATGGACAAGATCTTGTTCATCAGCTCTTGGAATAGAGCGGGTGCGTTGGCCACGCCAAACGGCATGACCTTCCACTTGAACACCCTCCCCTGAGGGGTGATGAAGGCTAGTAGCTCCTGAGCGTTGGGCGTCAGGTCCACCTGCCAGAATCCGCTCCTCTTGTCCATCTTGGTCTTGTAGCGACAGGAGGCTATCTTCTCAAGGGTAGACTCCATATTAGGAATGGACCCTGAGTGGTTCAGCGTTTTCTTGTTCAGCTCTCCGTAGTCCACTACCAGCCGTTTGGCTGTAGACCCAGGTTTAGCAACCAGGAAACAGGGGCTGCAGTGTTGGGGGTAGTCCCCGTGCTTGTACTCCAGGACTAGGCCAGCGTCGATACATTCTTGTATCTGTCGCTCACTCCCGTCGGCCTGCTCTTTAGGAGCTGGATAGGGTCTCCTCCGGATCTTGTGACCCACGAACTCGGGTTTGAGCTTGAGGTCCATCTGTACCAGCTTGTCACATGAGGCTAGAGGGGGTAGTTCTCCGAACACCTCAAGATATGTCCTTATAAGCGTCTGCACCCGCGGGTCTAATAGCTTGATCTTGTCCTCCATGTCCTCGTCGGAGTGTAAGTTGCTTGCCCCCTGAGTAATAGACGTCGGGAGGTGATCCTCCACCGACTCTTCGCCACTAGTAGTATCCTTCAACCCTTGGTAGGCATATAGTAGGTCTCGTTCGACCATCTCCGGTGGACGATGGCAACATAGGCACGCTCGAGGGGGTTCACATACATACACATTCCTCCGAGAGGTCGTCCTCTTCTGGGGTCCTCACATGGGCACCCCACACGCTCTTCATGAGCTTAAGATCTACCTCCCTTTGCCAAGTGGTGATCTTCTGTTCGAGGTCCTCCTTCAATTGGGATAGATCTCCCTTACGTCCTTGCTTCAGTGGCCATGAGCTGCGGGTAGGCTTAGCGTAGCATAGCTTTTTTGCCACCAACATGCTCTTGGAGTCCACATACTCCCTTAGCCTAGATCTGGGGTCCTGCTCTTCATCCACGGGGTCTTCCACCCTCATGGAGAGTAGGGGATTCAGTGGCGCGACGTACTCGGCGTTCTCCACTTCCTCCACGCAAGTCTGCACGAAGAAGGCGTCATGCTCAGTTTCGTCATCTGAGTGGATAGAGCTCGGGAGCTCGGATAGTCCACACTCAGAGACTCCATCAGGAACAGGTACATGGCAGGGAGAGTTGGGGGCGTTAGTGTTAGTCACGATGTATTCATCTCCTCCAGGTATAGTCTCAATAGCATCCTGAGGTCGTAGTCGATCCTTCAAGTCACCCAAGGCGAGTCCATTGCTTTCTCGTTGTATAGCCTGGACCAGAGTCGAGTCCAGGTCCTCACAGGGGATGGAGGTAAGACCTCCGTCCACCACGCTGAGCATACTCCCCCATCCGGGTTTCCCGATAGGCGTCTTACGCCCCAGAGGCACGTAGATGGCCTCATCAGGTAACCGAACAGAGCTGATAGTCAGCCTGTCCAGGATGGTTCGCCAGTACTCGTTGGCCCCATGGGCTCCCCAATCGGGGGAACACAGGACCATACGGGAACGTTCCAAGGCCACCTTGGTCAAGACCTTCCCCAGTTCACTGAACCTGGGGTTCCCGTAGGCCATCCCGAAAGAGGGCCAGTAAAATTTGTAGCTGCAGTTCTTCCCCTTGCTGCAGTAAAGGTCCAGGACATGTTGCTTGTCGCTGGCGAACAACTCCACACTCACGTCTTCTCTAGAGTAACCCAACTCCTTCAGACCTTGGTATAGGACTTCCCCCAATAGTTGATAGTCCTCAGTTTTGGAGGCCGCCATCATGTTCGAGGGCTCCTCCTTCGATACCCTCAAGTAGCTTGAGGTGTGCTCAGACTGCTCCAGTGGCACGGACTCTCTGCCCTCGCCGTGGTCCACGTAGAGGAGGTAGGGCGCTTGCAGCGTCGAGGATTGTATCTGGGAGTGCTGCACGAAGAAGTCAGTCCCCAATACAAAGTCGAAGGCTTCAGTGTCCATCACATAGAACCGATGGGCAATCGTTCGGGAGCCCATAGGTACCTCCACTTCACAGTCCCCGCAGCTGTGCACCACATGCCCATCTCCCATGCGTATAGCAGCGGTGGTCATGGGGTTCTTCAGGCTCCCACAAGGTAAAATTTTCTTGGCCACTATAGATGTGGTGGCCCCGGTGTCCAATACCCCCAGGTATTCACGTCCCCCTAGTCGGATACGTACCCAGAACACCAAATAAAGGGCCCCACCGGAGCGTCCCCGTCAGAACTCCGCGGGACAGGTCACCTCGAACCCCTTGTTCCGCAATTTGCGGGCCATCCTCATGAAACGGCTTCTCTTCTTAGCGTTGCCGTCATCACCACCTTCATGCTCACGCTTAGCCCCTTGTTCTCGCTGGGCCTACGTTTGTGAGCGTGTGGTCGGACCAGACTGCCCCCCAGAGGGCTCGGAGTTCCCCCGTGGATTAGGGTTGGGGTTGCCTCCGTTCTTGTCCGGGTTCTTGTTGTCCTTGTCTGGCTGGCGGTTAGCGCCTTCTCCTCGTCCACCTTGACTCTTGTCTTGCCCTTGTCCACGTCCTTTCGACTTGCCCTTGCCGGAGTCGTTGCCTTTGCCTTTGCCTCCACCTTTGCGAGAGCCTTTGCCAGGTTCCTCACCCTTCAGCTTCGCCGACAGGCGCTGCTTGTGGTGGCACTCATCCTCATAGTGCTTCCTCTTCCCACAGAAGGCACAGGTGATAGTACACCTGTAGTGATCCGGCATCTTCGCCTTGGCGCCGGTGTTGGTCTCCTGCTTCTTCCCTTGGACTACGAAGCAGTCTCGCTGCTCGCAGTCAGGGGCGTGCTGCAGGTGGCCCTGCTCGTCTCTGGCATCAAACCAGAAGAGCTCCTTGACGTTTTCCATGATACGGGCGTGTTTGGGGGTAGTCCCCTGTCCAGGTCTGGATCCTTGGTACCCTTTGCCTTGGCTTCCAGAGCCCCCCCCTCCAGGACGGTAGTTGTTCAGGTGCTGGTCGCTTTCTTTCTCCAGCGCTAGCTCCAAGAGTAGTACACATAAATCCCCGTAGTGGAGGGCTCTAGCCTTGCGCTCTGCCGTTGAACGGCACTCGTCCCATAGCTCTCGAGGGAGCTTAGCCACCAAGGAGAAAAGCAGGTCGTCGCTGCTGTAGGAACGGCGCGTCAATCGTCCAGCCCAGTGATCTAGGTCAGCCAACAGCTCAGAGACCCTGCCAGGTTTGGGGTTGTTGGGCAGTACGGGCAGGTTTTGGATCTCGGCCCTGATGGAGAGGTCGGTTTCATAGGTTGGGTACTGCCTCTCCAAGGCAACCAACACGTCGGCAAAGGAGGCGGACTTAGTCACGATCTGCCTGACCTGCTTCTCCAGGTACTTGGTCTTGCAGCACTGCAGGAACAGATCGCACTTGACCCGTCCACTCGCGTGGGTTTGGCCGGTCAATCGTAGGAACCGGCCAAAATTCCCAGCGAACTCGCTGAGGTCTTTGCCTGTGAACTCAGGCAGGTTCACCACGATCTTGGACGTGGCAATGGCCTTAGCCTCCTGAGACCTGCGTCCCTCAGGGCGCTTGGTCTTCCTCTTCCTCTTCTTCTTCCGCCCACTCGGGTTCTCGGGGTCCTCAGGGTCGTCGTCCTCCGAGGGCGAAGCAGAAGTCATTGAAGGCGGCTCATCGTCAGAGGGGTCTCCGCCTAGGTCACTAGAGCCATAGGGCTCCACATCCACCATTCCCCTCAGGGCTGTCAGCCCCAGCCGGTCCAGCTCGGCTCTCGTAGAATTCCCCACGTGGCTATAGGGTGGCTGGGCCGTCCTCGGCACAAAAGGGCTTCTCGGTATCGCTGCAGGGGTCGGCATCGGTCGGCTCCTTAGGCTCCCTAGGATGTTTGTCAACGATGCCACCAGGTGGTTAGCCTCTACACGATGGGGTGACATTCCCACCGTGGTAGGTGACGCTTGGGGCGGAATCAGGGGCTCTAGTTTAGCCCGAATCTCTTGAGTGAGATCGCCCACAAGTTCAGAGGTGGCTCCTTGGAGAGCCTCTTTTATCTCCGAACGCATCAGGGACCTGTTGGAGGATCTCCCCGATCCTCCACTCCTGCTCCCGCATGACTCACGTCCTCTCCTCAACCCACTCAGGGTTGCATACCCAGGAACATCCACATAGGCTCCCGTAGCGGGTAGAGGATGGTGATAGTCAGCCGCATACCATCGCGCAGCAGAACTGGAGGCCACCGGCTCACCGGTAGTAGTTGCCTCTGGAAACGCCGTGGTAGGTGGGTTCACACCATAGGCAGGGTAGGTAGGCATACCAGTAAAGCCTGTGCCCTCAGCCATAGGCAGGTTGGTTATGGGAGTGGATGTTGTAGCGGCGGGGTCTGGAGTTGGGAGTGTGGTGGTTGTAGGAGAGGGTGATGCGTGGAGGCCAGAAGCGCTTGGTGCGCCCTGGAAGGTCGACTCACTCGTCGGGTCGTGCCCATGGTCTACTCCTTCGTCTGCCATGCTTTCTTCAGCATCCTTCTCTCCCTCTCTCTCTTTTTCTTCACACGATTGGTGTCCACCTCCTCAACTGAGAGGGCCCGGAAGGCCGACTGAAGTCCTTCCAGCGAATCATCCGCCACGTCCACTGGCCCATGTAAGGGCACCGAAGGTACAGCGCTAGGTCCAGGTCCAGGTTCACCAGGTGCTGGCATTGCTGGTGCCTCAGGCGCCGTCTTCACGTCGGTGTCCTCCTTCTTTGTCCATATTCGCCCTTCTTGCTTATATATGACAGATCTCGGCGCACTAGATGTACGGCACGGGGTTGCTGCCGGTACGCAGAGACTGTCTGCCTCTTGCTACCAGAAAGTTTTATAGTGATTTCAACACTGTGTGTTTGTTGTGCCTCTCCTGCTGCTTGCTGCTGGTGTAGGGTTCCTGCTGCTTGTTTTTGATGAGGAAAATGTTTTATTGTTGAAATACAACCAATCCAGGATAACCCAAGCCAGAGACAAGCAAGTAGAAGAAGATCAGGATCAAAGCATGAAGGGCTGCAGTCACAAAGAGTTAGATAAAGACAACTATCAACAATAGACTACAGCAATTAGCATACATTGCAACTCAGGATGAAATATTTTACATGTTTGAGAAAAACTGATTGGAAAACTGCCCCAAGGGCTCACTCTCATCCACAGTGCCATCTTGAGATGTGCACTCTTTGTTTTTGGGTCCCATAGGTGCTGAGGTGGCATGGCTTGTGGCGCTGAGGTCACTGCCATGTCACATGGGATATTCCTACTTAGCTAGGCTGACTGGGTATTGAACCCAGGACCTCTCAAAAAGAGGTGCCCCAGCCCCCTAGGGTGCATACCACTAGGATAGCTAAGAATTCATGAGAAAACATAGATAAATTCATAGGCTCTGCCTTCAGTATATCAGTGCCTCAGCAACCCTAGAAAAGATGTTTTAGTGCCTATAGCTTGGGGATAAAGGGGTCCACACCACATCCTGATTTAGTGTTTGGTTCCATAGGTCAAAATGTGTTATCACCCATTTTGGTTGGGCCAATACTAAGATAAAAATGCATGAGTGCTTAGAGCACCTCTTATACAACTAAAGTATACCCTAAAGCATTGGAAAAGCACTTTTTCTTACTTGAAACAGCCCATCTTTCCCTCTACAATTGGCACACAATCATGCTTTTCCTACTTTCTAACCGTAAAAATTGTGGTGGGAAAAATACGTAAAAGAGACGGTCAGACTGGTCCTGGTGCTTGGACAAAGCGGTGTTTGCGCAAAAAGGCGGAGGGGGGGGGGGGATCCATTCAAAGCAGCATGGGGTGCACAATTGAGGACCCCAGGACACATGGCAAGCATCAGACTAAAAAAAATAATCCCCGGGGATCCTTGTTTGTGTGCCAATTGCCAATTGCCCCGCCACAGGGGTGTTTTTTCATGCAATCAGCTTTCACCTGCGGCACTTCTTGGCTTGCTGGTCCATGCATCTGTGTGTGTGTGTGTGTGTGTGTGTGTGTTTGTGTGTGTGTGTATGTGCACGCGTGTGCAAATCGCCATCTGCCCCACTCTGGGGTTGATTTTTGTCTCGCTCGGTTCAGGTGTGTGTGTGTATGTATTTTCCGTGAAACAAAAAATGCAATACTAAAGATGTGTTTGTGAGTGTGTGTGCCAAAAGATCATTCTATCATGCTCAAAGAGCGAGGTTCAACATTCTTACTTTCCTACCATGCTAAAGAACCATCAGTCCAATGTCCATGCGTGCCGTGCAGAGCCCCCTTGTGAGTGTGTGTGTGCGCGCGCGCTGTAGTAGTAACGAGGGTTGAAAACTTTTAATGTCGTGGCCACTCTCACGACAGACGTGTTAGCCAGTTGGAGCGTGCCCTATCCCACCCCTGGCCCCCCGGTGTGCCGCGGCGCGGCGGAAAGACGTCCGCCTCGGGTTATGTGCTCCCCTCCGAGGCCTTCCCGTGGCCGCGCTATGGCTCCTACGTGCCCCCGCGTGGCAGCACCGCTGCTCCCGGCCCTGCAGGACCTCCGCCCCCCCCCCCCCCCGGACGAGGGAGCCGGTGCACGCACCGGCCCTCCGAAGGGCATAGTGCCTAGTTGCTGCTGCAGCCCCTCCCCGCTGAACCGGCAGAAACCGTAGTCCCACCCCAAGCACCTTGGGATGCCCCTCGTGGTGGCGGCTACAGCAGTGCCACCCCCCCCGTGCCCCTTGCATGATTTGCATGCCGGGGCCCTGTGCTCATCACATAGGGTCTGCATAGGGTGCCGTGGCTGCCCTGTTCGTTTCCCCCCCACCCGCTGTGCCCTTTTCTGTGGGGGGGAGGGGCTGCCTTGGTTGCCCCGGCACGGCCCCTGGGGGGAGGGTCGGTCCAGCTCCAGCTGAGCTGCGGAGGTCGCCGCCTCTGCCCCCCGAGGGATTGGGGTGGGGGTCGACGGATGTCCCCTGCTCCTGCCCCCCTCCCCTTGAGGGGGTCTGCGACCACTGGGGGGGGGGGGGTCAATGCCCTGCCCTGTGGTTGAGGATCCCACCTGCGCCGGCATCAGCCGGCGGGAGATGTCCCCAAAAATATCCGCCAGCCCTCGGGAGGGGGGGGGGATGAGGTCGCGGTTGTACCCCCCCACGCGTGTGTGTCCGTCCGGGTGCCCTGCTGGCGCTCGTGTGCCTGCAGCCGTTCCCCGTGTCCCCCCCCCCTTGCCCGGCGGTTCCCCCTCAGGGGAGCGGGGAGGGCGGGAAGGGCTGTGTACTATTAACGAGGGAGACCCATATGTGGCGGTAATGCAATCGGTGTGTGTGTGTGTGTGTGTGTGTGTGTGTGACGCGGGGAGTAGCATTTTTACCAGGTCTGCCTGGTTGGACCCGTATGGCCACACTGGCGTCCTCGGGTCGGGTCGCTTCCCCATCATAGCAGGCCCACGGCGCAGGCCAGGGGTTTTGCGTCTCTGCGTTGCCCCTCAACCAGTGCGTTATGCACTTGGGCCAGAACCTGGCTCGCTGCCCCAGGACCACCCTGGAAGTGGGGTGGTGGCTCCGTGGCTTCTGCCGGGCCAGCTCCACGGCAATAGTTCGACGAGCCCGTCATCGCCATGTTGCCCCGTGTGTTGTGTGTGTATTGGGGCGTCCACAGCTGGTGGTGCTTGCGGCAGCGAGGCGTCCTCCACGGCCTACTCAATTTGGCGATTTCCCCAGAGAGGATGTGTGTGTGTGTGTGTGTGTGTGTGTGACGCCCAATCTTTTCAACAAATCCAAAGCGTTCACTATCATATATCACCTCTCTACAGCAACGTCCGCCCTGCGGCAATGTTTCATCGTCCGCCCCTTGCGGAATTTCCTCCCTCTCTCCAGAACACGAAGACTATGTACAGTCGTTCTGTTCCCCATACCGCACTCTGCATCCCCATCTGCCTGCCCCGTCCTCTGTGCAGGGAACCCTAGGCGGGTGAGGCTGCTGTAGCACACGGTGATGGAGTGACCGGCACGGTGCTGCGTGTTTGCGTTTCACAGAAACAACGACCTGTTGGGTCTCTTCTTGTTTTCCCCTTGTCCTCGCCCCCTCCCTCCGGCGGTCGGGGGAGGGCCGACCGGCGGCACCCACAGCGCCCCTGGGGGTGGTTTTATGCCCGGGACCAACAGCGCCCCTCTACCTGACGGCAGCAGCTGTGACAGGTCGGTATCACATCGCCGTCTTTGCGCCACACTTTCCCTCAGCGATGACCCTTCAGACCCTGCAGACAGTGGCGTTAGGGTCCCCATGTCCATCCCCCCCCCCCCCCCAGGGACGACGTTTCCCCGCCACCCCGGGGGGAACCGTTGCCAAGTGACCCCCCCCCCCCCGGGGGGATAGACACCATCGTCAACGAACAAATTACCGCCGCATACTACGCAGAATTTATGACCGATCTGTTGCTTGCTGTACGTCGCCCAAGGCTCTTAAATGCACACTGACATACAGAGATCGAATGGTGCCGTGCAAATGATGCAAGCAAGCAAAATTCTCAATACAATGCATCAGTCCATCAGTTTGCTGCATGCCCCTACTGCTGAACAGGTACAGTGTAAAACTTCTTTTTCCGGTCCCACATAGTCTTGAACAGCTGCACATGCTGCCCATCAACCACAGGGATGGATGAACTGGCTGCAACAGGCTGTCAAACGTTTTTGGGGGGGGGCGGTCATGCACAACTTCTGTGGTACGGCGTTTGTACGTAATGGTTTTGAACTGATCACCATGAGGAGAAGGGCCTTGCACAACAGCCAGCACAGGCCCCTTTGTGGCATGAACATAGCGCACAATAGTGCCTTCAGGGAACATTTTGAGAGGTCTGAGGAGTGCAATGGGTTAGCACAAAGGAGGTACGTATAAGCTCTAACAACGAGCTCTCACAATTATGCAATCCTGTGCAATATGACACTGTTGCATTTTTTTTTTGGAACCAGCCGGTGATGGTTTCCCCCCCAGGGGGGGGGGGAGGTACAATGAGGACTCCGGTGTTAGTGTTCTGACATTGGAGTATACCGAAGAAGGCGGCAGTGACTCAGGCGTTAGTGTCCTAACATTTGAATACAGCGACGATTCACTGGACAACTCAGGGGAAAATGTCCTGACCTTAGAATATACGGAAGACGCCCGTTCAGATTGCGGCGTCAGCGTCTTGACATTGGAATACACTGAAGAGGCCTGCTCTGCCTGCAAAATTTCTGGTTGACTCCCCGACCCTGATTCTCTCCGCTCTGATGCCTGCTTTGTCAAAGGGGGCAAAGGGGGAGGAGGGGGCTGCACCAATCTGACCCCTACCGCAAGAAACTCCTGTAGTTCCACATATCTCTTGTGTGGCTGCGTAGCGTGCGCTACTTTCCACTGTACTTGGTGTTCCCTATATACTAGAAGCTCAAAATGTGTGTGTGTGTGTGTTTGTGTGTGTGTGTGTGACGCCCAAATCTTTCAAATCATGCTCAAACTGCGAGGTTCAACACCTAAGACCTACTGCTAAGTGTGTGTGTGTGTGTGTGTGTGTGTGTTTGTGTGTGTGTGTGTGATCTGTACTTTTAGAGGTGGATCCTTGTGCAGCGTTGGGCTGGACGCCCCATTTGGCTCAGGTCTGCTGAGGCCTCTTTGTGACGTTGTTTCCCTCCCTTCTGCGGAATCAGAACCTCTGTATTTTACTGGCTAAGTATCCAGAGTGTTTGCTCTCCCGTGCCTCGTCACGAAAAGCGGGCGGGCGACATCCTCGGCCACGGTCTCCTCCAGCCCCCGTGGAACTGGGGCAGGTGGGGACGGAGGGGGGGGTGTTTTCGGCCTCCTGCGCTTGGGGGCTGGAGGGGTGGGGGGTTGGTGTGGGGACCTCAGCAGACCCGTTGAGATACGTGCAGGCCCTTGCAGGCGTGGTCGTTTGTTGGGCAGTTGTGCATGTGCAGCAAGTGGGCGTTTCCGGCGCGCAGGCACTGGGGTGCACACTTTATGGTGTCCCCGCTGACAGCAGTGGCGCACTCCCCTTTGCTTGAGTGTGCACCTCGGGCACGGTGGCAGGCCATGCAGTGGGCACAGTTGCAGTTGCGGTCTGCGTGCTATGTGGTCATCAGCGTGATGTCCCAGCGCACAGCACGCTTCAGCTGTGCGCCGAAATCTCTTGCAGGTCGTGCATGCGTCAGCCGAGTGCTGGGCACACTTTGACGGATCAGCCGGCGGCGCCGGTGGTGGCCCCCTGTGTGTGTTTGCGCGCCTGCGTGTCCCGGTGTAGGGGCGCTGTGGGAGCTTCCCATCCCCTATCACAGGGAAGAAATCAGCTGCAAAGGAGGAGCAGCCCCCCCCCCCTTTGGCAAAAGTGGTCTGCTCCGAGGGCGGGGCCAGCCCCAACTGCAGATTCCCCTGGAGTGCACGCTGTAGCCGATGCTCCTCCACTTCCTGCGCTGTTCTGCGTGGCCTGTGTGTGTGCGGGCGCAGTTTGTGTATCCTGTTGAGACCAACCTTGGTGGCCCATGTGCGCTCACAGTATGCCGCTAACTGCTGAACGTGCATGTTCATGGCACTGCGGCAAGTGAAATAAGGGCGGCAGTTCAGGCCGCAGAGTGCCGGCCCCCCCAAAGGAACTAAAGAGCTGCAGCGTGTGACCACACGCGCCGGATGCAAATGGCCTTTGGTGACCAGGCGCTGCGCATTTGCCATTGCCAGTCGTAAGACCCGGCCTCTCTCTTGCAGCGAAAGGGTGGTGCCCTTAAATTTTGCCTGTGGAGCGTGTGGGAGGGTGCGTTGCGCAAATTCCTCAAAGTCCAGTGCAAGTTCCAAGAACGTCACCGTGCCTGGTTCAGGGGCCCAGTGCAGTTCCCTCAGCCAGCGCAGCAGGTCCGCCAAAAAGGGCATTTCCCACTGCCATTCCACCTTCTTAGGGGTACGCAAAAGAAGTAACCCTTTGTCTTCCGGTCTGGGGAGGGGTCCCACCAGTTGGTGGTACGGGTATTGCCGAAGCTGCTGTGAGAGGCTCGACCCCATGAAAAGCATGGGGGATTGTGTGTCTCGTAACTTGCGGGCCTGCAAGACGGCTACTAACATATTGTGCAGAGCTGTCATGAATGCGAGCGCTGTCCCTGACTTGACGCTGTCTGTGTCTAACTCTGGGGCTAACCCACAAAGTCGTAAACATGAGGGCCACTGGTCCATGAGGGGAAGGCCTGTGATCTGTGCTGCCGCCGTCCTGATGCCCGGCAGGTGGGTGTCCCGCACCGTGCTCCAGGCTGAACACTGCCAAAAAATGTGCTCCTCGTTTTCCGGAGCATTGCCGCAGTACGGGCACGTGGATGTGGCTCGCATGCCACGTTGATAGGCCCGGAGGGCTGTCCAGGTTGCTCCTGATAGGATGCCCCGCAGGAGAGAGCGCTGTAGCTCTGTGGCAAATGACGCTATGCTGGGCTGGACCAGGCGCCGGCATGTGGTGTAATGAGCCCCCGCGAACAGGCGGGGACGCCTCTGAACCAGGCTGTCCAGCATTTGCGAGCGCAGCTGCTCACGTACCTCGTGCTTGACAGTGTTTTTATCCCCGTATAGGAGGAGGGGTTCCTGTCGCCCAGGCACTTTCCATCCCCACCATCCCTGCGTAGCGACCCAGCCACACTCCTGTGCTGTGGACATGGCTCGGCCGTATGGGCCGGAGCCTTTGTGAAATGATGTCATCTCCCAAATGGCCTGGGCTGTGATCTGTCCAGCACCCCTGGTGCGACACAGCTGGGATAGCCACAGGATGCGATGATACTTAAGTACCAGGGTGGGTGCAATCCGGTGCCCTTTGCACAGCAAGGTGAAAAAAATTTCTTTGGCCCTACCGGGCCGTGACCGTCCCCAAATGGTCTGCATGACCTTAGTCTCGAAGGGCAGGAGGTCTCTGGGCTGAAGTGGCACTATTTCTGCTGCGTGCAGGCCAGTGGCCGTGATCATTGTGGAGATGATGTCGCATCTCCTTTCAAAATTGCCCTGAGCGCCATGCACCCTATCCAGGAGGCTGCAGGCTCTGGAAATCCTTTTCTTGATGAGCGGTCCCGAACAAGTCGCGTCCGTGGTGCGGACCCCCGCGCCCAGGGACTTAAACTCAGAAGAGATAGGGAAGGGCACCCCCTGTAATGCTGCCTTCACTGGGTGACGGGCGTCTGACGAAAAACCGACAGATTTCTTCGCGTTCACCCCTTGACCCGTGTCCTCAAGCCAGTCAGTGGTGCAGTCTAGCAGGGGGGTGAGGGTATTGCTTCCGGCTGCAAACCCATAAGTGTCATCCGCATACCCAAGGGCAGTTAGGATGAAGTGCAGGGCCTGCGCTGGCTGATCGCTGGGGGGGAGGGCCTGTACTGCGACTTTGATGCCCTGTTGCTGTGCATCCAGCACCCGCTTCCAGACCGAGGTCAGGAGATTGATGAGTATCACACTCAATGGGCAGCCCTGGAGGATGCCATTGGTGGCATCGAAAAAACTGGCCAAACACCCCATTATTTTAAAGCACCTTGTGAGAGTGCGATACATGCCAGAGAGGGCCCTGTGTGTGCCCAAATCCATCCCCTGCGTCAGTGCAATATGCAGTACAATGGATTGTGGGATTAAATCGAACCATTTTATGTAGTCTAATCCAAAACCATGCAGAACTGCTTTCATCAGTTTGTGTAGCTCAATGAGCATGGAGATAAAGGCGGCCGCATCCGTGGCGCCGCGCTTCTTGCGAAAACCGTAAGCGTGCGGGTGGATCCACAGCTCCTGCCACACCATGCACTCTTCTAACCTGATCCCTGCCCAGACCCTATAGATTTGGGACAGTACGGACAGTGGGCGTTGCTGCATCGGCATCATCCCTTCCCCTTTCGGGATCAGCGAGACGTATCCCCTCGCCAGGACCCTGGGCCAGGTTCCTGTTGCCTCAACTAGAAACAGAATTTCTGACAGCATGTCCAGCAGACAGGTGGGCAGCAGTAGTAGGTCCGAAACACACCAGCCATCCAGGCCGGTGGCTGTGTGAACACCCATTTTTCTAAGGCGTTGCGCGAGCCGGGACCCTGTGATAGGGGTGGACTGCATCTGCACTCCCTTTATCAGAAACTTATCATACTTCTGTGCAAAAGCGTGCACGTTTGGCTCTGGGGTGTCTGCATATTTTCGCATAACCTGGTCCCAAGAGGCATGAAGAATTTCATCCATGCGGGGGATGTTCGCCGTTGGTTGGCTTGTGTCTGGGTCCAGGAGCATAACCAGAGGAGGTTGGTACTCGTTCTGTATCCACTGATAAACCTCCTTTGGCCTGTCCAGCCAGGCCTGGTCCATTTTGGATTTCCATTTATCAATGCGCGTGCGCTCTTCATATCGGGCATATCTCTTCCCCAGTGCGCACAGGCTGTCATACAGCGACATGCAGTCTACCAGCGTTGGCAGGGGGCGTATGAGTGGGAGGGAGGGGTCAGGGGCACTGGCCACAAATTCATGAAGCAGCAGGTCCTCACGAAAGGCCAGCGCCGTTTTGCGCATGCGGCGGCACGCGGCCTGCCACGATAGTTCCACCTGTCTGGGCACCACCCCTGGCCTGAAAACCTGGCTGGCTTTGCGTTTGGCGGATGCCGGGACTCGTTTGCCCCTGATGCCCAGCTGGGCACATTGCCACTGGATGACCGAACGAAGGGCTCCCAAGGTCCCCGTGATTTTGGAAAGTATGCGCGTGCGTGGGCCGCCGTTGGGCGCCAGGCCTGTCGGAGCTAGCGTAGTGTCCTGCAACATTCGCTCCGTGCCACGTCCCCGTGGGGCACTCTTGGGTGCAAATGGGAGTGTGGGGCTGGGGGTGTCCAGTGTAAGATGCGTGCATGTGAGCGCCATGCCTACTTCCTCGGCCAGCCAGGTCCACCTGTTCCAAATGTCATTGACATTCCCTTGTTGCAGCAGGGCATTCCAACCTGCCTTGTGTGGCCGGAGCAGCGAGTCACAGATTTTCTGAGTGTCCTCAGCTGATCTGGGGGGGGGGAGAAAGGAGGCAGTTTCTTCATTTTAACAACTTTCTGCATTGGGGCGTCAAGCGAGAAAGTGAAGCACGCTGGAGCATGCCCAGGGAGGGAATGAGACTTCAGCGCTGTGACATCAGTCAACGTGCCTGCTTGCGCTGGGGTGACCAGGAGGCCGTCAATGCGGTTGGGGGGTTTGCCTGCTGTCGTGAAGCCACATGCACATGGCGTGCCATGGAGAACGCTAAAAGTGCGGTCGGCATCCACCAGCCAGCCGTCTGCCAGCGCCGTCAGGAGTGCGGCACGAACTTTGTGCAGCAGGTCGAAATTGAAATTTGCGTCCGTTAGCAGGATGCATCCGGCATTGCCTAGTTTGCTCATATAGCAGACCACCTGCTCCCAGAACTCCTGGTTCAAAGATTCGTTGCCTGGTATGCCATAGGCTACAAATATGTTCAGCACACAGTGCCCTGCACCGATTCCTGCCCGTGTGTGTAGCCAGCGCCCCGAATGCCACAGCCTGCAGGCAATCGGGTCGTCTGGATCTGGCTCAACCTTGCGGACACTCCAGCCCTTCCTGAACAAAAGTCCCACCCCTCCTTGGGGAGCTCCCCAGATGCCCCCCGTTGGGGAGCCCAGGGGTTTTCCCCAGTGGCATTCCCAGCCCCAATCTTTTGCAATTGCCCTCATGCAGCGTTGCCCAGCCTCAGTGAGCCGGGTTTCTTCCATTCCAATCACATCTGCCTGAAAATTGAATACGTCCTCGTGATGAACGCGCAAAGAGGTAACGTTTGTCTGAACGAATTTTAGAGGACCTGTGACTCAGTGCCATCTTCCAGGGGGGGGGGGGGGTTCAGAGAATGCTCTCATCCTCCTCTGCCGCAGGGGCTCCTGCAGGCGAGTCCTCCATTTCTTCATCATCAGGCAAGACACACCCCTGGATCGCAGGGAGCGTCGTGTTTTTCCCCACTGGGGTGTATGAAGGGCCAGTGGATTTACGCAGACATAGGTGCCACCTACGGACAGGCATCCGCGAATCTTTCGCCGGTGCAGTGCAGCCCTCCCAGTCTGGGGGGACTCCCGTAATATCCATATCAAACACAGGGTTGATCAGCCCACTGTGTTTCAGGTGTTGACATCGTTGCACTTTGATAGTGTTGGCGCCGAAAACGCGGTCAGCCTCCCTTTGGGCCGCAGACTGCGACCCTGAGACAAGGCCCATAGAAATACCATAGCCTCTCACTCTCACTCGTGTCACTGGGGGGGTGAGTTGTATGCCCAACAGTCCTGCGATCTCCTCCCTGGTTTCGGGCAAGACAGCCCCCCCCCATACTCGTACCCCGAGTCTGTCGTCCTTGTCCCCTGCCATGAGGCCTGCGAACCAAGGCTGCTTGCTTAATCTGCGCCACTGCTCCGAAATGGAGCGCTTGTTGGATGGAGGGAGCTTGACCCAGACCATGTTGGCCTTCAGGTCATCGACATCGACGGTTTTGCTCATAAACAACCTGTATTCCAGGCCGACGATTTTGCCACTGCTGCAGAGCACCTGCTTAGCCATGGGCGCTGGTAGCACCACCGTGACTTCATACTTGCTACCCCTCTTGCCCACTTGCATGGGTGGGGGACTGGTGAGAGCCGGCTGGAGTAGGGGGGCTGTCAGCTCCCAGCACGTGTTTTCAGCCCAGCGGGATGCCTTGACTTTGGTGCTGTCCTGTCCCGCGCGCAGTGCGGAAGGGTCTAAGCAGCACACTATCCGAATTGCGGCTTTGTCCTGAGGTAGAACCTCTGGCTCCGTGTCCTTTCCTTCAACTCCGTCCCTGGGTCGTTCCCAGCAAAGCAGAATGGAATGCTCAGGCGGGATCACAGTCACACCCGGGTCTCTCTTGACTTCCCAAGACATACGTTTGGTAACGACCTTGATACTGAGAATGAAATCCTTGATATGTAAGCACTCCCGTGAGCTGCCAAGCGCTGCCAGAATGCCTGGCACATTGACCACTCCTCGTCTGCAATTCGTCGCTAGCACGTGTGCGCTGACGCTCTGGATGCTGTCATATTTCATTAGAGCCTGTGTTGCTATCGCGTGCGCTTCCGCCAGCGGCTGTCCCACAAGCAAGACGTGTTCGAAGGCCTTCGCCGTGGCCTCTGTGACTTTCCAATCATTGACAGGCTTGTTTGCTCCTATCTGTTGCAGCGATTTGAGTGCGGTCTTGTGCTCTCCCTGGTAGATGCGGCGCCCTTGGACCGCAGTGAAGCCGTATTTGCCCTCAATCTCATGCACCGCAGTCGCCGTGGGCTGCAGTGGTTCCCCCAGGTCTGGGACATCCTGCACGACAAGCCTGCTTTGGGTTTTCATTCGTCGTTGTAGCGCCTCCCGGTATGAGGGGGTTTCATCCTTGGCCGCATTGGCCTGTGCTTTCGAGGGTGTAAGCGTACCTCCTGCCGCTTGCAGCGCCGCGCGCAAATCTTTGACAGTGCCTCTCAGTTCCCGGATAATGCCGAGGAGCTCCTCTTCCCTTGTAGTTGCAGCTGGAGTAGCAGCAGCGACAGATGCCGTTGGCTTCGGCTTCGGCGAGCTCCGCCCACTGAGTAGTGGCGCAAGGGCAGCAGCCAGAGCTTCCAGGAGCTCCGGGCGCTGCAATGCTTCCAAAATTTCATGCGTGATTGCGGACATTTTGTGTGACCCGTGAGGTCGTGCCAGGCAGGGGGTTCACCAGCCCAGGGGCCGCCCGTGTAGTTGAGGTTACCGATGTACGTGCCTGTTTGGCTTTCGGTTGGGTATGCAGTGTCACCAGCTGGCAGGCACCAAACAAAACACCTTTGTGTGTGTGTGTGTGTGTGTGATAAGGGGGTTTCACTATTTTTACCAGGTCTCCCGGTTGAGCCTGTGTGGTCACACTGGCGTCCTCAGGTCGGGTAGCTCCCCATTGTTGAGGCTCACGGTGCAGTGTGGTGTGTATGTGTGTGACAAGCGGGGGAGGGGGGGGTTAAGAGGTGCCAGCATGGGTCAGCAGGTGTACTCCAATCTGTGTACCCAACGTCTTGGTGATAACCTATTCTGGAAAGGCCCTCAGGTGACATTCCTTGCACAAGCATGTAGCACATGGGCACTAGTCAATTCAGGGATCTCTCAATTGCACGGAAAACACCGGTTGGCTATGCCAACCGCAACATAGCAAACAAAAAATCACTCTGACAACAGACAAACCACAGACCCCTCTGGATTGTGACCCACCCTGTTGCCCACAGCACCCAGCCCCACCACAGCAACCCCTCTTCGCAAGGGACCAGAGTGTTACTGCCTGTCTGTGCCCAGCTGCAATGACAGCTGTGGCCATGTGCTGCATGGGTTTGGGTGCTCGCTCAGAGTAGGGCTGCTCACTTGCTGGCCAGGCCCTGTCGCCTGGGGCCATGCACCAAAGGCCACCAGCAGATCCGGGTTCAATGCACCAACCCCTACCTTGGTGAAAATCTGCCCTGGAATCTGAATGTACGGGGAGGTGTGTCAGACGCCCAATTGATTTCACCAAGAACACATCATTTGCAAAGATACCACACCTCTGTACAGCTCCACACACACACACACACACACACTCTCTCTCTCTCTCTCTCTCTCTCTCTCTCTCTCTCTCTCTCTCTCTCTCTCTCTCTCTCTCCCTCCCTCCCTCCCTCCCACCCCGTGGAAGCCAGTATGCATCTGCAAAAGACAGGCTGTCAGCAAGGGCCAAACTCCACTGACACAAGCTGGCGGAGTCATGGCCTTCCCTACCCGCCTGTCTACCCTTGGTTAGATTATGTGGGCCCTGTAAGGGATTCATATACAACCTATAATAGATCTGTATGCAGCCTATGTGGAATCGTTATAGGCACTGTATGGAAGCTGCAAAGGGGTTCTCTGTAGGGGATCTATGCAAAGGATCTGGTGGTTGTTATTTCAGGGGTTGAATGGTCATGGGTGGGGTTGGTCCACCGTTTGCGTTGATAGGAAGGGCAAACAAAGGGCATTGGCATCTGCTACAACCCAAATATCAAGGAACTGGGGGGTTGCAGGGGAGGCAGCACAATGCCATGTATTACTCACAGGGCAAGAGGGTGCCTGCACACAGTGTGCAAACAGGGTCTGGCGATAAGAATACTGAAATTACCCCCCTGTCCCAGTAGGGATCCCAAATGCATAGAGGCTGCCCCCTTTACTTTTTTTGAGGGTTGAAACCTAAAATTAAAACCAAAGGAGATATTGAAAATAGAATGACCAAACAGACATGTGAAGAATCAGAAGCAGAGAGATAATGCAAATCACACGTCTGAAAAGACCTATCCTATTTCCCAGTTCAGACCTGGTAGGCCCTCAACAATCAAAATGACAGACAGGACAGACACCCATACAAAACGACACGCCACTTGTGTGTGTGCGTGTGCGCGCGTGCACTCTGTACTATTAACGGGCAAAGGCCGATTAAAGTCCTGGACGCTGTGTGTACTATCAATGAGGGCAGCTGGCTTTTAGTGTCCTGGACGCTTGTACTACTAACAAGGGCAGTTGGCTATTAATGTCCTGGCCGCTCTTGGGTTGTACTATTTATGAGGGCATGTGGTTTTAATGTCCGAAACTCCACTCTGTACTATTAACGATGCCTATGTGTGGCCCTGAGCTGGGACGCCATGTTAGCCCGGCATGGGGGCAGGGCTGGTTATATGCGAAATGCCCGTGATTGTGTGTGTGTGTGTGTGTGTGTGTGTGTGTGTGTGTGTGTGTGTGGTAGTACCGTTTTTACCAGGTCTGCCCGGTTGGACCCGTATGGCCACACTGGCGTCCTCGGGCCGGGTCGCTCCCCATTATAGCAGGCCTTCGGTGCAGGCCAGGGGTGCATCCCTGTATTGCCCCTTGGCCAGTGCGTTATGCACTTGGGCCAGAACCTGGCTCGCTGCCCCAGGACCACCCTGGAAGTGGGGTGGTAGCTCCGTGGCTTCCGCCGGGCCAGCTCCACGGCAATAGTTCAATGAGCCCGTCATCGCCATGTTGCCCCGTGTGTTGTGTATGTATTGGGGTTTTCACAGCTGGTGGTGCTTGCGGCAGCGAGGCGTCCTCCACGACCTACTCAATTTGGCGATTTCCCCAGAGAGGATGCCCTTGACACACGGCTGCCGCCGCCCGCCTCCAGACATGCCCTCACCGGGGATCGATCCCACGACCTTACGGTTGCGAGACCTACGCTTCGCCCGGTTGAGTGAGCCGGGGATCTTTTTTTTACCAGGTCTGCCCGGTTGGACCCGTATGGCCACACTAGCGTCCTCGGGTCGGGTCGCTCCCCATTATAGTAGGCCTTTGGTGCAAGCCTTCGGTGCAGGCCAGGGGTGCATCCCTGTATTGCCCCTCGACCAGTGTGTGTGTGTGTGTTTGTGTGTGTGTGTGTGACGCCCAAGTATCTCAATCAAAGCTCAAACTGTGAGGTTCATGAGGCTTGGCCGCGGTTGGGCCAGGTTTGCACCGCAACAACGCCGGGTAGGGGGGGATTTAATCATCAAAAATCCTAGCAGTGGGCGCCAGGGTGGAGGTGCTGTGACATCAAATCCCTGCCCTAGGCCAAGTTGTTGCACTGCGTGTGCACTGCGTGCATACTGCGCACACAGAGGCTGGGATACCCACCCAAGAATACCTGTCACCCAACTGGTTGCATAGCGAAGCAGCAAAGCCCACACGAGAACAATGAAACTGCCTTCAATTTGGTACTCTACTGTCCCTATGTGACGTGGTGTGGTAAGGATGAAGGCCGTACCACAAACTCCTCAAGGTCCGCGGGAATTGACATGTGTATTCTACGAACAAAGCGCAAAATACAACAGTTCCACAGCAAACATTCTGAAGTTGTATCACCACATACTAGGATCAGGGTGCCCGTTTGACATTTGGCAACAAACATGGGAGAGGCATGAACACAGAGAAGGGGGCTGAATTACAACCGTAACACCTAACGTAAGAAAGATTGGCCCGGTTTCCTCAATAGCAGCGGAAGTTGAGTCGAAGACAAAGGATGGTTAGGTTCCTTGTAGGTACTGAAACCATCGAAGCAGAGCTCAGGGCGGCCTTGGGTTCCCCGAAGGTACCTCCTTTGCACTTACCCACAGAAGCGATCAACGTCGATGTTCCGGCTTCCTTCCTTCGTCACTCAACATGGTTACATCACCCCTGCTAAAAAAACCCTAGTATGGAACCAAAAACTTGTCAAAAGGGGCCAAGTAGGGTCCAAGTATTTGCTGACATCCAAAACTTCGCACTGTGTGCGCACTGCGTGCACGGCATTCCCCTAGTGCACTTGGAGATGCCCCCCCCCCCCCTTCCTTATCAATCCCTTTCTCTCTACGTCGCACTGTGTGCCGCTCAAGATGGGGGCCTCAGCAGTCTTGATGAAGCCCAGGACAGCCGCGACTCATATTGTGACACAATCAGCATTTTGGAGTACCATACCGCACCTTCGCAAGAACACCATGTTCATTGATGTGCTGGACATGTGCTCATGGCTGGTATGTACACTGGGTGCACTGCAACACATCATGTGCCCTTGTTCATTGCTTTTACTGCACCGGGGAGAGGATGGGGCGGGGGCGGGGGAGCGGTGTTGTGCACCTCATCTCGCCTATGCCAACACCCCAAAAATGCAATCGAATCCAAAATGTTAGATGGTGGGGATGATCAGCGGGATGATCAGCAACCAGAACCCATTGCACGTGCCCCTGGGAGTGGCCCCCCACCCTCATACCATCATCTCTCAATCCGCCTCTCTATGTACCCCCACCCCCTCAGCACGCCTCCGTCCCCCTGCTCACTCCAAACACTTTGCATCCCCCTCCTGCCTCCATACCCCTGGGTAGTCCCCTCCCCCACCTCCATGATCCTGCTGCAGAGAGCTTGACGCCACCTCCTGGTTCACTCTCACTGTCCCTCTGCAGAGCCCTACCTCTCAAATACCCCCGTCTCTCTAAATGTGTTGACCTCTCAGCACATCTCCAGGTTTGAGCACACCCTTGCCTCTTTCCACAACCCTGCCCCTTTGGACATCCCCCACCCAACCTTCTACAGGCCAGATCACCGCACCCAGGGTCTCTGACAACAGTGGCTCACACTTCCTGCCCATGGAGCAGGCCTCCATGCTGGCATTGACAGAACGCAGTGGCATAGTGATTGTGGAATGTCTACAAAACTGTAAGATGTGAACACTTGAAGCAAAGAGGTCCAGGAGAGGCTCGGCAGGAAGTTATCCTGTGGTGGTGCTTGTTCAACTCTACCGTGCAGTAATACCTTGGGGAAGTTCTCGCACTGCGTGCATACTGCGCACGCAGAGGCTGGGATACTCACCCAAGTAATACAGTTGGTGGTGACCGTATTATTTCCTCGGAATCCATTTCAGAAAAATAGACAATCCAAGAATATTTGACTATTTATGGAAGCACTTTTCCTTCATAGGAAACCAAGGGCACAGGATCAATGTTTTACCACCAAAAGGTAGCTAGGGTGCGAGTATTTGCCGACATCCAAAACTTCGCACTGCGTGCACGGCATTCCCCTTGTAACACCTCCGCCCCCATTTGACGCAACACACAGGAAAAATACCATACAGGCATCACATAACTCGTGCTGTCTGAAATAATGCAGAGATATTGCTGAAGATTCGCTTTTGTCCCCGCAAATCGTTCAGGTACTATTTCACGGCTATGTGCTGGAAGGGAAGCATTTTAAGGGAGCTTGGAGATGCGCGGTCCTGCCATTGCATCCCTGACGGGTCCTGTGGCTGGGCATCTCCGATGCCGACAGGGATGGAGGCTCCATTGCTGTCTCTGATTACGTTTGCTTGATGGTAGTTTGGCCGTGGTCATTCCTGCTGTGCGGAGCATTTGTGGGAGTTGCATGCTGTGCACCATGGTGTGGTGCTGTGTGCAATAGATTGGGAAGGGGGGGCCCCCCATCGATGCGTGCCAGCGCTGGCACTGACTGAGAGTG
Source organism: Eutreptiella sp. 'Long Island Sound 2002' (assembly GCA_964036045.1). Classification (NCBI taxonomy): domain Eukaryota; phylum Euglenozoa; class Euglenophyceae; order Eutreptiales; family Eutreptiaceae; genus Eutreptiella; species Eutreptiella sp. 'Long Island Sound 2002'. The sequence continues at coordinate 26,811,390 of OZ038398.1, read as the reverse complement.
TCTGGTTAGCTCGTGTGGCGTCTGGAGCGCCGGCATTGGGTCAGAGGACCCTGTGTGGAAGGGCAGCATGGGAGGCACTTCCTCCAACGGCACAAAGTCAATGGCATATGGACATCTCGTGTCTATTGGATCTGCCTCTCTCACAGTGGTTAGTGGCTATGTGCTGGATTCAGACATGGGCATTGCTTTGCCACAAACCGGGCCTTTTATGGATCTCCTCCTCCTGCTCCTCAGCATCCTCACGTTACTCCTCAGGGTGATCAAGCCCATCAATAGGGCCGCTCAGTAGGCCATTGTCCATTAGTGTTGCCTTTGGTGGGGCTCAACAACAAATCAGAATACACCAACACAGATGGGGCCCAAAAACATTCTGCAGGTAGAGGCCGCCCAACATAACACCGGGGTATGCATATGAGCATGTATGTATGGGAGGGCGGCGTTTGCAAAGGGGCAAGGGTTATCTAGCGGGCTGATGTGTCGAGGGGCCGCGGTATGCCGCGGACGGGGGGAGGGTGGCATATGGGAGGAGGGTTGCATACAGGTGGGCCTATGCGGAGGGGTGGTGGTCTGAATAGGGGCGGTGGTGTGCCACAGGGGCTGAACATGCAAAGGAGCAGGGGTCTGCAGAGTGGTGGGGTTGTGACAGCATCTCTTAACTGCATTTTGGGCATGAAATGGCACGCAGTACCACTACTATCGAGTGCATGCGCTCTGCAGCCCTTCCCCTTGGGTGGTGTCGGAAAAAGGTGAGGTGGAACCACAGGAACCGCCGTCACATGCCATCCACAGCCTTTTATGCAGAGCCTCCCAAAGAAGCCCCAGAATATGATGCTCCACGAGATGCTATTGTGGAAGCCGGCTTCATGGAAAAGGTGGGAAATCTCGCCTTGCGATCCGCCACCGCAGTACAGTGGAGAGTGTGGGAGGACGTACTTGGGAAAAGTGACGGCACCATGCCGAAGACCCAGCAACGAGACGATTGAAGCGGCGTGTCTGGAATCCAGTGTCTGAATAATCGGGTCAGTACCCCACTTGAGATGTGCAAAAAAATCAGGGGAGCATGCGGGCATATAGGGCGGGAACCCCCCCCCCCCCCACGCCAAGACACAGGGTTTCACCCGGTGCAGTGGGTCGAAAAGACTCACTAACCGTGTGCAACAACTTGCTCAGCGGCAAGACAGCTTCTTCCAACTAGAACCAAAGATGGGACCACTAGACAGCCACGGGACAATAGAACTGCCGGCTTAGCATGCCCCCCTCCCCCTCACCCCCGAATCGAGGCCCGATTCCCCTGATTTACCCCGATTCTTTATCCCGATTCAGCGGGATCCCAAGGTTGGACACCAGACGCAAACACTGTAGTTTCGACGGTATGTGCACCCCCGTGTACATGCATGAGGTGTACGCATCCCTTGGTGCACGGACATTGGTCCACTTCGAAGCGCAAGAAGTATATTGAGTTCGTGGGTGAGATGCCGCGCTGATACCCGGTGGAGTTTAGCATGTGAAGCCTCGGAGCATCATAAAATTCTTGGTTGCTGAAATGAAGTGGCTTCGCCGAGGCCACTCGCCAGGACTCAAGCACTGAGCATGCCGCCGGGTTTCTGGCCCCCGTGCGTCTGCGAGTATGTCCGCAATGCACGCCTGAAGCTGCCGTGATCCCACCGGAAAAAGCCTCAGGTGTCCCCAAACCCCGCTTTTCAATCCATGGGCAATGTACTGGGGCCCAGGGCAATTTACTGGGGCCCGGGGCAATCCATCGTATGGCAGGGTCCAAAACTGTGTTCTAGGGAGGCGAGGAGGTGCTGTCGCGTTGTGGGCGTTGTCCCGCGAACCTGCGTACCGTTGGGGGGGCAGTTGTCAAAATACTGATATCAACATCACGACGGCTGCCGTTTTGCCACGAACCCATGTCAATACCCCGCAGTGAAGTGGTCATTCCAGGAACTTGTGGTGGGGCTGGGAGAACTGCTGCAGTCAATACGTGCAAAGGCGCATAAGTCGTGAGCTACGAAGTTTGTGCAGCTGCAGGCACCATCGCGAATTTGTGGCAAAAGCTGTAACAATCTGGACCCACGCAAAGAAGAGCGCGCCGTAGCCGAAGAACCAAAGTCAGAGGTGAAGGGGAAGGTGCTTGCAGCAGGAGCACGGGGGATAGCAGATCTGGATGGGGAGCGGTGCAACTCCTCGTTCGGTCGACGGCCACACAATCCATAGCCCAACAATACCACGTCAAAGCTTGGGCACTGCCTGTCGAATGGATCATGGTACGGACTGCAAAAGCGCGAGAGGGGCTGGGGTGATTGCTGGTTTGGGTGACGCCTTGGGGAGCAGTCGTCCAGCAACTGCCTGGCCTTCAACACTGACCCAACACCAGCCTTCACCACGAATCAGCCGACAGTTCGAGCCTGCCATCGCCGTTGGCGGAACGCCACCTGCCCTCAGGGGGTTCGGGAGAGTCCTCGGAAGTGGAGTGGGCCAGCACCGCCACAGCAGCGAAGGCGGGTCAAGGAACAGGGGATTGGCTTCTTGTTAGTCGCCCGATGCTTCATTCGTTACGGACCACCGACGGGATAAAACTGGCCCCAGTTCCCCAAGAATAACCGATTCACTGATGCGACCCCCCCCCCGGAATGCCCCTTTGTCAGTTACCTGTTTGTGTGCTGGAGGGAGGGGAGGGGAGGGGACGGAAACACTGACTCTGTGGGACATGGCCGGGAGCTCTGAGCAGGAGTGGCGGAGGCCCCAACTCAAATCTATGGCCAAAAGGGTCCGACGAGAAATGACCCGAGATACGCTGTCACGAGGGGACGGGGCGGAAACCACCTTCTCCATGACCCGCAGTCCCTTCCTGTTGACCCCCCCACCCCCCCCCCACGCCGTCATTCAACTGAAACGCCGAGGGTTCGCGAGCGGTTGGCTGGCCGTCTGCCTCCGAGCGGCGAGGAAGGCGCTAGAAAGACGCACCAGCCCCAGCGGTAGACAGAGGTCATGCATGACCTGCATGACAGGTCATGCAGGGCAGGGCGAGGGCGGCGTTGTGACTGCCAATCGCGTGGTGAGGTGCTGTGCACTGGCAAAGCTACTGGTCTGTACAGCGGGGCTGGGCGGGTCATGCATCGCGGTGTCTGCGGGCACGCAGAGCGCGGCGCCGGCGAGTTTGGGGCTGGGGGGCATCGGGGTCATGGAGAAGACAACGACGTGCCCCGTCACTAGCCCGCCCGCGAAGCACTGCCCGTTTTGGTGGAAGTCCACACTGCACACGGGGTCCGCTGTGCTGAACTGGTCCACTGGCGTGAGGTCGTGCAGCCGCCAGAGGCGCAGTGCGGGCTCATCTGCGGTGCTGGGGTTGCCACCGGTGACGAGGGCTTGGGCTTCAGGGCTGAAGGCGGCGCACTGGAGGGAGTGGCCTGCGTTGGCGGAGCGCAGGGGGATTCCATTGATGGAGCAAAGGTGGAGGACGCTGTCGAGGGACGAGTAGAAGAGAATGTGGCCGTGCGGGGCCGTAACGATGATGCGATTGATGGGCAGCTGCTGCGGGTGGAGGAAGAAGCGCTCGTACGTGCCGCAGAGGGAGTGGAGGATGATAGTGCCGCCGACTGCAGGTGTTGCGGCATGGGAACGGGAGCAGAGAGGGAGGGAGGGAGGGAGGGAGGGAGGGAGGGAGGGAGGGAGGGAGGGAGGGAGGGAGGGAGGGAGGGAGGGAGGGAGGGAGGGAGGGAGGGAGGGAGGGAGGGAGGGAGGGAGGGAGGGAGGGAGGGAGGGAGGGAGGGAGGGAGGGAGGGAGGGAGGGAGGGAGGGAGGGAGGGAGGGAGGCTGCTTTGGAACTGGAGTTGGGAAAAAGCATTTCATACGGTTCACACTGCCTTTTCAAGGACCTGTCACAAGGTCGCCGCACTCTGCTGATTCCATATCCACTTTGCTGTCGCTCCACTCCACTCCAACCCAAAGTCTACGACGTCAGCAATGGTCACAGGAACAATGCAGAGAACTGCGGTTTGAACTTAATCTGCTTGTTCTTGCGTGCTTCGGGCTACAGATGTGGCCACAGATGCCACCTCTGTCTAGCTCACCAATGTATCTATGTGTTTGGTACTTTTACAATCTTTGTAAATCGCTGTTGCACCTTCCTGCCGCATGGTACGCCCCCTTTCCAACCCAACCCAAAGCATGATTCCCCACATTTCAGTGATGGATGCACTGGTGAGACAGCATTGACTGCATCAAGTGTTTCAGAACCAAACTGCGCAAACCATCTTTCTGGTTCACATCAACAGAACAAGAGCTAAATCATCATGTGGCCTTTGCAAAAATGTAATATCGGGGCCTGAAGTGGACAGGGGATGAGAAAAAAATCTTACGACGACAAAACATATGGTCTGGGGTCGGAAGTATCTGCATAACTTTTCTCAAATGACATAACAGTGCCCACCAGAATCCTAACTTGTATGTGGCGCTAAATGAATTGCATTCCATTATGAATGCCTTTTTGTAAACCATGTTACTGCACCTGTGCTGCCTCAATTTCATTTGTATCTGCCCCCCATCTGCCCTCAAAACACCGTCAACAAACGACATTTTGAAGTACGGCGGAACTCTATTGACCATTCCGACAAGTCTTGCAAACGGTACGTAGAAGCACCTTGTTAGTACCACCAACATGCAATGAAGGCCCCTTGGATTTCCTGCAAGACGGGGGCATCACACGCTGGTGGGAATGCACCATGCAGCACACTTTCCAGGCTGTCCATGATGCACACAAGACATCGATGGTGCACTGCTCGGCCGCCTTCAATGGCCAGCAAAACATACAAAGGGAGTGGGCAAGACCGGGTCTGCAGGCATACACAGCTACACATGAGGTCCTGCCCGAGACCTGTGCGACATAAGGGTTGGTTGCCCTCTATTTCGGTCTCTTTCTCCTGCTCCCTCAGGCACTTCCCTCCTACATGCCATAAGCCCCAAAGACATAGACCGTTGCTTGCGTTGCCCATCTAGCAGCGAAGAACAGCCCTGGGAGAAATAGCTTGAATACTGGATGTCACCTCTGTAGGCTGACCTCCAGCCCCTCCCCCAAACCGTCTGTCCTCCTCCACTCCAGAGGCCCTGAGACCTAGCTGATGAGTCTTGGGTGTGGCTAATGTGCATGATAAGTGTACTGTGGGCACCCGAGGGGTTGGGGGAAAAGGTTTGCAGGGGGCAGGGGTCGTTTGGGCCCCTTTTCCGGACCCCCCCCCCCCCCGGCCGCCAGAACGTATCCAATACCCAGTACATCAAAAAAAAAATTGGAAAATGACCTGTTCAGCATGTTGCCGTCAAGAAACAAATCAGAATCTTCATTCTCGGCCAATTCAGGGATCACTGACCGAACCAACACACAGCAAACACAGGAAAGCGGAAGATTACTCATTGCCAGCCCAATCACAGTGATCTCTTTGATCTCTATTCCAAAACCAATAGGTTGTCACATTGCTCAACCGAAATTCATGCAGCAAGCAACAAAGCTCGTGGTCTTACAACGCCATGTCCCGCACTACTGTCACACACTCGCACTGCGTTGTCATTGGTACACTAAAAAAAACCTGCCTTTTGCACGTCGTGGCGTGCTTCTTGTCTCTTCCATGTGGTGAGTCTATCTTTGAGCCAACAATAAGAGCGCATTGATTACATCTTAACATGTCAGGGGAGCGGCAGTTGGGCTGGGAAGCCAACACAGCCAACGAGCACTGGGAAATTGTCATCTGTGGCCTAATGCACATAGGGTAGATGTAGAACAATAACCGAACACTCTTTGACCTGCGCTGAAGGCAAGGAGAAAATTTTGTTCGGTCACTGAAAAACGTTCCCAAAACCCAGGTTTCCAGCTGACTTAGAGCGGAGGGGAGAGGGGGGGACCCCCCCCCCGCTGCGGGAACGGCAATTACTCTGCCATTCTGAATACAAGCCCCCTCCCCCCCCCCTCCCCTGAAGTTTTTTTTTGGCCTCGGAATCCTGGGGCCCAGCTGCAAATTTGGCGGAAAAACTTAGCAAATTCATGAAACATGCCGCTCATTCTGGCATGTCTCGCTTCAAATTAGCCAAAATTGTGGCAAAAAGACTACAAAAGGTCGCCATTGCGCCGTAAAAGTGGCATAGGCCCATGCGGATCTAGACCCCCCCTGAAATTAAGCACCGGACTTGCATTCAGAACTGCAGAGTAAAGCAAAACCCTGTGCCCCCCAATCCCCCGGGCAGCTCCCGTGACAAGGCCCAAAGAGGCCCAGGGGAGGCTGAGGGTGTCCAGAGTACAGGACTGGTCATCAAACTGCCACTATACATGGGCCTTTGTCACTCTGTCCTGGAAGGTGTTTTTTGAATGTTCTTAGCCGCATCAACTTGTTCTGGGGCTGACGTCCCCCATGTCATGGAAGGTGTTTCCACAACCATCCGGGGGTAGAGGAGCTCCAACAACCTCCCCTGCAACCCTCCCTTTCGCCCTCACACCTTTTTCCCGGTGTTGTCTACCACCATATTGCACTTCCCCTCGGGCCTCACTGGGGCTACGCTATTATTCAGCCCAAAAAGCTGCATTTGTTTTGTTGCGGTGCATAAGATCATGATTGACAGAGATCGTACACATCGCTGTATTACACTTCGCTTTTGGGGGGGGGAGGGCTCGTTGGGCCGTGGAACAGAGGCCACAACTCTTGGGAGGTGGCAGTGGGTACACAGCTGTGCCCCTGGTGGTAGAGGGCCTTTCTACCATGAGAACCAAGAGTATTGACATGACTTTGACACTAAAGAGACCAGATGGTTGTACCAATTGCATCAGCCAAGAGCCATTGTTTGTGCCGCTGGGAGGGCCTATGACACCCGAGACCGCCGTTTTTCATCCAGCCCACAGGTGGACATCGCCACCCCTATTTCATTCCTTGTGTGACTTGCCCCACCAGTGGCACTTCCTGCCCAAGGAGCACCTGCCCCCACGCCCCCCGTTGGTGTCTCTTGCGGGGGGTACCGCAAGCAATTTCCATACATTCCCTGCCAAGGTCCAGTCGTGGCATCCCGTGTACAAAAGGGACGTGTCACTATGAGGGTAGCCCTGGGTTTGGCCAGCCATCACGGACCACGGGTACGGGAAGCACACCGTATCTCTGTCAAGGGTGAGGGTATTTGTGGCAATCGTGGGGAGAGAGGCACACACACACACACACACACACACACACACACACACACACACACACACACACACACACACACACACACACACACACACACACACACACACACACACACACACACCCACGCACGCACGCACGCACGCACGCACGCACACACGCACGCACGCACGCACGCACGTGCGCATGCATGTCAAGCGACCCTCGCGCGATGCGCAAAACATACCCGTTTTGAACGGGATTTGGGAAGGTTTCGGCGCGGTCTGTAACGCAGGGGAAAACGGGTCACGGGCAAAAGCAACGTGCCCTTTGCCGGAGACGCAAATGGTGCTGCAATGCCCCCCCCCCCCCCCCAACACACACATGCAGACAGATACGGAGGTGGGCACGCGCGCGCCCAAGACCTGAGCCGCTGGCCACCACATCGACGTCCCGGCGCACGCCCACAGCGGACACGGTATCGTCGTGGCCGCAGAGGCGGGCATGCAGCGTGACGGCCGCCCCCGTGCGCATCGCCGGGGGCAGAGTCCAGACGATGCACGTCGTGTCCTGACTGCCCGTGACCAGCACGCCCCCGTCCTCCGACGCCGTGACGCACGTGACCACGTCGTAGTGGCGCCCCAGCGTCGCCAGAGGGCGCAGCTGCGAGCCCGCGAAGTGGTACAGCCGCGCGTTGCAGTCGCCGGGGGCGGCCGCGCAGATCAGGGCCTCGCGGCCATGGCCCACGATGGCGTAGGAGCTCTGCGGCTGATAGTCAAGGCCCCGGCGAAGGGATAGGCACATGGGCACAGACGCACGGGCGAATTCCGGGTACCGCGAGGGGGAGCTGCTGCGGATGCGCTTCGGAGAGAGCAGCGGGAGGAGCGTTGGGGGGACGGCGCGGGGGCCCTGCACAAGAGAAGGCGGTGCGGAGGGGGTGTTCAGCGATTGTTTTTTTTTGATTTTGCGCCAAAAAGTTTGAACCGTTGGCCCCAGAAATTGTACGTTGCGGATTGTGTTTGCCTGGAGCAGCAGGCAGTGAGGGCCCCCCAACTCCCTGTGCAATACAGGGGGGGGGGCGGATGTGGTGCCTATTCAATTTGGCAGTGGCTATGTTGTCTGTGGGAAATTTGGTGGAAGCCCCTGGATTTAGGGCGGTAAATTTGGCGGACACTCCCAGAAAACAAGCTTAAATCCTCTTGCGCCGAAGGCGCGGAAGCAAAATTTTGACTTGACCCCTGGATTTCGCGTGGTAAACTTGGCGGCCAAATTGAAACGGCAAATTTCCTACATCAAATTTACTGCCCACCAAATCCCCCCCCCCCCCCCACCTCGCCAGACCATGTGTGCCAGCGGTGTCGGAACCAAGACGAACCCGCCCTGTCATTCCCTTGCCCACCCACTCCGACGACCATGAAACTTCAGCGCAGAACCAGCAACGACAATGCACAGATGTATTTTGATTTACAATCATTTTGAAAATTTGCACAATTTTGCGTTCCTTTTTGTCTGTTGTTGTTCGGGCTCACTCACTCTCTCTCTCGCTCTCTTTCTCTTTGTTTTTCGCTGAAGCAACTTCATACGCACGCCCTCCACTGGAACTAGTTGGCTCTTCACATCGAAATGACATGCAGCGACACGCTCCCATGGCACACTGTCGTTCCAATATCCCGGGCGCCACCCCTTGCAGTTGCCCCCACACCTCGGGCGTGACGACGGGGCGTGGGGTGAAGGGGAAGCCGGACACGAGCCCCATTGAACTGACAGCAAAGATCCAGTCAAGGCCCACGTGAAGGACTACCAAAGGCTGTGAACTCACGGATATGGGGCTGCGGTGCCGCTTGACGAGAGACACGTGGTCAAGGAGTGGAAGAGGGTTGGCTTCCAGCAGCGGCTCCCGCTTGGGGTGCTTTCGGCGGAACAGTTGCAGCGGGGCCTGCCCAAAATTGTCAATCTGAGATAGGACCTGCAAGAGCGAGGGAAGGGGGGGGGGAAGGGAGGGAGGGGTGGGGGGTGAGGGAGAGGGGCAGGGTGGGGCAGGGAGGGAGGGAGGAGAGTGGAGTTCCAGAGGCTGCCTCCCTGTCGTACGACCTCTTCAAGGACTGCGACTCGTCCGAAAAACTAGCTGCCGTCCTTTACGGCAGTCGCCCCAACGTAGTGCTCGTTGGGGAAATGGATGAATATGACAAAATCCAAAATGCAATTAAGAGGCTGCTTGCTGATTTGCCCATGCTGGGCCGCTTTGTTGCCATCCTGCTTGAACCTGTCAGCGACGATGATGACAAGCCATCGTTTCTCAATCGGGCACTCGCCCTCAACTCGGAGGGAGGGAGGGGCAGGGAGGGAGGGAGAGAGGGGGACCCTTCGGTGGGGGGCTCCAAGGGTCTGTCGCTCTTAGGGCTGTCTGGGATGGGGATCTGAAGGGGGGGACCTTGGAGCCCCCTAAATTTGGGGTGGGGGAAGGGGCTCCAAGGGGCCACAAACCCATTTGCTCAGTCTGGGTGCCATACTATGACTCTAAGGGCCAGCCTCATGTTTCTCAGCCGGAGGGCACCCGAAAAGGGCCCCAAGGGTCAGCCCCGCATTTCCAAAATTGACAGCGTCTGGTGAGCGCCTGCATGGATGACTCTAGGTTGCAGCTGAAAAGACTGCCATTGGCACTGGCAAGGCCCCTTCTTCCACCGCATGGGGCACTTGACCCAGACATGATGACCCCCCAAGGTCGGAGGTCCGGCTATATTGGCGAAGCAGGGGCCTAGAGCCAGTAATGGTGCTTGGGCCTCTGCCTGGGCACTGTGGGATGCAATGGGCACAGGTGCGGCAACAGCATCCTTGGACGGACCAGCAGCGGGGAAGCATGCAACGCGTGTGGCAGAGCTAACGGTTGGGCAGCTTGCATAGGCCACGGTGTACAACAACTTGTGGAGGTAGTGTGCAGCTTGGAGAGGGGGGGGGGATGGATAGGGGAGGGAACAGGAAGGGCTGTGCACAACGGGGCGTGTAGAAAAGAAGGTAAAGGCGCTGGGCGTTGCAATTTGTGTGTGTAGGGGTGAGTCATGGCAAAGGGTGCACTCTCCACACACCGAACCCTCTGGTGAGTTGGAGTATCGGTGAAGACATCGTCCATTTGGGCATAGATTTATCTGGTATCCCCAACGAAAGTATGAGACAAGCCGGGGAAGTGGCCCACAAACCTACCCACCAGCGGTGGACGCCACCTGCCCATGCGGGGCTCCTGGTCCATGACATGGATTGGGGTAGCGGGCTGGGGCTCTCCTACGATTCGACTGCACTCATGACAAAAGGCCGGAAGGTTTTGGAATAAGTGGCATACCGCGGCATGTTCTGTGGGGTCGGTTATCAACGTCAAATCCGCTGTACCCTCATACGTCAGTGGGTGGAAGCAATTGTGGGCTTCATGGGCGGCATGCCCGCGTTGTTTGTACCCAAAGATGAGATCGATCCACTCGTCCAAATGCAAAGAGACGTGCTCGCTCTCCAATGCCTGTGGTATGACGAACAGGGTTTGCGATCTAGTTTAGGGCAGGCAATGAAGAGGCAGGGGGATTGGGAAGGCAGCAAGGGAGGAGGAAAGCAGGGGCTTAGGGGGTGAGCAAGCCAGGCAGGCAGGCAGACCAGCCAGCAGGCATCCAGGCAGGGATGGATGAATGCATGCACGGAGGAAGGGAGGCAGGCAGGCACACAGGGGGTTTACAAATGCAGGCTGCAGTCGCACAAGCAGCACAGGAGGGCACGAGGGAGGGAGGTAGGCGGCAGGCAGACCTCTCGCATGATGCGCACAAACTCATACGGGTCTCCCCCAGCCCAGGGAGGCAAATTGATATCCCCCAGCTCTTCACCATTTTGCTTGCGCCCCAAATAAATGCCGTTGTTGTTCTTGAACACCTCGGGAAAACAGTAGAACTCGGGAATGAGCTCTTTGACGTCGCTGGTGCCTGAAGACGGAGATGTATGCGACCACCGTGTCAGCGCAGTTCCACATTGGGCAGTGTGGGCCATGTCAAATCTGGGCCAGCCCTGACCCAAGGTCTAGTGCATGCACATGTGATACGCATGCGGACACACACAATACACTTAACGTGCACATGGCACGCATATGCACTTGGGGACATCGAGGAACGAACTGGTGGTTTGAGTGGACTACCTCGGCTGGCCAAGCAACGCAAAGTATTGTTCAACTACATAGAGAGGGTGTGCTGATACTGTTGCACACAGGGTTGTAGTAGTGGTAGGAAGAGGAGGAGGAGGAGATGCAGACAATCACCACCACCGCTCGAGCGCCCCATGGTGCCAACGGCCCACCAGCGGAACCGCATGCAGGTGAGGTGACCCTAAGGGCCTTGCCTGACTGAGCATCATGCCAGCGTCTATCTCCTATGGCACCCAGTCTGTCGCCCCGAGCCTGGTATGCACTCATTCATAGCACTGTTTTTGGATTGCTTAAAGAGTATTCAATCTGTGCATGGTGTTGTGTTCAGCATAAAGGATTGCGTGCAAACTTATGCACTTCAGACATATATGCCTGGTCTGCTACATGATGTAGTTTGCTGAAAAGTGGAAGCTGAGCATAGTGTCAAGGACTGCATCTTGACGCAAACTCTCAACAGAGGAAATGCACCTCGCAGAGTACTGAGACCTGGCCTCAGTGTTAAGCGTTGTGTGTCACAGGTGGGATCGGCCCTTGCAATGGAGGCATTGGTAAAAGCCTGCAGTGGCACGCATGTGGTATGTATTACTGAACACAAGCCGTCACGTTTCGAGTAATTCAGTATTGCTGCAACCAATGTATTCACTGGCCAAAACATCTCTAGAAAACAGTTGTGCTCCACCCAGCCATGTTCCCCCCTTGGGGGGGGGGGGTAGACCCTGTCCCACTGCGACCCACCCCCCAGCAATCTGTCAACAACTCGGCACGGGGGGGAAAATCAGGGGGGTGTCTGCGGGGGGGTTCAGAAACCACCGATCAGTTGGTTATGCGGCCCAGGTAGCCGGACTTACGCAGCGCCCCTAACCAAAAGGCTTCTCATGATGTGTCACTAGGCTGTACAAAGAGAACAAAAAGAGAAGCAACGAAACCATAACGTCCACAACCCTACACAACAACCTTAAATACATGTTAGTATTGCATCCTCACTGGGGGTTGAAAAAATTTTCCGGGCTGCTTTGCAGCCTGAGTGAGATCAACTATGGTCTAGTCCGTGAGTGTGAAGCCTTGTCCAACAATTTAGACACTTTGCTGAGTGAGGTTGTGGAGAACTGTACCATTGGATTACAAAATGGATGGTTCAAAAGACAATAGTCAACGTCAGTTGCTTGCCACCTGCTTTATGCCTGACAATGCATGCCTTCTAATGAAGATGTTTGGCACAAAATTAAAGGTACTTGATGGGGACTACCACAAGCAACATATGACATGATTGCTTGCTCAGTTTGGTAGCATGCAATGCTTTGTTGCTAGCATCACAATTGACAATGAGGCACCACCCAATGCAGGCATTTGTTGTGCCATTGAGTCGGTACACAATTGCATGAAGCTCTGACGAAGCGGAATGCAATGGTGGAATCTTCTGGTGTCGTCCATTTGTTTTGTGTGTTGTAGCCCCAATTGGATGTAGGCACCTGGTGACTGTACCGAGGTTGTGAGCGAGTTCAAATTTTTGGTGGACAATTACTGGGATGAACGGCAAAACTTTTCACTAGCTGTTGCCCTGCCCATGCATATTACTGTGGGTGGCCACGCTTGTGCAACTGAGGCCGCTACAGAGCGGCCTTCTCAAAGTGCAATTATACGACGAGGTATGCAACACAACCTGCACAACCACTCAGCATGTGTGTGTGTGTGTGTGTGTGTGTGTGTGTGTGTGTGTGTGTGTGTGTGTGTGTGTGTGTGTGTGTGTGTGTGCGTATGTGTGATGATTGCTAGTGTTGTGCTACGATTGGTGATGAAACAGACGACATTGAGACACGCCGGGATCAGCAATCACAAAGCATATGTGGAAGGCTTCAATGATCTCAGGATGGCGATTACCACTCTCCAGAGCCAAATGGCAGTGTTGTCAAAGTGGCAACATGAAGTCGTCAATCCAGAGCTGCACAAGCACCAATGAACTTGCTCCTGGACGATCACGCTGGGCAATCTGTGCACATTGTCACAATTTCTGCTGATAAGTTGGGTTTTAAAAAAACGGAAGAAAAAAAAGAAGCATGGCGCCACCCTAATCCCCCACCAAAACACACTTCGAGACAATTAGTGAGGCACCCTGCACATCATCACTCACACCATGTTGATAGTCAGGCACCTGGCAGAAGCACGACCAGACCTGATTTGAGGTTGCTTCAGTTTCTCCCAGTTTCAATGGATCTTGAGAAGGGAATTAATCACAGTAGGGCTCAAAAGGCTAGCAAGCAGCAAGCAGCAAACAGCAAGCAGCAAGCAGCAAGCAGCCAGCAGCCACCAGCCAGCAGCCAGCAGCGGCAGCAGCAAGCAGCAAGCAGCCAGCAGCCAGCAGCAAGCACCAGGAGCCAGCAGCAAGCAGCCAGCAGCAAGCAGCCGGCAGCCAGCAGTAAGCAGCCAGCAGCAAGCAGAAAGCAGGCTGGGGGCGGGGGGCTACACACCGCTCGTGCATGAATTGAACGTCCGGGCCACGGCATCAAACATCCGGTCCGCATGGTCAAACTTGCCGCCCTGCAGCAGCAGGGCCCCTGTTGTGAAAGGCTCCAGCCGCATGAGATACCATAGTACGAACCCCGCGGTGCTGTAGTGCGACCCATAATGGTACGGCTCCTGCCCCGCCTCCACCAGTGATTTGTAGCGGTTCTGGACCATTTGTCGTCGCGCGGGACTGCCCAGCCACCCCATGGGCGTGGACAGGTCCCGGTACACTTTGGGATCCGAGAGATCAAGTGTCTCTGAGGTATAATCCTGGAGGACCCATGGGAATACAGGGTACTGCGAGAGGTCATTGTAGGTGCGGCCTGAGGGCAGTGCGAAGAAAAACATCAGCCGTCCAGCAAGCAGCTCATCATTTAGGCACACAATTGGACGGCACTTGAAGGGCAACCAACGGCACTTGAAGGGTAATCGACGGCGGTTGGAGGTCGACGTTTTCCAACAGAACAAAAAGACTCGTCCACCAAAAAACGCCCGGCTGCAGCAGTGCTGCAGTGGTGCAGTGGTGCTGCACATTCAGCCCAGCTCGGCCTGCCGCATGCCTCAACCTTTGTCCCACTTAACCTGCCACCCCTTGTGCCCCGTTCCCCGTTGAACGACCGGAGGACTTCGGAGGACCCCAACCCTCTCCCCTCCATTCCCCAGGGCTCGTTCCCCATTTCCCGTTAACCCTCCCCCTGCTGATGTTGAACAGCGCCTCCCAAGCCTCGACCTTCCACACGTGGCAAACGGCGAGGGGGGGCACACCAGCCCAGTGATTTAGGCACATCAGGTACTCGAAATTGGACATTTTCCGCTTCAACCACTGCTCTGTGCAGGGGCTCTTGGCGAAATCCTTTTCGGGTGCGAGAGACCGGGTTGCGAGGGTGACCCGCAGTTTGGCCTGGATCGCCATGAATATGTGCTCACAATCATGACGGTTCTCGAGATTGAACATGGCGCTTGTGCCATCATCAATCATAATCTGCGCAGAAGCGCAGGCAGAATTGCAGGAAGCAGGGAGGGAGACGGAGGCAGAGGGAGGGAGGGGGGGGAGTAGGGAGGGAGGGAGGGAGGGAGGGAGGGAGGGAGGGAGGGAGGGAGGGAGGGAGGGAGGGAGGGAGGGAGGGAGGGAGGGAGGGAGGGAGGGAGGGAGGGAGGAATGGCTCCTCGGCTATTGCCCTCCAGGCCAATATGCAGGCGCAGAGCACAAAAACATTCACCAGGTACCAACCATAGGGGACCAAACAGCGCCACCTGAGGGATCTTTGCACTGTGTGCGCGCTACGTGGATGTTCTTTTGGTCGCTGCAAGAGCGGCTCATTTGCGTGGGAAGTGTTGTCAACATCCACTTTGGCACTTCTTTAGTGGGTGCGTTTGTACCACTCACATTAGGGATCCCCACCGCTGCTTGTTGGAGTTTTGTTGCATGGCCATTAGCTTCCATTCCATCTTCAACACTTCAGCGAATTACAGTGGCTTACGCAGTCCTGGTGGGATACAATCTATCATGTTCCACTCATCTTCGTCTCCTTTTCCTTTTCCTTTTGCACGTGGGTTTTGGTGTCTGTTTGCAACCTTTCTAGCACCGCCTCGCCGCGCAGCATTTGTACATTTTTGGCAAACCCCCCCCTGCACCCCCATTAGCATGAGCGCTTCGGTATGGGGTTGCAGCATCTGCCCCCCTGTTTTTGGGCTGAGGAGTGAAATAGGTTTTGGAGTCAAACGAAACATTGGGGAGGCAGTACCATCAGTACTGGTGATATCCTAAACAGCGCAATAGAATTAGGTAAAATCATGATCCAAAACCCCCAAACTTGTCCTTTGCACCCCAAATACTACTTTGTCCAATACTGACATGAAGAAGAATGAGCCAAATACTCCAGATTACAATGTTGTTGGGCGTTTTGTGTGGGCTAATTGTAGGGGAAGTGTTGATTTTTGGCACTTCAGCTAAGATCCTACGAGCAGTGATGTCATACCCTGCGTTTAGCCTTATTACCCCTTGGTGCGTCCCAATACTACATCCCAACCATCGAAATTCTTCTTAAACGTGTTTTTTCGAGCTCCTCGTCCCCCCAAAATGGGGGAAGGTGTCCTTATTTGTCTCTAACTCCACTTAGCAGTGGGGGCTGGGGGCGGAGGGTGGCCAAAAAACGTATAATGGCATCTAATGTCTTTTAGAACATCATTTTCTCACGAAGTCTGACTCACAGTCTGCCATTTGCACTGTCCATGCCATCATCACCTTCCAAATTGGGAGAAGCGAATGCAGTGCCAGGTCAATTTTCTCAACTTGAGCTTACCTGCACCTGCACTACACCATCACTTTGAAAAATCTGACTTGCGCGGACCCTTGGCTGCGTCAGGCACAAGGTACTTCAAAGACTTGCCCACCGGGCGTATTGTTGGGGAGAGGGGTGCAAATGAGAGGACAGGGTTGTCCTGCTATCCCCAAATTGAGCTCGGTTGCTGGGTTGCACATTCAATTTCACGTGTACGTGTGCTGTGTTTCTGAGATTCGAGTTGAAGAAGGGGAGAGTGTTCCAAAGCATGCTTTCTGCTTCACTCTCAGGCTGTGACTGACCCAACGCGAAAGCCGGAGGCATGCGCGCCATGTACAGGTGCCATGCATGCAATGGTGGTCGCAACGGACAGTGCTGGCGGAACACATGTGGGCAGCATCGAAAAGGAGCTGGGAACGAGCTGCAAGAAGCCTCAGGTAAGCCCCTGCGGGAAATGATGCACCGGCAAGATGAAAGGTCACACTGAGGTAGTGGTGCCATTGGCGCAGATGGAAGGCCTTGCCTTGCTGAGGCCCAAGCGTCGGAGGTAGCAAGAGACACATTTTACTGGGTGGCTGGTGCGCACCTTGTTCGAGTTGACCAAAAACCGTCCTATGCCGCTCTGGGATGCCATCTATCGACACCACCAGGTGGGGGGGACTTGTCAACACTGCAGGGATCACTCCCTTCCGTCTGGCTTGGCGTACTGAGTACAAAGCGGCCGAGCCCCAGCAACAGGCTTCAGCACCAAGACCCATGCCACACCCACCACGCAACCTATTCCACAGCGCAGTGTACACAGGTCGCATCTAACAAGGGCTAAGTGGACAGAGAAAAGCACACACAGCACCTCAACGCCAGTACAACCGGCCCAAAAGGCGAAACGGCTGGGCACTATACACAGGCATGAGCCACAAAAAGGGAGAGCTTGGGAGGGAGGGGGGATGGAAGGGGAGGGAGATTCACAGGCAGGCGGGAGGGTGACAGGCAGGCAGGTGGTGGGGCTGGGAGAGATGGAGGAAAGCAGATGAAGGGGTCAAACAGTAACAGAGAGAGGGGGGCCGGATTCTGCGTCGAGGAAGAGGATGCCAGCAGCACAGCTCATGACAAGGGGTGCAAAGCACACGCATCACTCAAACAGACCTCGAGGGCGGTCCGCTCCAGGCGGTAGCGACGCGGCCAGAGCTCCACAATCGCGGAGTGCCACCAGTACTCCGTTGCCGGGATCTGAATCAGTTGACTTGTGGCGGGGGTGGCCAGACTGCTGGTGGCGTCCTCATCGACGACCCACCAAAGCCGGTCACTTGTTAACTCCAAGTGCCCGTCAAACAGCCCAAGGGTCGTCACACGGCTGCACCGCAGCCGCAGCACAGACTCACGCACCGGCTCGCTCTGTCGGAGAGTGGCGGGTCCCAGAGGCTGCACGGTGCCCACGCTGCATCCTGCCCCTGCCCCTGCCCCTGCACGTGGCCAGCCCTGCACGCGGGCGACAGCCGTAGGGCCCCTCCGTGTCAGGGCCAGGCAACTGGTTGGGCTTTGTGAGTTGTGTGCCGCCGCAAGGTTGAAGCCAGAAACGTGCTCGTTGGGCCCCATTGGCCCGTTGCTTAGCACATGTTCTCAGTATATCCGTCGCCCGCGCGCAGGGCGAGATGGGGCTCTCTCGGAATGGCGCCCTCACCGGATTGTTTGTGTCAGTGTGCCTATCGTTTAAAACGCAGTCTCCAATCGATAGACGGCAACACTAAAGCGCCAAACCTTAATTTTTTGCCATGGACCGCAGAAAGGGCAGAGAGCCGTGGCCTGACTCAATGGGGTTCCAAAATCTCCCCATCCCCCGCCATCCTAGCGCATGTGTCTCCATTTCCCCGATTTTTTCAAGAGGTTATCCAGGTGATCTGTACGTCTGGCGACATTGGGATGTCTGGTGGCTTAGTTTGCCACATGCCACAGCTCAAAGCGCTCCGTGTAGCACCCTCCCCCCCAAAAAACAAATTTGGACAGTCCATACATGAAAGAAATGCATGCCCTTGTCGCCTGGCTGGCCCTTTGTCCTCCTCACTGTTTGCAATAAGCGTCAGAGTGCACAACATGCACAATGCGCCACACAACAACAGCGTCATGTCAGCGGCAGTGTTCGGCCCATGTTCTTTGACAGTCACCACCAATTCCTGTTTTGCATTTCCGCCGGGGCTGCTATCAAACCCAAAATCTGGGATTCGAGTGCGAGAGCAAGGTTTCAACGGACCATGGCACACTGCGCACAGTTTGGACAACGGTATCAGTCCGTGTGCCTATTCTATTCAATTTGTACGAAGCACCATCACAATGGGTCACTATCGCCCTTCGCTGCGCATTCTGCACCTGTGCGCTGTGTGCAAATGGAGGCATTGGTCAAATACGCCCCAAGCGCGCTTGTATATTGGGGCTTTCCAAGGAGGGGGTCCCATGGGCGACGACATACCTCTCGGGGGCAGCGCACGTACCAACTCTTGCGCAAAATGCCGTTTTTGGAAACTATCTGTGAAATTCACGCGCTTGCACGAAAATTTTGTCAAGTAGGTGTGTACGTGAATGTACGTGTGTGTACGTGTGTGTACGTGTGTGTGCGTGTGTGTACGTGTGCGTACGTGGAAAAGGGCTTTCCAAAGATCCATTGCTGGGTCTGCAGTGCTCCGATCAGGGGTACTTCCCATGTCCAAACCACCTGAGTTTTTCAACACGAGGGAGGATACACATGGGTGTTCCGCCGGGGAATCAAACAGGCTGCTTACAATCATCTCGAGGCAATTTTTCACGAAACCGGAGCAAAACCGTTGTCCGACGCAATTGGAGGTGAAGCAACGCAAAAATATCGCCATGCCCCTGGCCCATGCCCATGCCCATGCCTCTCCCCAAAGCCAGGCCCATGCCCATGCCCATGCCTCGCACCTGTGCTTTATCGTTACCGTCATTCATCATCACCGTCAACACGTCGTTGGTGCCACGAATGTCAACCATCCCGGGCTGCAGGTCTGCGGTCGCATCCGTTTGCTGGGACCTGTGCCCCACTGTGTCTGCCTCGCTGAGGTCCTCCTCGTTCTCGGCCTCTTCGTCCTCCTCCTCATTCTCTTGCGAGTCGGCCATGTGCACGACTGACAGCCGCCGGCAGAACTCGTCCATGAGGACCGTGGCTTCGGACGTGGAGCGGCCTGTGTGCAGGAGCGGTGCCGAGGGGCTGCGTGGCAATGTCTCGGTGTTTGGGAGGTTGGCGACGCATAGAAAGTCTACACGTCTTCGGTGCACCCCCAAGCGCAAAGGCGTGCAGCAAGGCAATGAGCACACGGAAGAGAATCGCAGCAATCTAACAGCATCGCTGACCGCCGAGGCTCCAGTTCCGAGTCCCGGTAGGACTCGACCCCATGCCATGTGCCACTTGCTAAGATCCGCCCCGAGCAGCCCCTCATGCCACGAGCAGGACAGCCGCGCCCCGTGTCCGGCTCAGTAGGCCCCCGACCCCCTCTGATCAAGATCTGCGGGATACTAGAGGCAAGTCTGCTCCCATTGCCTTGCCTTCTGTTCGCAGGGTTCTCGGGAGTGCCGAAGCGCGGCCAAGCATCGGGACCGCACGCGCAGACGGACACGCGCACGCGGAGACCTCGGGCCGGGGTCGTGGACATGCGGCGAGTGATGGCGGCGTGATCCGTCCCCGTGGGGTCGGGCTGCACCTTCATGCGCTGCCCCGCCCCCTGTGCCCGCGGCCACAGCCGCACAAACCGGGTCTTGGCGGTCACCGCTGCGTACGAGCCCCAGAGGCTCTTGGCCGGGCCCAGGGACCGCAGCAGGCGCCGCCAATGGAGCTCCACGTTGCGGGACAGCGGGGGCACGGACCACACGCCCCGCGTACTGCCGCACTGGCGCCACGCCTGCTCCGCCTTCTCGGCGGCTTTGCACCGGCTCTCGTTGTGGGCGTCCTGCGCGCTTCTGAAGCGCGACATCTGCTGCTGCTGCCGTCGATGGATCTGCGGCATGGAAGCGGGGGCTCAGGGGTCTGTGGAGACTGCGGTGGTGGGGGGGTTATAGGCGTGCACAGCGTGTGGGGTGTAGTGGCGGGAGGGTGTTGTATTGGTGTGGGAGTACTGCTGCGAGCGTGAGGGTGCGTGTGGGAGTCTGTCAGGGTGCTTGAGGGCTTTGTGGTGTGACATGTGTGGCAGTACAGGGGCTGTATGGGATGTGTACAGGAGCAGGATGGTGATTGTATTGGGGCTGTATGGAGTATGTACAGTGGCTGTAGGGGATCTGGGGATATGTACAGGGGCCGTTTGGGATCTGCACGGGGGCGGTATGGACAGGCTGCATGGGATATGCGTTGGGCTGTATGGGATTTACACCCTGTGGCCTCTGAACACCCCACCCTCGCACCTTGGTACAATGCCACGCAACAGCACTCATGCACATTCCATTCCACGGCCCCTGCGCAAATGCCACACGGCCCCGAAACAGAAGCACAACAGCCGCAGCATGGGCTGCAGTCCTGTTTGAGGGTTTTGTGGTGTGCAGGGGTGGTTTTGGTTGTGACACACACACACACGCGCGCGCACGCACGCACGCACGCACGCACGCACGCCACACACACACGCAAGGTCGCAATGAGGGGAGCAAGGCTGGCAGAACAATGCGGGCAAAGCAAAAAACAAAACTTCTCAACAGCTGGAGGTCTGCGTGCGTGCGTGCGTGCGTGTGTGTGTGTGTGTGCACGTGTGTGTGTGTGTGTGTGGCGTGCGTGCGTGCGTGCGTGCGTGCGTGTGTGCGTGTGTGTGTGTGTGTGTGTACGTGTGTGTGTGTGTGTGTGCATGTGTGTGTGTGTGTACGTGTGTGTGTGTGTGTGTGTACGTGTGTGTGTGTGTGTGTGTGTGTGTGTGTGTGTGTGTGTGTGTGACTGGTACCACTGCGGGCGTCCCAGCTGACCTGCCCTTGTTATGGGTAGTTGATCTGGGGGGCGTTGTTACGCAGTGGTTTACCGTCAGCCCACCCCCGAGTAGCTCCGGGAGGTGGTGGGGCAGCCCCGGTAGCACCAAGTTGGTGAGCTGCCGATTTCTAGGGGTGTGTGTTTGGTGCCTGCGGCGCTTAAAACTGCGGGTGAGCTACGGTGGTGGTCCATTTTTTTCTGTGTTCAGTTGATGGTTCGTTGGCTCTAGGGGGAGTGGACAGTGCCCCCCCCCCCCACCTGCGGGAGGGACAGAGAGCAGCACCTCCCCTGGACAGGGTGCAGCGCGTGCGCAGAGTTGTGCTGGTGCAGCATTGCAAATTGTGCATTGCCTTCAGGCACAATTAGCAGTACCTGCGACGACGACAGGAGGACGGTGCGGGTCAACATTGCTGCATTGTGCAGAGTTCATTTGGCAATTTGTCAGAGATGCCGGGAGCAGACAACGGAACACGGGTATGCTGGATGTGGGGTGCTGGGTGAACAGTGCAGCGGAAAAGGTGGACAGAGTAGTGTACAGAGCTGGATGTGGGGTAGAGCTAGATGAGGGGTGCTGGGTGAACGGGTGAACAGTGGAGCGGAAAAGGTGGACAGAGTAGTGTACTGAGAGGAATGGTTCAGAAAATTATACAACCGGACCAGAAGTATTGCGCACGTGGGAGCGGGCACACTCCGTGATGCAAAATGTAGTTGGCATGTGGTAGCGAGCGCGCTCCATGCAATAGGATGAGGTGAGCATGTGGTAGCGAGCGCGCTCCATGCAGCGAGAAGTAATGGGCATGTGGTAGCGGGCACGCTCCATGCAGTGGGATGAGGTGGGCATGTGGTAGCGAGCGCGCTTCATGCTGCAGCAAGCAAGGCGTTGAAGCGGGAGCGCTCCGCTGGGAACTCAGGTAAGCTGGATGTGGGGTGCTGGGTGAATAGTGGAGCGGAAAAGGTAGACAAAGTAGTGTACAGGGAGGAATGGTGCAGAAAATATTCCAGACCAGACCAGAAGTATGCGCATGTGGTAGCGGGCACGCTCTGTG